>CM076584.1:1034059959-1034401244 GCA_034641835.2 Pinus albicaulis
AATGTTGCTAAGCCTTGGTCGTGTTTTTGTTTGTTTAAAGTCTCCCCAATAGCTTATAACAATCCTATTGGGTGGTTGACACTATTACAATTGGTTTTAGAGCACCCAAGTTGCTAATATCAATATCTCTAGGATATTTAGTTATGAGTTGATATGAAGAAACAAAGCATTAAGCCTTCTTGACCTTCTATATTTGTCAATATTTAACTAGAAATTTCACCGATAGGTGCAAAGGAACGCCGAAATGAGGAGCCGAGAATGTGGAAGGAAAATATCTCCTTGTGCTACTTGTCAAGGCACATTATCAATGCCACCTTATTGTGTGCACCATGCCACACTGAAGGTGAAAAAATTTCTAACCTCTAGACCTGAGGAACCACTCCAGTCCTTGTAATAAAAATGGGTCGTGTCAATGAATGTGTTATCTATTTGAATCTTACTTTGCTATAACATCCATAGATGTTATAGATGATAACACATCCAAAAAAATGCCATGTATTCTGGGCATCGACACATGGTTTTCCATCTGTATGTTATGAGACCAAGGCTCATATGGGGTGGGCATGTCGCTGTAGGTAGAATTTCCACTAAATAAGTCTATTCTTATATCTCTATGAACAATAAACCCAACCTCTTTTCATATTGGATTGCTCACATGTGGAAATAAAAAGTTTTACTCAAGCTCATGCTTCACGTGGCTCACTATTCATAACCAAATCCTTACTTGGGAAAATCTGATGAAGAGGGGCTTTCAGTGTCCGGGGATATGTTCACTCTATGAGCTGGCTTTTGAAGATAGTGTGCATATATTTTTAAATTTCCCCTTTGTGGTTTCTATTTGGGAGGAACTTTCGAGATTACTAAAGGTTAATGTTCATATGGACCTCTCTTTAATCATTTCTTGTCTTGTCTCCTAGAGAACGAGAAAAAAATATTTTAGAGTCGTCCCATTGTATATTATTTGGTGGATTTGGTGCTCAGGGAATGGAAGTATTTTCGAGAATAAACCCCCAAATGTGATGATTTCCAACATCATGATTGTTGCATACTTCCAAGAGATAGGGACTTGGAATCCCAAGCCACATATCCACTCGGTATCATATGTTGATTTGGGGGTTTGGTTCCCCATTGGATATTTTGACAGGGCTTCTTTTGGAGGAAAGTGTGGGTGCGTTGTCCTCATTAAGATAAATCCATCCCAAGCCTATCGTTTATATTGGTATAGTGGTACTGTCTCTAATTGTAGGGATAAAATGGTGGCCCTTTTGGGGGTGATGCAGTGTGCCCTTTGGATTTATTTTGAGAAGATATTGATTGTTGGTGACACAAATTCAATCATCCAATGGGCTCAAGGGAGAAATGATCTTGAGGTTCCTTCTTTATGCAACCAGATGGAGAATATAAGGTCCTTGCTTCCCTCATTCTCAAATATCTCCTTCTAGCATGTTTATAGAGAGAAAAAATCTGAGGCTGATGCATTATCCAAGTGTGGCATCTCTCTCTTTCTGGGGCTGATGTAATTTTAGCACATGGTTAATGGTTATATTAGTGGTGCGAGATATTTTTAGATCTAATTATTCGCGGCCCCCTCCTTACTCCATTTTTTGTATGGCTTCTGTGGTCGATTTTTTCCTTTCTGGTGTTCTTTCCTTTTTCTTTTCATTTATTTATTTGCGGGCTCTTTGGAATGTCTCTTTGTAATTGTGTTTTCTCTAGTTTATGTCCAATATATTTTGACAATTCTGTGGTTCATGGGCGACCTACGCTTTTTCTTTTTGACTATTGGCCTATTATTGCAATAACGAACTTTTTTGACGAGCTTTCAAATTACATAATCATGTCTTCATAATAGGGCTTATAAATTACATAAATACATCTATGTAAACACCCATTTTATCAATAAAATTTGTTTTCTTTTTTTCTCCTTGGAAAAAAAACCAACCACATAGGTCATTTTCACCCTCATAAAGGTTAATATATCCTTTACCTCCTATTCATCTTTTCCTTTAGAAACAATATAATTACGGGTTGTGATAGCTGAATATAGTGGCCTCCTTCTCAAGTAAAATTTTCGAAGCAAAATTCAAATGTCAATTGCAGGAGTATAGACTCCCCCCTCCACTTATGGCTTAACTTATTATAATATTTATATCTTTCCAAAGGATATTTCAGAGCCCTTTCTATTTCAATGCTATATCGAAATGAGGAAAATGCCCCAAATTTGAGCAACAAAATGGCATATAATAGTCATTTAAGACGGAAAGCGAGTACATATATCAATTTCTCTATTATTATAACATGGATAGAATAGGAGTCGAACCAGGACCAATGCTCCAACTAAAATAACGATTCAAGATAATTCTTTCTTTATCTTCAATTGACAACATTTTCTCGACTTCCGTACATTTTAAATGTGACATTCTTTGGCCACCATGATGCCGTGAGATTAAAAAATCCCCATAGTTTTTAGTGAAAGTTAAAATTTGTCAAAGTTAGTATGGATTTTGAATACCATTTGCTCAGTATATTTGTTTGTAGTTTGGTTAGAGGATAACAACCAATTGAATATGTTATTATTAAGTGATCATAAATTTATCGCATGTTAGAGAATATTCTGGAAATGCATGAGCAAAGTCAAACAATCAAATTCTCTTTTGTGTACCAGGTTTTCATAAAATATTTTAAATATTTCAAAATCGGGAATGAATATAAACACAACCTCCATTACTAATTAAATTTACAATAACACATGAGCAAAGTCAAACAATCAAATTAACTCTTTGTGTACAAGGTTTTCATAAAATTTTTAAATATTTCAAAATCGGAAATGAAAATAAATATGACCTCCATTATTAATCAAATTTAAAATTTTAAAATTTTAAAAACTTTGACAATTCACTTCACTCTATAAAATATTCTAAAATATACAATCAAAATAAATATGTCCTTCATTATTAATTAGATTTACTATTTACAAACTTGTATCTATGATGAATTTTGAAGTGAATATTCAGAGATCAATCATGAATACAATTGTTGGTTAAATAATGGTAAAAAATATCTCCCCAAAACTAACAAATGAGCTTTTCTTTCTTCCCATCTCAAATATTAAACTGTTTGGAAACGAAATGAGAGGCATCAACTCATTAAGAGTGAATAATATTCTGCATGCAACAAATATCCATGCTCATCGTTCCATGACGGGTATTTCCATTATTATACTAGTGAAACTCACGAGTTATGGGTTTATGTTACAAATATGGATAATGTTGGCCCTCGTTTTGATCTCTTTTTGTTCATGAAATACATCTTATTTTCCATACTATCCATCTATACACTATCATATTCACCTTATTTTGACCAATAAATGCATATACAGGTATTTAAAATAATTTTTTCAATTCTTAGAAGTTTTTATTAAAATTGAATTTTAAGTGCATTTTTGGACAGCATCAGAAATTCCCATAATGGCGTCATGGTTTGCATATTTGCAGGACACTTGGGCTCGAGCTAGATATATTTCTAGAAGGCTTGGGAACTAAGATTAAGTGTACACCTGTTGGTACATTCAAACCGAGCTTTAATTGGCCCGGTCAAAGGCGGTTAAACAGGATCTGTTTTTATGGAGGATCCCTAGAAACTAGGTCAAAATTCTTATTTTGTGGGATTTTCTATATTTTGATGGATCTGATGGATGAATTTGACCTGATTGGATAAGATAAGGATATTCATGACTATATGATCTATTTTAGATGAATTTGTTAGATACTTTATCTATTTAAGCCTCAACTTTGAAGGCATTGGTATGTAGAATGTGTATGACTTAACATTATTATTTCTGAGACTGTGGAGACTTAATTGAAGATTCGTTCTATTCCATTTTCTACTATTATATGCTTATTGATTGACTGAAGTTTTAAGTAGCTGAAAACACCTTCAATGTGCGAGGCAAGGGTGGAGGGCCCCCACACTGAGCTAAGTGCATTTCCTAGTTTATTTGTAGTTGCAATTTCTGAATTAGTTTGCTTATGTTTAATTTGTTTATTTGATTTAAGCTGATAACTTATGAGTGTTGATGAATCTAATTATCATTCTTATTATGCATATGAAAGGACAAACCAATGTTTCAGTTAAACATTCTTTCTATCTGATTGAGATATTAAGCTATAATTCATCTTTACATGTTTTTAATGCTTTTCTGAATTCTTGTTTCTAACAATAGCATTATTGATAACTGAATCTATGATGAAGGACAACCAGGACCTCTTCAGTGAAGAGCCTCTTCAATTATTGTTTCATGTATCTTAATCTATTGCTCAATTAGTAGTTTTTTATTTCTAATTCATGAATTAATCTTGAGTTAGGAGATTCTTTTGCTTCTAATTGCATACTTGAATTTATAAATTATTTAAGTTAGATTTATATTTGTAATATGTATTTCCTTAATCATTGATAAGTCATCTTCTAAATTGATAACTAAAACCCATATACTTTGGGGATTCTTCTAAGTTCCACTAGCCCAGATTGATAATAAATACTTGTGTTAGTTTACACAGTAAATTGACTCAACATTTTGGCATCAATGCTAGGGAATCATATTTCAAAACGGTCAAATAGGAAGATATATATATATATAAAACAACAAAAACATAGTTTTTCTTTCAAGTTATGTTTTCTTATGCCTAGAGATAGAGATCAAAAGGGTATATTTGTGAAACAAAACGCCCCAAAAGTTCATTCATCCATAGGACTAACAACACCAATTGCTGGAAAACCTACTATAGAAGAGTTAGAGGAAGAACAGAGATCAGGACAAAGATTAACTTTAGTTGAAAGACAAATCTTGTTAGCCTTGGAGGTAAAAAGAAAACAAACACCTAAAGAACCTCCTTCCTTAGGAAAACAAAAATATACAAGAAATCCAATTGTTGAACAACTAGAGAAACATGTCCTTGAAAAAATCAAAATAGTGGAAGAAATACAAAATCAACCACATATTGAAACACCGCATATCTCTGAACAAGAAATGGTTGAAGAAGAAGTATCAACTAGGCTAAACATGACTCCTGAACAAAGGTTTGAATATGAAAGACAACAAAGTGAATGGACAAGAAAACGAGAGGAAGAAAGAATAATTGAGGAAGAAAGAAAGGAATATGAAGATAGAAGAGCCGAAGCACTTAGAAGGATAGAGGAAGAATCAAGAAGAGAAAATCAAAATAGAAGAACACAAGAAAATGAGCAAGAAATTAACAATGATCAGGAAACTACTTTTGGCTTTCCAATCTTAGATGCAAGAGAAATATTAGGGGAATAAATAAAAATGAAAAACATTCCACCTTTTGTATTTCCTAACTTCTATGGAATGTCAACAGAAAATCCTGATGCATTCATGTTTGAGTTTGATATCTTGTGTAGAACTTGTGGATATACGGATGATACACACAAGCTTCGACTTTTTACTGCTACTCTGAAAGCAGCAACCTTGAAATGGTTTATGGGATTAGGAGAACATACAATAGCTTCTTGGGATGATATGAAGAATTTTTTTTTATAAAAAGTATCAAGCTTACTACAGGGCTATAGACTCAAAAGAAGACATTTTTAGAATGACACAACAAGAAGACAAAAGTTTGGAAGAATATTTGGAAAGGTTTCTTTACAATTTGCAGAAATCCAAACATCATTCTCTAAGTCTCGATACCATCTGTACCATCTTTCTTAAGGGTATCAGAGATGAATATTTAGACATCCTTAATGTGATGGGAAAATTAGATATCTCCAATTCACCATTTGAAGATATTGTTGAACTTTGTCGAAAGTAATCTAGGGATAGAGCAAAGAGTGGAAAGAGATATATTTCATCAAAAGCTTCCAAATCTGCAATAAGTGCAGTAACAAGAGCAGAAATAGGAAGTTTACTTGAAAATTTCAAAATCGATCCCTTGAGAACTTTGGGAACACAAGTAGAAGTCTTGAAAGTTAATAAAAAGAAAGAAGAACAAGATGAAATTTTAGCAATTTTCTGTCCAAAGTATAGGAAAAAACATCCACTCAAGGAATGTCCTTTGCAAGGTATACAATTGTGTGATCTGCACAGAAAATCATGCAACAGAAAAATGTCCCAAATTAAAAGAATTGCAAGGAGAATAAGTGCAAGGAGTAGATTCTCTCTACTATAATGCACCAAGGAGACCTTGGCAACCAAGGATGCCTCAACAATTCCCTCAACAAAACCTCCAGAATTTCCAATATCTTCCAAGTTCATGGAATACACCAATGCCATGGCAGGCTTGGCCACCACAACAATATCAAAATCAACCTGCACAAGGTTGGAAGGGATATGGTTATGGAAACTAGTCACCTCGGCATATGTATCCTCAACAATATCAATATCAACAACCATACCCTCCACAACCATTTCCTCAATACCGACAATTCCAGCAAGATCAACCAATGCAATTTCCACCCCAAAATCAACCAATGGTAACTCAACCTCAGCAGCTTCAGCTGCCTACTAACCAACCACCTCCTAGACCAACACAATTGCCAGCTCAACCAGTAACTAATCCAAGTAACAAGGTGGATAGACCAGCATATCATGTGGAAGAAGCAACATATTATCCTACTTATTCAATTCTTCCTATACAAGATGTCCACCTAAGGTCTGGGAAGGTGTTACAGAAATATTATCCTCTGATAATTGAAGAACAAAATCAACAATCTCAACAAAAACAGCAAATTCATAAAGGTATATCTATTATGACTCAGACTCCACCATATCCGAAGAGATTAATACAACAGAATATCCCAATATCTCTACCTGAATTTAACATTCTGGATGAATTGAAAAATGCATATGTCAAAATTCCTTTGTTGCAGGCAATTAAAGATATTCCAATATATGCAAAAACAATAAAGGAATTATGCATTAAGAAATCTGGAAGGAGAAAGAAGGATCCGCCTACAATCCAGGTAATTGGAAGTTTAACTAGTCTCATGTCTACAAACACAACCATTGAAAATTATGTTGATCCAGGAATTCCTATGGTTACCATTTCAATTAACAAATTTTCAGTGCGAAATACTTTAATAGACTTCGGAGCAGTTATCAATGTAATGACTACAGAGACTATGAAACATTTGAATCTGAACAACATTAGACATACTACTACAGTCTTAGAACATGCAGATAGATCTAAATTTGTGCCAAAAGGTATATTGGAAGATATCATTGTGTCAATGGATTCATGGGAGTATCCTGTAGACTTCTTGATTTTGCAGCCAAAAACAAATTTAGGAGGGCATCCCTTAATTTTAAGCAGACCATGGTTAGCCACTGCGGATGCTTACATTGGATGCAGGTTAGGAAGTATGATTATTGCACATAGAGATGAAAGAAAGCATGTTACATTATATCCTCTCGCTCAATCTCCTTCTTTATTATCATGGCTTGATGGTGAGGAACCACAAGAACTTCAATATGTTCTTAGTCTTAATCAAGTTTATAATTTTAGAGAGGAGGAAGAAAATGAGGACTTAGTAGATATTTTCATCTCATAACCAAATATTTCATAGCAGCTTAGAATAACTCAATATGAAGCTGCTAGTTATCTTTTAAATGAATGTTTTCAGGAAAATTGCATTATAAAATC
Organism: Pinus albicaulis; assembly: GCA_034641835.2. NCBI lineage: Eukaryota > Viridiplantae > Streptophyta > Pinopsida > Pinales > Pinaceae > Pinus > Pinus albicaulis. The sequence continues at coordinate 1,034,067,615 of CM076584.1, forward strand.
ATTGCAAAATACATTCGAAAGTATTTTTCCTATTAATTCAATTACCAATTCAAAAATAAAAATCATTGAGATCAGTCCTGGGAGACATTTGAATATTGGTAATGACTTACAATCATCACAAGAGGAAAAGCAAATAACACTGTTACAAAAATATTCAAAATATTTTGCCTAGGATTACACAGACATGGAAGGGATTCATCCAAAAACATGTATCCATCACATATGCAATGATGATAAAATTAAACCTGCAAGGCAACCACAAAGAAGGATGAACCCCATGATGAAGGAAATAGTGAAAGAAGAATTGCAGGAACTATTACAAGTCGGATTTATCTATCCTATTTCAGATAGTCAGTGGGTGTCACCCTTAGTTGTAGTACCTAATAAAAATGGGAAATGGAGAATTTGTGTCGATTACAGAGAACTCAATAAAGCTACATTAAAATACCATTTTCGTTTACCACTTATTGTTCAAGTGTTAGATTCATTAGCTGGAAATAAATTATGTTCATTTCTTGATGGATTTAGCAGATATAATCAAATAAAGATAGCATTAGAAGATCAAGATAAGACACCATTCACATGCCCATGGGGAACATATGCATACAATGTATTACCCTTTGGTTTATGTAATGCACCTGCTACCTTTTAGAGAGCAATTCTTGCAATCTTTGTTGATTTAATCCATGGGTGTGTAGAAGTTTACATGGATGATTTCACTGTGTATGGTGAAAAATATGATGATTGTTTACAAAATATTGAAAAAGTGTTAGAAATATGCATAGAGACAAATCTATCACTCAGTAATGAAAAATGTTTTATGATGTTAACTGAGGGTATAGTGTTGGGACACCATATTTCTTCTTCAGGAATCAAGGTGGACCCAACAAAAATTCAAGTCATTGTGAATTTAATACCACCCATAACACAAAAAGAAGTTAGAAGTTTCTTGGGTTATGCAGACTACTATAGGAGATTTATTGAAAATTTCAGTAAAATAGCTTTTCCATTGTTCAAGTTACTTTCGAAAGATGTGGAATTCCAATGGACAAATAATTGTCAAAATGCATTTGAAAAATTAAAAGAAAAATTATCAATTGCACCTATTCTTCTAGGACCAAACTGGTCTTTTCCATTTCACATTTCAACTGATGCATCTGATACTGCTATTGGAGCATCACTTAGACAAAAATAGAATCAATTTAATTATGCCATATATTTTATAAGTAAAAATTTAACACTAGCAGAATTGAACTACACTGTAACAGAAAAAGAAATGTTAGTTGTAGTACATGCAGTTAATAAATTTTGGCATTATATAACAGGCTATCAAGTTTACATCCACATGGATCATTCAGCCATAAAATATTTAATGAATAAATCAATCACAAATGGCAGAATAACTAGATGGTTGTTATTAATGCAAGAATTTAACATTACTGTGCAAGATCGACCAGGTAAAGATAATCAAGTTGCAGATTTTCTATCAAGACTACATTCACCTGGTGATCCAAATCTAGTATCAGATACTTTTCCAGATGAACATCTATTTTCTATAAACGTCAAAACTCCATCGTTTGCAAATATAGATAACTATTTATCATGTGGCATCCTACCATCTCATTACACAAATAAACAGAAAAGAAGAATAATTAGATAAAGTGCTAGATATAGTTGGGTCAATGGAGATCTCTTTTATACTGATGTTGATTTAATGATTAGAAAATGTGTTAGAGAGGATGAAATTATTGATATTTAGAAAGCATGTCATGACGAGCCATGTGGTGGTCATTTTGTAGAGAAGCAAACAACATACAAAGTGCTGAAACTTGGCTACTACTAGTTGGCCATCGTCAAAGACTCCGAAGCCTATGTGAAGAGATGTGACATCTGCCAAAGAATTGGTAGACCAGTGGCATCATATGAAATGTCATTAAAGCCACAAGTATTGATTGAACCATTTGAACAGTGGGCTTTAGATTTCGTGGGACCAATCAACCCTCTATCCAATGGAATGAAGTACATCCTAGTATGTACCGATTATGTAACTAAATGGGTAGAGGCAAAGGCAGTAGCACAGGCAACAAAAGATACAGTTGTGTCTTTTCTGTTTGAAGAGATATTGGAAGGTAAGGATTTCCAAGACAGATAGTAACTGACCAAGGCACACAATTCACATCAAAGCTTGTCTAAGATCTTATGAAGAAATATAAGATCAAACACAGAAAATCAACTCCGTATCATCCTCAAGCAAACGGACAAGTGGAGTCAACAAAAAAAGTCCTAGAGAACATTATGACAAAGACTATACAAATGAACAGAAGGACTGGTCAGAAAAATTGAGAGATACATTATGGGAATATAGGATAACATGGAAAAGCACAACTGGGTTCAGTCCATATCAGTTAGTGTATGGAAAAGAAGCCCTATTACCCATAGAATTTCAAATACATACATTCAAGCTAGCAGCAGAATTGGGGATGGAATTATCTGAGGCACAACAACAAATAATTATGGAATTAAATAAAATGGATGAAATACGACAGCAAGTAGTAAAGCAAACATGTCTTGTGCAAGAACAAAGAATTAAATGGCATGATTGATTCATAAAGAATAAAGTATTTTAGAAGGGAGATTGGGCACTCTTGTTTGACTCCAAGTTCAAAGATTTCAAAGCAAAGTTTACAACTCATTAGCTTGGGCCATATGAGATTGAATAAATCTTTCACAATGGAGTTGTCAAGATAAAAAAAATTGATGAAGCATTTGTTTCGTTTATCATTAATGGACATAGGATTAAAGTCTACAATAAGCTTATAAATAAAGAGGATTTTATGAGAAAAAAATCCATAGATTCAGATCTGCAACTAATGGGGCAGCATAGCAATATGCCTCCCATAATTCCAAGAGAAGAAGAAGAATAAAAAAATTAAAAATAAAAATTATATATATATATATATAATAAAAGAGTTTGGTTGTGAAAATCCAGGAAACTCGCACAATACAAACTCAAATTCATGTCGGAAAACCAACTTGTTTGGCCAATATGAATTCTCTTTTTGTTTACATTTTACTTCATTATGGTTTTTGCAGATATACCCTCTGGAACATGTAATACTTGAGGACAAGTCTTAACATCAGCTTGGGGGAAGGTGTGTAATAAAACTTTGAAAATAGTTTCAGCGGCTGAATTGAAAACGAAATATGAATTACAATTATAAAGGGACCTAGTACATCATTCAACATATACAAAGGGGACCTGAATTATTATTGAGAAAATTATCCAGAAGGGACCTGTATCATTACAACAGAAGAAATTTTCAAACATTATTGCAAATTACTCCAGAAGGGACCTAAAAATACAAAATGGCAGAAGGGACCTGTATCATTACTACAGAAGAAATTTTCAAACATTATTGCAAATTACGCCAGAAGGGACCTAAAAATACAAAATGTCAGAAGGGGCCTGAAAATACAAAATGTCAGCAAAGGGACCTGAGCTACATCAATATTGAAGATCATGACAAAAGGGACCTGAAATGTCAAAATTTAACCTGTAGAAGGGACCTAAACAACATCATTCCAAATCAAATCAAATGCGAAGCAAAATAAGTCTCTACATAGTCTGGAAGAACTATCGTTATAAAAAAAACAGAATGTCGACCATCATGAACATCAAATGGTTTGAGGGTGTTGGGGTTCCTATGTTTTGGCCAGATTGGCAAGACCAAAAGATAAGACAACATCAAACCACTTTGGGATTCAAGGATCTAGCCCTCCTAAATCCAGAGAGGGATCTCTCTATGAATGAGTTTAAAGATGTGATCTTTAAAACCTGAAATGTGATGTTAGACTAGTTATGAAGAGCAAGGTTTTGTTTGTTTGTTTTTTGGTTGGGCAAAGACATGACAAAGGTGAAGACAGTTCAAAAATAAAGGGTGAAGATGTATGCAAATGAAGGAATGATTCAGCTAACAGAAGAGGAAAAAACAATTTTAACCCATTGGGCTATGGAGTCATAGGAGGATTTTTAATTGGACAGCAAGGTTCAAGAAGGATCTATGGGGCAAGTCACTTATGTCAAAAGGATCTCTTAAGTTGATCTTATGGTATGAAACATATAGGAAATGGAGAACAAAACAAATGAAGAACAGTGAACAACCTAAGATCAAATAAGTGCTTTCAAACTATTTTTCTTCGGCATGTACTTAGGGAAAAACATAAAGTATTATGAGATCAGGTAAGTGCTTTAAAACTAGCCTACATTGAAGTACTTTCAGTTAGAAAACATTTTAAAAACAGTTGGAATAGCTTAAGATCAGGTGAGTGCTTTCAAACTACCCTGCTTTCAGCATATTCTATAAGAAAAACACAGATAACAATCCCAAAGAGCAATCTAGATCAGGCAAGTGCTTTGAAACCAACCTGCTTTAATATACTCTAAAGGAAACACGGATAATAATCACAAAGAGTAATTTAGATCGGGCAAGTGCTTTGAAATCAACCTGCTTCAATATACTCTTTAAAGAGAACTTTCAAATGAAGAAAACATAGAAATAAAGCTTTCAGTAAGAGTAGGGTACTGTTGAGAGTAAATCCTAGCTCTACATTTGCTGTTCTTTATCAGAGAAAATGGACGGAGTGAAAACATTAAAGAGAATAACAATTGACAGTGAGGAACAAATCACCATTGACATAAATCAGGATCCCATAAATCAGCAGCTTGTATTTGATGTTCAAACCAGTTACAATCAGCAAGCCCGGTGGGTCTCTATAACTTCAGACTTCTCATATCAGCTTATGTATCTTCAATTTGCAAACAGGGCATCACTAGCTTCAGAAAACTATTACATACGTTCAGATGTCCAAAGACCAACAATTTCTTATCTCCTACAGAATTATTTATAGAAGAATGAGGAGGTGGGATCTAATAATAGATCTCCTGAGTCAATCAATACAGACTTAATACTTCTCGGCCTTTTGAGGGGCTCAATGGAGAAGTTTACAGATGATCTATCTGTACTGATTGATTTAAATTTATGAATTAAGCTCGATGGGAGCCTTTGTTGACATTTGAGGCTCTATGTCATGTTGAGGTAACTCTGTTTCTGCTCTTTGAGGCCTAATGATCGAAAATATTTGCTTCTGGGCTGTTCTTAATCTTTAAAAATAGTTTTGCCGACAATTAGAGATAAGATCTTTGATTTGTATTAATTTTTTAGCTGTCTTTAGGTAAACACCTCTTGTTTAGGTAATTACTAGGCCTTCTTTGATTTCTGTGTAGCCGCAGGTGTCATTGGCATCTGGAAAGTTTGGCTTTTGGCACTGGCGAGGGTTCAATTTGCCTCTGTTGTGGCGGTGGAGGCTTCTCGGATTGATAGATTTCTTTGTTTTATCCTAAAACACCTTTAATTCACTTTAGTTTAGTGTTTTAGGATAGATTACGCTCGATCTATGTCTTCGGTCTTCGTGCTATCTTTAAATGAGTGGATTAGACATCTGATTGTCGATTAAGGCCATAATCCCTCAAACTGTCTTCAATCTTCTGTTCTGGTATGTTTTGTCTTCAACACTGATACTCTTTTTTTGTGATTTATTCACTATGTCTTGTTGATGTGCAGTGCTGCGTAGGGCTCGTGAGGCATCAATGCCCATGAAGCATTGACAAGACGTGGAAATTGAACCCATTGATGGCTTCCTTTTAATGAATCGAAGGCATGAGAATCGTCATTCTCAGCCTTCGGCTTTTTCTTCAGCAAAATGGAAAAACCATTTAATCACATTTTATCAAATAATATACCCTGGATTTCAAAACTCCCGATAAAACCAAGCTGCATAAACCATTTCGGGTCACAAAAGGAGCCCGCTGACGTCAAGTTCTTTGTGACCCGAAATCTTTATCATATTCTACCCTATAAAGTTTATTGGGTCTGTTTGGGGCCTGCTGACATCAACCCAAATGTGACCCGAATTTTTTATCAAATCCACCCTATAACAATTTCGGGTCTAGATTTCACGACTATGCATGCAACCAAACAAGACCTGCTCCAATCAGTTGCTGCCGCGTGTGTGCTGACGTGTATGCTGACTAGGCATTGGGGACCACCGATTCTATGGGACTGCTGACTGTTGTCGTGGCCATGGGGACCAGGGAGATTGATTGTGGGCCATGGGCCCACATACACAATCGATGGGTTTCAATTAAATTCACATGCCATACCTTAGTTTATCCCCCAAGCTCCTTTGAGTGCGATCACCGTTCGATGAGCTAGCCTCAGATCGGACGACATACGTCAATATTGCGCCGAGCCCACAGTCGACATTTAACGCGCGATGAGGGAGCAATGGGACGATATTGTCTCGTCGACGTGGCGGCTTTTCACAGGATCGCTTGCTATTGAGTGGTTTCCTTTCCGTACCAAAAGCGGTGCGATCAAAACTGCTTCCTGCTTTTGAACAGTAAGTGACCGCAGGTTAAACCAGGGTTAACACCCTGCTTCCCATTCACTTCAGTCCATTAAACTCCAGGTTCAAACCTCGGAACTGTGGCTCCATTAACTATAAACCCGATCTATTTCTTATATAAGTGGGTTTCTTCCCGTGGACAAGGTTAGCAGCTCCTACGGGAAACAACATTACAGTACCATACTGGAGCGCTATCGATCCTTCCAGTGATCAATAGCCGATCATGAAGTATAGAATCTAACTCATAAAACGGAATTTCATTCAAACACCTACACAATACAAAACTACATTACAAAATCCTACGTGATTTGGTTTTACTGCTTCAGAGGGTGTGGGGAGGAGCGTGGTCGTTGGATGGCATCAACCAACGGTGTAGATTTGCTCACGAAGGTCAAACGAAGAGCAAAGGGAAAAAGCACTCGATGGGTCTAGCGCCTGGTTCTAGCACCAGGGCATATAATGGGGAAGTGGTTTGGGACTTAGCCCAAGGGGGCTTAAGTCTGCAACATAAAACGGTATTTTTTATGAAATTCTCAATGTTTTTCAATGGTTTTGGAGGTTTCAGCAGAGTATAAAAAGGAGTTTTAAACTCTATAAAGGGGTTATATGAAGGGGAGATGAGGAAAAAAGGAAAATAGAGGAAAATGATGGGGAAAAAGAGAGTAAAAATGAAAGTTAGTTTCTGAGTGGAGGAAGGGGAGAAAGGAGATTTTGCAGCAGTCTTTTCTCATGGAATTTCAGCAGAATTTCTGAGTTCTGAAGGGAAACAGCAATGAAGATTTTTAGACAAGGGCATGAGGTCTTCAAGAGGCTTCAAGAGATAAAATTTTGGCAATGAAACTGTTTCTTGAAGGCTAAAAAATGTTTTGGCCACCTTTTGATAGAACAAATTTTATAGGTGGCCAACAGAGGGAATACAAGTACAGTAAGTAAAAATCGCTCTTAAAATTTCAATTTTTTTCGAAAATGTTCTAGAATTGTAAAGCTAATCTAGTATTGGTTATGCATTTTTATCACGTACATTTCATCTACATCACCTACATTTCATCACCTATGATTCTTAGACCTATTTTATCCATATCTATACCACTATCCTAATCACTCAATAAACATTCCATAATTTATTTCCTATACATACCATACCCTACCCTACTTTTCTAAACAAAAGAATCATAAACAAAAGGCTTAACTTTAAACCTTTGTTGGACCTATAATAAACAAAAGAAGAGGTTAGTGTCATTATAAATATTTAATTTTAAAATATGACCATTTCTTTGGTCAATTTAAAAAATTAAATAAAAGAGAAAACCTAAAGTCTAAATCATATGATAGCGCAACTATTTCAAACAACAAAACAAAATGAAAAAAGCGCAATCATAAAAAATGGTTATAAGCTAAGGTAATGGAGCAAGAGCGCAATCATAATGCAAACAATGGAATGCAAACCAACCTAAAGTATGATGCTATGACAAACAATGCATGACAATGATGCATGTATATGGATGAGAATATGATGAGATGGTGATACATACAACAGTGGAGGAACATAGAAATGATGGCATACAGTGATGTGAATACAAGCAATGAAACAGAAATATGATGACGCATATGCAATAAGGTATGATGTGTTTCAATAGAGGATGGAAGCAGACATAGTCATCAACGCAAATCATGAGAACAAAACGTGAAAGGGACTGCGTAATAAGTGAAGCAAAGGACGAGATGTACACCGTGGAGTCAGCATGCCAATTAAGGGTAAGCCACGGATGCACTAGTCAAGCGGTGGTTGATGAATGGTCAAAACAAATTCAAAATCCATATTACAACAATGTGTAAGCTGTTGAAAGAACCTCTTCCATTTCTAAGACCTAAAGCAACTGATATACACTGTGTTTTTCACCATCATCGCCTTTTGAAGGCTCAGTGAGAGAAGGAAGTCGTGCAATCAAAACACGCATCCCTTTTGCAGCTCTGTGCGAAACAAATAAACAAGAGAGAAGACAAGGGAGAAGTTGTGAGGAGAATAGAAGAAATATAACGTAGCAAAGAAGGCAGGAAATATAGCAGTAAGAAGAATGGAGGGATAAGGAGAATTGACTGAAGTTTCAAGCCAATATATCCGGCAGATGTGTTAAGCAACCACATTGTCAAGAGGAAAAATATTGTGAAGGAGTTAAGAAGCAAACTCAAATTTTCTTGTTTAAAACAACGATGATTCGCATAAGTAAATCTCAAGGTTGTTAAACAAACTAAGAGTTATAAATGAATTTCTTCTACTACGGTCTTTAAAACTTGTCATTGCCTTGTGTTTTTTCTTTGACACCACTCATAAATGCTCTACCACCATTCAACACTAAATCCTCTATTTATTAACTGATCAAATGATAAGATATTGAGTGAAGATTTTGATAAGATTGGCGTTGATTGAAACACAGAGACTCCAATTAAACTAGAAGGAAAATAACAAGGATCATAGCATAAAATCACGAGGATCATTACAAAGACAGGTAAATTTGAAAATGCCTTCATGCATAGTCCTCTATTTCAAATTGCATGCAAACAGAGAATGGAGAGTTTAATTCGAAATGCACAGTGAATACGTTTTTATTGGGTTGTGTTGTAAACTCATTTCATTTGCACATACATTAAAGAGAATTCGAACAAAGAATTATGGAGAATTTTTGGTTTAAAAGACACAGTTGACATGTTTTACATTTTTAAGGGCAGAGTCTGGTGAATTTAAAAGGAAAATAGTGAACTCACTATGAGATTTTTGATGAAATAATTGAGCTATTCTCTTGCATAAACAGTGAGCTTATATTAGATATATAATTCTTTGCCTTAGGAAAATAATTATGTATGGAATCGAAGGGTTAGAAGACACTGTTGTATTAAAAAAAAAAAATATTTACACAGTCAAACAAGAAAAATATTTGCAAAACAGAGGCAGAGGATTGTTATTTTTAAAAGAGACGGAGGATCAAATAGAGAGTAGGATCATTTTTTATGTTTTCTTAAACCTCTATATATCAAATATTGTTTCTATTTGAAGCAGTAAGCTCACATTCTTCTAAAGGAAAACAGAGGATTGATTTCAATTACTTGGCAAGAGCAACAAGTAGAGGTAAGCCTCACTACTGTGATAACATCTAGTATTGAATTTTTGTTTTCAGAAATGAAGTTAATGACAGTAGATGGATACATCAAATGGTTTTTGGACAATATGACATCAAGAATAGAGCCCAAATATTTTCAAATTGAACATTGGAGTAGGGACACAATTGAGAAACTTTATCAATCAGGCTTGATAAGCTTCCTTCGAAAATTCAAAGGGCACAATGAAGATATCACAAGGGAGTTTATAAAAAATTGCAAACAAGATGAAACTATGGTGGGTAGTTTACATATTCCTTTAGCTCCATAATTTATTTCTAAAGCCATAGAGTTACCCTTATCAGGTGAAATTTACCACAAATGATTGCATTTCAAGGACAAGGGTTGGATCTTCTTCTTGGATAAGAACAGAAAGGGTTCATTTGATAGGTCAAGGGGAATTCGCAGGGAATTGTTCAATGAACCATGGGCTGAGCTAGTTGTGATAGACAAATGATCAATTTTCTCAAAAAGAAATCCCTTTTATCATTCAAGTTTTAAACTACAATTAAACACTCTCCAAAAGAAAACTATGATTACAAGAAATAAAATTCAAAACTAAAACACTAATTTTGAACTCTAAAAGTTTCTAACAATATAAAATTTGAAACAAAAAAATCTAAAAGTTTTGAGGATGTTTTGCTCAAATTGTAATCTAACTAAGAAATTCTTTGCTTATCCCAACAAAAAATCAAAATCATCCAATAATGGTTTTTAAAGTGAAATTCAAAACTTATTAAACAAAAAGTCTTTCTAGATTTGCAAATGAAAAAGTGGAATATGATTTTCAGAAAAGTAAGTTCTGCTACAAAGTCAAAGGCTCAGTAAGAAAACAATGACATACCAGTGATCTAAGGTATACAAAGGTTTCTAATTTTAGAGCAGCAAAAATACAAAGCGAAACTCACTTATAAAATTGCAAATCGACAGAAAATCACTAAAAACTTAGAAATGTTGAAAGAAACTTTCACACAAGGCTCTTGACAGTCAAGACAAGTCTAGGAAAATACAGAGAATCATGTAAGCTAGTTCCAGAAAAGAGAATGTTAAATTTTCCAAAAATTTTCTCAGGTTTGCAGGTTTCAGTATAAAAAGGTGTGATACCGCACTGTTTACATAGAGAAACTGTGGAGGTTACCACACTGTTTTCAAAGAAAAAGTGCAGAGACCAGAAAACATAAAGAAAAAATAAAAATTTCTAAAGTACTTTTCATGGATTCTACAGATATGATTTCCCAACTCAGTGTAGACTAATCAAAATCAGAAAAATACTTCCATAAGTCAAACTCAAACATAAAAGAAAACTAAGTTCAAGAAATTATCCCTAGTAGAGTCGCCATTTTGTTAGGTGGATAAATCGTTCTTGCGGACAAGAAATATCTCCCTAGTATCCTAAGGATATCTAGAAAAAAACTGACAAATGTAAACTACTTCCTCTAGATTATGTTTCTTTAGCAATTCTCTTCTCTAATGTAGTATGAAGTACAAAGCAAGTGCTTTTTTACATATCAGTAGCTACCAAGTACAAAGAAAGTACTAAGTGTGCAGAAAAGTTCTGCATCTACTAAGTATCTACCCTTGAGACTGAACCATGGCTTCAATTTATACCACAAGAAAAATCGCAAACAATAGATTTACAAACTTCCATGTCCTTGATAAAACCCTCCCATAGCAGGACTCCCATGTTTCAGCAATCCTAATTTTGACTTTGAATTTGTAATACTTCATCTTGACCTTCTTTGCGAATTTCGATTTTGTACGACAACAATATTAGAAACCAAATTCAAGTATATATTAATAACTTATCTCAAATAATGATGTACACAACGTACATATAAATACATAAAGAAACCATTGATTCAGTTTTCGGGTCTACTTGGACTCTAATAACCACTCACCATAACACAAACCTAATGCTGAATTATTTGTCTAACATTTCCCCTTAGTCAGAAGGGATGTATCAAAGTCCAAGAATGAGAGCTAAAAATTCATAAATGCATCTTAACCAAGAGTTTAATGTCTCTCAGAAATGGTTTTTAAGGATGACCACAAACCATGGATGGTGGTTTTTAAGAGAAAACCACAAAAGATACCCACATATGGAACCTTCATAGAAGTTCTCAGACTAATCAAAAGTTTCAACTCTGGAATCATTAATGAAGTTCCTCGAATAATTCCAAATTTGGAAGTGCTAATTCACAAACAATTATTCCAGAAAAAATTGAAGTCTCTCTGGCTACAGCTCTGGCTCTAACTGGTATATGTTGTGGCTTAGGATGTGTGTCTTTGACTCGGGATTATCTCTCGCAACAACTCTTACTCTAACTAGTACAGGTTGTGGCTTAGGTTGTGGATATTTAACTCAGGCTCACTTGAAAAATATTCAAAGTTGTAGCAGACCATTAACAATTCCGCCCTTGTCAGATACAAGGTGAGAAGATGAATTATTCTTCATCACTGCAAGGCTGGTCAACACTCTTGAACATATCCTGTGATATGACCTATAAATCCTCTTGGTTTTTTTCAACTAATCCCAAGAAGTAATCCATCCAAAATTTAATTTCTCTCGTCCATTAGTCTTCTTTCTAGAACATATGTTCGAATGATGATTGTGTTGTCCACAATTTTCACACGAGTGAAGATCAAAACCATTATATTTCCCATGTCCAACTCTATTACATTATTGAAATTGATAAATTTGTTCTGGAACAACACCATCCAGAAATCCAGAAATTAGGCATTATAAAATTGTATAAGTTTAGAATAAACTTAAATATGAAAATATACATCTAGGACATCATTGTTATATTCCAAACCAATTATGTTTTTGTTATGTGTAATTCCTCCCTGGGTCTTATAAAGGTTTTTGGAACGATAGGATTCACATCTGTATGCAAATGAATCTCGCATACACTTTCCTGAACATGAATTTCTATTGTAACCAAATTTTCTCCTAGCATGGCTTCATTACTCTTCAACTATTTTTTCGAATTAGGATCGACTCACTGTCATTGAGACTCAATTTGGAGAAATTCAACTGTCTCCAATGTATCATGTAAATAGACTCTAATATTAACAAGACTTACTTTGATGACATTTACAATCTCATCAGCAATAGACCTAATGAGATTATTTAATATTTCCAATAAATTCTTAATTTGATCCATTTCATTCAATCTTGGGTGTCGGGTTCAACAAAATATGCACCCATTTACAAAGAAATTGACTGGTAAAAAATTTAAATGACAACGTGTAAAAAAAATATCAAAACATTTCCCGGGTAGTAGCGACACTTCGTAGTGAAATGCACATTCTACTGGAAGAAAAAATAACAACAAGCCAACACAAATATATTCATTGCAAATTCTTTAATTCAACCCACTTTTGAATATATGTCAATTTTATTATCTCTCAAATTTTTCATTTTATAAATAAACTAACTCCAAATTTTATTTATAAAATAAAACTTAATTAAATGTTGATGCCAAAATTTTAACCTTTATAATCCCAACTCGAAATATGTAACTAACTCTACCAAATATACTTGGCCTTTAAATATAATTCCAATATTTTAAAATGTCAACTTTATCGACCTCCATAACTTCTTGAAAAATTCAGCATACCGGAACTCACAACATACCTTTTTCACCGTATATTTGGTTTTGTTGTGCCACAACTTTATTTTGTTCCCCATCATCCAAAGTTGTCTCGGGGCTTCAAATACATAGGATTTTTGTTTCTACTTCTTTTTAACTTGTTTCTCAATTGATAGGACCTGGAAAAATTGACAATGTCCATTCAACACGTCGTTTGTATCACTTTTGGTTCTAGTCAGTGCATCCAGGCTATGATTTCAACATTCTCAATGAATACTGTAGTCAATTATTGGAAGAGGGAAGCACAACAAATTACTCTATTTCATTTGAATTCAACAAAAAACTCGGATCAATGCACAACGCCTTTCTCATCCAATTAATGTGATATTGGTATAGACACGATGATTTTTGTGAGTTCCCTCCTCTTAGCAAGCATTGCGTAACATGGATTAATTACTAGACAGCTTACTATTTTTGTTTTGGCCAGGATGTAATTTCTTCTTCAATCGGGCACAGACACAAATACAAACTATAACAAAATCTAAACACAACCCAGACACACCATTTATTCAAAAAGAGTGAGCTGATTCCAAATTACCCACATAACCCACAAATCTAACCACCACTATGAAAATGAATCATTGTAGTTTCCTCTAACATCCAGACTGTGTAATCGTAGCTTCCTCATGCAGCCGAATGCCTCACATTTTTGTAATTTATAGGTATTTTAGTTACAATTTAGAGTGAAAAATGATCTCGCCTCTCCTTTTAGTTAATATGAATAGGTGTGTATCAATAAACTATTTACATCCTCTTCTTTCGTCAAGGAGTTACTTCTTTGACCAGTTTCCAATTAACTCTTGAACCAGAACCGAAACTTCATGTTGAACTGGTACATGGTACTCAATTACTTGCTTCGCAAATCACATGAGGCTAATGGCGTCGCTTCAACAAACCCTCCCAGCCAGTTCTAAATCATGCATGTAGGGGTATTCTCTACAACAACGTGGCCCAAAACAACATGTACAACCATAGGATTTTAGTTTCTCCCTTTCAAATTTATACAATGGAGATCACTTACTTTTGCAGGAAGTAGTCCATAATTATGCAGCAGCACTTCCGTGATGCCTCGCGTGACAGATGCAACATAAAAGTAGATTTGAAATTAAATTGAAATACATGTATGAATCACCAATTACACTTTCGTGATGGATCACATGACAGATGCATCATAAAAGTATATTTCAAATTAAATTGAAAGACATCTCTGGATCACCGATTCTTCATCAATTTCTGAATATGGATCTTATGCTCACCAGGGCTCATCTTCTCCTTCAACAATTCTTCAATTCTTTAGGATCTTCACATTCTACAACACATGCAATATAAAGGCCTCTATGATACTCATGAATCTCTTTCAGGCGATCATATGGATTGAAGACGTTCTACTCGCTCACCCCTTAACCTCCAAGAGAGATGATTCCTTAAAAGTGTGTATGTTTAATAAGAAATGGGAACTTCATGAGTTTTCACTTGCCACAATACTATTCAAAATCACTTCTTGATAACTGCTACACTATGGGTTCTCATTATATAAATCTTGCAACTGTAAACAGGCCCGACAGGTTCTTTCCCCATAAAAATTATCAAAAACTGTTAATACAACAATGAACTTAAAGACCTTAATACCCACACGCTCGAACCCCATTTTAATCTTCTCATGTGATTCCACACACAATGAGAATACAATCATCTTACACTATCCATGACACACAAAAATAATGAGGGAAAAACATGCATGAACAAGAGCACACAAGAAGGCCACAAAACTAGAGGCTCATACTATTCCACAGAGAAAATTAATCTCAACTTTGATACCACTATAAGACAACAAAATTAGAAACCAAATTCAACTATATAGTAGGAATTGGTCTCAAAAAATGATGTAAATGGTGTACATATAAATACATAAAGAAACCATTGATTCACTTTTCAGGTCTTCTTAGACTTTACTAACCACTCACCATAACACAAACCTAATCCCGAGGATTAGCTATCTAATATATTTAAGCACATAAGGAGGCTCCAAGCGGCCTGTGCTGAAAGGGTAACACATGTCATCCCACATTTTTGTAATATCCTCATCGTTTAACATAACACTTCCACAACAAATGACATCAGAATCCATGAGCACCTAAACATTGTCGAGTGAGTCGATAAGGTTATCCATTAGCCCAACATAGTGTGTCAGCACATTATGACGAGTTTGGTCATTGAACTCTAATGCAACTATTTTCTTGAAAAACACTTCAGTATGTAAGGAGGATATTATAGTCAAAGGTGAAAGGTGGAGCATATGCAAGCATTCCTCAAACTAGATATTTTTGTGCAACTCTAAGAAATATTTGAAGTTGACTCTACCCTTGCCAGTTGCCTTGCATTATATCCCTTGATAATATGACCTATGACAGTGGGAGGAGTGAAGAAAAAAATATATCACAGTTTTATAACCATGTACATTTCAATAAAGTTGTAGATTCTTTGAAGTAGAGTGCCCCCCTGCTGGTTGCTAGGTTACAGGAATCATGAAACGATTATCTGAATGCAACCCTCTTTTTCTAGGTCATTAATAACATCACAGGGTAGTGGTTGGAAGACGTTGAAAAGAATATCAAATGGAAAAATTTCCTTGTACACTACTAGTAACAGTTCTTTGAAAGAATCTACAGGAAAAATAATCAGGTCATCAAAAACTTCTCTCGTGTTTTTAAAAAGTAGTTTCAGAATTAACAACAAAATTTGATTCTCTAGCTTCAAAATGTTGCACTTTATACAAGATAGAAATTGAATTAAATCGATATCTATGGAAAAATCAATATCTGAGAAGGAATTAGAGACCTTAAGGCCTAAGAATCCAAATAGGAAACTTAAATGAAATCAATAATCTACAACTATCATGAGAGTGAAGTTTGCAGAAAAGCCGTCATCTAGAAGTATTTGTAAGTTCACAATCTCCGAATGCATCCTTCTGATCTCTTCGACTGCCTCCACCAATTTTTGGATATGAATTTGACTGAATTTGAGGTATATTACGCACCATTAGATGGCTAGTCATGATGAACATTGATTTTCTAGTCACAATGAGAAATTATTTATTATTGTTTTATTTATTATTATTGAAGAATTCGGAAATTATTTTTTTAGGTTGAAGAATTCGGAAATTATTTTTTTTATCAGTTATGGGTTTAGACATATTTGTTTTAGTAATTAATGATTTGAGTTATGGAAATGCCATAAAAAAATTCCCAATGAGAAAAAAACATCATTTTTGTATCAATATTATGCAAAGGTGTAGTTTACATCATCTAACATATAATAAACCTCCTTCACATGTTTGACATGATATTCTAATATGTGCAAAATCTAATGTTCGTGCATATCAAAATTCTTGTAATATTTAAAATAATTTAATAACAATCTATTATTGTTATGTTCATAATGTACATTCAAACTAGATAAACAACTTGATATCCAAGTTAAAAATTATTATTCTAAGTTCAATGGATATGACCCCAATAAAAAAATTATTTAGATATGCATGAAAAGTTAAATCTTCAGCAAAAGGAAATGTGTCATGTACTAATTAACTAACACTTCTCCTTGTAGGTATTCTTCATAGTGTATTTGACCCAGTTGTAAGCCCACTCCCATTTTTTATAATCTATTAGCCTTTGAATTTAATTCCTTGTGAATGTGATCAATGAATATAAACCTAAAGATTCTAATAATCTCCATAACTCTAATCATCCATTGATCCAATAAAGAAGTGTTTAAGGAAGTATAGTCTTTCATCAAATCTATAACAAATTTTGAATTCCCTATCACTTGCAAGTTTATATTGCTGAAGTGTAACAATTAAAATGACTAATATAAATGATTGATTAGTATTATTGCAGTACTTGTTAGGTAGTTGTAATTTTTTTTCTAGACCAAATTATTCATTCACGCTAGTCATTTTTAGTTGTTTTACTTATTAGCTAGTTATATATTTTAACCAAAGACTAAATTAGTGATGCAGAAGCATCAAGCTAAATTTTCATTATTCATTTGTGTGATTAAGGGGGTGAGGTGTTTTAATTATTTTATTAATTATTTTGCTCATTTTTAATAAATTAAGAGAAAAAATATAAATGTGAGGATTACTGTAAATATTCCTTTAATAATAAAGGATATGAGTGGAGTTGAATTAGGTAGATAATCTAGGGATTAGGAATTCCTTAAATGAGACTTAGTTTATTCCAAAAAAGGATAAATATAATTTAGATTTTAGTTGAGATTTGTGTGGAGGAAATTATGGATTGGAATAAATTCATTATTATGTATAAATATGAGGATTGTGTGAGGATGAAAGACAAGTGAGGAATACAGAGAGAGCGAGAGAAATGGGTGGAGAGTTTTTGTAAAAGGGCCAAGAGCCAAGAGGCCATCCATTGTAATATTCGGCCAGATGTTTTGAGTCTGTAAATTTTATTATGATTATTATATGCTAGTATTTTTGTTTGTATGGCTCTCCTTTCTGTATGTACATTTTGAGCTGAATAAAATAGAATTTTATTCAGGATTTTCATGTTTGAAGAAAGCACACACTCTTTTATATGCTAGGATCTTCTTTAACCCAGTATCCTGGCATCATTTGGTATCAGAGAGAAGGATATGAGTTGGAGGATGAGTCTCTCCTACATTGAAGTTGTTTCATTTGATTGCTTGTTGTGAGCGAGGAGAGCAGGTAGAATTTCCAGATTAAGAGTTGATTGAAATATATTGTGGCGCATTGAGTCTGCAAATTTATATATGTATATTTCTGTTGTATATTTGAGTGTGTGAGTGCAGGAACGAGAATGTGTTCGAAGCAAGAATGTAGGATTGTGATTTGGGTGTGTGATCTTAAGTTCGTGGAAGTTGCATGAGGGCCTTAACGCATTGGGAAAAGTCAACATCGCAGGTGAAGAACGTGCAGGCATATATATCACGACATAGATGCCGCAGGTAAATAACGTCGACGTAGATGCCACAGGTGGTGTATTTTCTAACTGTGAATTCGTGTGGCGTATGATATAACCGAGGTGCGTAGTAGAAAATACAGCGTTAACATGGGTGAACAGTGCCTTTGTTTTATTAAAGGTATGATATCATAGTCGGCGGCATCAGTGAATCAGCATCCCTGCATGAACTAAATTATGTAACATATGTTACATGCAGCATAAAATACGATGTGTTTGAATTTTCAGACGTGGTCACAGTTGTTTGAAAGGCTAGTGTTGATTGGTATGAACCGTGAGCTCAACAAGAAAGAAACCCAGCAACATTTGACATCTGTGATAATAGACAAGATACAGCCAGGTTGAAATCGTATGACTTGGGTGCAACTACTTTGGTTGTTGTGTGATGATATGTGCGGCTAGTGATCTCATCAAAATACAGTGTTTTATTTTCTTAAAATGAATGCAGCACTTTGTTTGATATGCCTGTGTGAATGTAGCGCTTTGTTATGATATGCCCAGACTGTGAGGTATGATGAGATGTTAAACGGAAGTCACCATGGAATCGTGGTGTGCGGCCAGTATTAAATACTATGTTGGAGAGATACTTATACCTGCATAAACAGTCCAGAAATAGAGATTGCATTCGCAGCCTTGTAAGTGAAGTATTAAACTTTTCTAAGGTACCATTTCTTGGGATATATATTGTGTTCGATCCCATATTGCGAATTGTATTGGAATGTTATTTGTAGTAGAATGCTAGATGATATCCAAGAAGTAAATTGTGAGTTCGAGAAGTAAATTGGTATTTGGAAATCAGAATTGGGTATATATATATAAACAACGAAAAGATGAAATCCATCGCATGTGGAAAGTAAGAAATTTTTCCTTGTATGCATAATTGTTGCTTTGCTCCATTGAATAGGGGAGAAAATTTCTCAGGTGAATGGCATTTGAGTAGAAGCACAATTAGGTGAATGGAAATTACGTTGGTGAATGGTGATTTCCAATGATATTGTGCGTACCTCGAAGATTTCCAACATTAGCTGCTGGGAAGAGATTTATTTGTTGGGGAGAAAATGGACCTTGTGCATTCAAAGTAAATCTATAGAGGCTTGAATGTATTCCTAAAAGAATATGTTAGAGAAGGGTTGGATCATTTCAACCACAAGAATATTCAATGTAAGAGTTCATTGAATGAATAAATATTCATTGAGTAGAAGTATTTTAAAATCTGGAGGTTTAAATTTCCTTGCCATACTCGAGAAGTTGATCTTTTGTAAATGTTATGAAAGAGTGAAAATGTTGCAAATGCGGAGGTATAAATGAATGGAAAATGAATGAAAAAATGTGTTATCCTAGTTGATATAGAAAGAAGCATGCATTTTTATGTGAGAGGGTTTATTATGCATAGTGTGGGTTCTTCGCAGTTTTGGTTAAGTCATTTTGGACCAAAGCTTGTAGTTGGAATGGGAGAATTCTTTTGATTTGTGTTTTAAGATTGTGAACACAATTTCTTGATGTTGTAAAATCTTTGTTTTTACCATCATGTGGTGGCATCTAAGGAGGTGTTATTCAAGATGGACACAATGTACGAGTTGTACATTATTCATCGAAGAGGTTGAAAACATGTTCTCTGTACACAGGTGAAGAGATGTGAATTGATGTACAATTTATAATATGCAGTTGTATGGTGTATGGAAGTACAAGGAAAATGTTTGCGTTAAAATGATGAGCTTATGGTATGAAGGGCATGCGAGTATTTACAGTGACAAATACAGCACAGAAGAGTGGAATCCAGAGAGTTGCAAATGCAAGGGAAAGATTTATTAAATAACCTTAATGGGAGCATAAGGTATGATAATTCAGAAAGGTATTTTTGAATATTGAAAATTGAATGGTTTATTTATTTTCACCATAAAATAAATCTTGGGAAAGTGAATTGCATTTCAAGTTAAAGACTTCAGTATCATGTGAAATGATAATGGGAAACTAATGATCTTTCATAAAAAATGAAGTATGAGAGAGTAAAGATTTTACATCATAAAATGTATTAAGGGTGGATGTTCATTGGAGGATTGTATAACTTGAATTAAGTCAAAATCTCCACTATCATAATTATTGGGTCAAGCCTTGAAGTCAAAAAAGATGTTAGGGTCAAACGAAAGTTTGGATAGTTTGAGTTAAGATTGAGTATTTTCATCCAAGATGAAGAGTTGGTGTAAAGTATGAAGTCAAAGAGTCGTAAGCTAAATCAAAGGTCTGAATGTAATTGGGTGCATGATCAGCAGAGCCCGATACCCAAAGAGTTTCATCATTGTAACCCATGAGTTACTAAAGTGTTGTTTGCAGAAAAGTGAAGCAAGAGAATTGCCCGGAGATTGATTCCAAGATAGAGAACTGAAAGAGGTCAAGTGCAGGAAGAGAGCTTGCATTTTTTATGGAAAGTGTGAAGACTTTCTGAAAAGGGGATTGAATGAAATCCACACGTGAACAGATGAAGTTCACCAAGGAGGAGAAGATGATTGTTGATAGTCATTTCAGAAGATCTGATGAAGACCACAGAAGAAGGAAGAAGAAGGAAAATGCCAAGGTAAGTGGCATATGTAAGCAGTTGACTGATGAATATTATGAGCGGGAGAAGGTTGAGATAACAGTTCACCTTGAATTGTTGATGGAATTATTGCAAAGAAATGTAAAATACCAAACACATGGTTGGACCATGAGAAAAAAAGTGAAGTGGCAGAGACTACACGTAAAGAGGGAAAAGCAGGTAAACATACAGTTGACAGAAGAGTTGAGGAAGCTTGAGCAGATGATAATTGTTCAAATAAGGTGTGAAGAACTCATAGAGGTTGAGTTAAAAATGGATGTTTCCATTTGTGGCCCAGACCAGGGTGAAATTCTGGGTAAAGAGATCAATGAGGAATATCTCATGAACTATTGGGATAGCTCAGAAGAATTTGAAGATGTTTTGTCGAGAGAAGCAGATGAGGCTATGAATCCTTACATTTTTAAATCTCATAGTTTATGTATGTTTGCAAGATGTGCGAAAGATGGTGGAAAGTCCGGCGAAACTGTCACAAAGAAGAATGAAACTCTTGAGGTGAAGTATGATGGAGAATGCCTTTCAAAGGAGGAAGGAAATGATTTGTTGCAGCAAGAAGACAGCAAGTTGGAACTGTTATGGAGCAAAAGCAAAATGGAAATGCCAGATAGATATTCCAAGGAGGTAAACAAATGTATTTGTTTAGTGAATTTGCTGACAGAATTTTACAATGTGATGAAACAGAAACCATGACAACTCAGGAAGATTTCCAGAAGAAGAATGAAGCTGGGAATGAAAGTTGTGATGGATTTTTGGAAATATTTCATATGGAAATCGAGTTATAGGAACGATGGCTTAAGGAACCTGAGGGAGAAGTGAAACTTGTAGAACCTGATCCAGAAGAAATTGTAGTTGTTATGCATGATAGGGATGGAATGTTTTTAACATTTATAGAGTTGAATGAATTTTATAACTTTTTAAATAATAATGTAACTGTAGGTAAAGAAAATTAAATTAATAGATACGATGTCGAAATCAACGAAATTGAGTAGAAATTATTTGGAGTTGAGATGAAAGATCAGGAGCAGCAAGAAAGTTATGTCTGTAGAGACATAAAGGACACAGAAATATTGATCCAGTAGGATGAAGATGAAATCAGCCAGCAGTTCAAAACAGGATCTACTGAAGTCCAGAAATTCGATGATGGGAGATTGGTGCTTGAAGCATCAAAAGAGACCGAAAGGTATTATCGTTTTGAAACTAACAGTTTGTTGATGAATGTAGGTACAGCACTGGATGAGAAATCTGTTACTACAAGAGAAATCAAAGACTATAGTTGTAATCAAGAAGGAGTTCTTGATTATTCTTCATTGCAGAAAGTTGAGTGTTCAGCACAGTTGGAGATGAAAGCATTCGAAAAAGAGGAATTACTCTGAGGAATTGGTGAAAGAAAGTGTTGGAGGAGCCGATGGAATCCAATTGACAGCATGAGTGATGAGTTACCAAATAGAGTTGATACTTTAAAGGACCAGTGGCAGAACGGAGTTTGGAATCCTGGAGAGAGCAAGTCATCAGGACTTGTGGTTGTCGCATTATTACATAAAAGCGACAGACCTCATAAACAGGAGTCTATGGAAACTTCTCTACATGGGGAGTCTAATGTAGGAGCATCAAGCTAAATTTTCATTATTCATTTGTGTGATTAAGGGGGTGAGGTGTTTTAATTAATTTATTAATTATTTTTCTCATTTTTAATAAAATAAGAGAGAAAATATAAATGTGAGGATTATTGTAAATATTCCTTTAATAATAAAGGATATGAGTGGATTTGAATTAGGTAGATAATCTAGGGATTAGGAATTCCTTAAACTGGACTTAGTTGAGTCCAAAAAAAGGATAAATCTAATTTAGATTTTAGTTGAGATTTATGTGGAGGAAATTATGGATTGGAATAAATTCATTATTATGTATAAATATGAGGATTGTGTGAGGATGAAAGACAAGTGAGGAATACAGAGAGAGCGAGAGAAATGGGTTGAGAGTTTTTGTAAAAGGACCAAGAGCCAAGAGGCCATCCATTGTAATATTCGGCCAGATGTTTTGAGTCTGCAAATTTTATTATGATTATTATATGAGTATTTTTGTTTGTATGGCTCTCCTTTCTGTATGTACATTTTGAGCTAAATCAAATAGAATTTTATTCAAGATTTTCATGTTTGAAGAAAGCAAGCACTCTTTTATATGCTAGGATCTATTTTATCCTAGAATTCTGGCATCAATTAATCGTTTATGTTAGTCGTGTTTAGTTGGGTCACTTAATATTACTCATTTTTTTATAGTATTTCACTTGGAAAAGCTGTGATAACTAACCTTTTTAGTCACCTAATCACTAATTTCTCATTTTCTACTAGTGTTCACACTTTCCATTGCACATTACAATCCCTTTACAACATCTCCATTCTTCAAGTCCAATATTTCATTGGTTAATTGGGATTTGGCACTCTCTTATTCACATCCTTGAGTCGGGTCGGGAAACGTTTCCCTAGAGTTTTATGCAACTAAAAGAATGGAAAAAATAATATGGTCACAATGAAAAAAAAAATGCAAAATATGGTCGAGACATAAGTTATCATGTGGGAAAAATCCTAGCATGAGCTCTACCCTCTTCATTATCCATCACCCAATTCTTTATCACTTGATACTCCATCTAATTAAAAGGAACCATTACATGTCCCAATCCTAATGAGTGATAAATTTCCTCATATTAAAGGTAATTAAATGTTATATCATAAATAGCTAGCTTCGGTCCTTGAGCTATGCACCAAAATACAAAGCGTTATAAAAAAAAGGCAAAAGGTGCACTAGAGGGGTGGAAAAATCAAACTGAGAAAGGTAACACGTGCATCCATGATTTCTCCCTCCATTACTTCTATACACTTAGGATGTCGAATTCCATTACCTAGTCCCCTAACCATGGCACTTGGCCATGAATTATTTCCCCTTGATTTCCACATACTTACACCAACACCTATTTATTAAAGGGCCAACCTTGAAAATTACACCTGCCCTTGGGGGATGGAAGCACCTAACATGTTTGGTTACTTTTCCACCCTTATGAAGGTAGGGAACACCTTTACGGGAATTTTCCTGGTTAGATATATGAAGATGACCTTAGTTTGAAGTATTAATATGCTCTTAACACTTGAGTATGGTCCATATAGATGCATTTATGATCTCAGTATCTAATGAATGGTTTCTTTCACTTGAGTTTGAGTTGGTCTTTCCAAGAAGTCCAAAGCAACATAGGCCTTGAGGGAATCTCATTCTGCACGATTTCCAAGCCATGTACTGTATTAGAGATAGGAGGGTAACGTGGAAGATGCAGTGTTTCCCACCTTTTGCAGAATGTTGGCCCTTTTGGTGAATTTAACAATTGATATACATCCCACAGTACCCCCAAAATAATTTATTTTAAATATAAATATAAAATTTTAAATTTTAAAATCATTTTAATTTTAATAAACATTATTTTTCTTTATTATATATATATAATAATAAAATTAATGTTGTGTTCTATTTTTATAAAAATTAATAATAAAATTAAATTTATATATTTTATTTTATTATTTTTTAAAATATTATAAGGTTTTTGATGATGATGATGATGATGATGATGATGAACTTCCACTAAGACCAATATTTTGTATATCGGACATAAAGAAACGAATTATTTAGTTTGATTTAAGATTTTATTCCTATGCTCAAAAAGCTTGGAGAGAAGCCTCTGGAGCACACTAAAAGGCTAGGAAGGTCAGTATTGCAATAGAGATTATGAAATTGAAATCTAATGTGGTTGTATGTGGGGCACTCTAAGAGGAGGTGATTTTCATCCTCGATGTTCATATTCTCACAGAGATGGTAGATTCTTTCCATCCATGGTGTTTTAGGAACAGTCCAATGACCTGTTTCACTGTGGAGCTCACGAGAGTTCGTTCTAATCTTGGCTATATTAATTTTCTTCTTTGAGCTAGTTAAAACAAAGAGATACTTTTGATCTTCTAGGGTGGGGTTGATGACCTCCTTATAATATCTTAATTTTCTTTTAGCTACTAGATCTTTCTCACACCACATTTTTTCTTTGAACTTAGAAGTAACAATTTTTTTAATGTTATTAATGTTTTACAATGCAACATTCTCGTCGATCTCCAAATGGTTTAACCAGGCCCTGGTGTCTTTATACCAACGTCGTTTGAGCCTTAGGTGGTTTTGGCTAGACTTTAAAGCTAGCTTAGGAAGTCTATGGTCTCCTATTCTATTGAGTTTGTGCTTGTACAATAGAAGCCTAGTCATAGCTAGGCTCTCGATAGGGGAAATACCCACTTCAATAAGGAGAATAGCATAGGGTGTATTTCTTTTAATTTTGAGGTTATATGTTATAAAACGCTTCTGGATTTGCTCAATCTTTCTCCAGGATTCTCTAGAGATGATGCAACCCCAAACCTCACATCCATATAAGATAATAGGAGTGACTAAAGTTTCAAAGAGGAACTTCTTTCTATCCCACATTACAAAGTTTGTTGTTTTAAAATTATTTTCAAGACCAAAATAAGCTTTCCACCCCCCATTAATCATTTTCTCAATGCTATAGTTCCAGTTGAGCTTGTGATGAATATCAATTCCTAGGTACTTGTAAGAAGACACTTCCTCCAAGTTACTATTGACATAAAATTAGCGTAAGTGTCCTTCTTGGATTTGATAATCATAACTTTTTTTTTTGTCAATGTTAACAGTCATACCCATGGTAGAGAAGAAATCCTTAAGAAGTCTAAGTTTCTCATCAAGATCAGATGGGCACCTTGCGAAAAGAACAATATCGTCAGCATAGAGAAGAAGGATGATGACTATCCCAGCTAAGATCGTGCCAACACAACCAGCTTCCTCTAAACAACCTTCTAGCTTGTCGATGTAAATGCCAAATAGGGTAGAGGAGAGGGGGAAACCTTGTTTAACTCCGATATTACACTTAATATCTTTCAACCACCCCTCGTTGCTCTTTAACTTGGCAATTACATTCTCGTATAACCTTATAGCGACCGCTCCTAGCTTGAAAGGAATATTTAGCTCTTCTAATCTATTCCATAGGTTGTTTCTAGGAACCATATCGAAAGCCTTTCTAAAGTCCACAAAGAAACATAAGAGATTGGATTTATCATTGTGGCATTCCTCCACAATGATCCTAAGTGTAACGAGGTATTCCGTTGTTGAGTGCTTCCTTCTAAAACCCGCTTGGCCTTTAGCCCGCTTACCTTCACTTTCAAGAAATATGCTCAACTTCTTTTCCAAAATAATACCATATAACTTGGCTAAGAGAGGGTTGATCATAATTGTCCGATAATTAGAGGGGTTATTTGTATCCCCACTTTTAAAAATAGTGATAATGAGGCTCTGATTCCATGGATTAGGGAACCCTTGCTGGACCACTTGATTGAAAATCTTGTGGATGTGGGGGATGAGGACAAGACCTCCAATTTTTAAGATTTCCACCTAGTAAGCTTCAATGTCTTTAGCTTTCCCATTTGCTAGGCGTTTAACCCCAAAATCAATGTCTTCTAATGAAAAAACTTCTTTTGTTGTGAGCAGGGTTTCAAATTTATCCCTAACATTTGGAGATTCATAAAGCTTTTTAAGATAGGAATTCCAGTCGTGTAAAGAAAATTTATTATTATCTTTATTTTTCCTTGTTAGAATCTGCCTTTAGAATTTCTTAGGAGCCACCTTAGAGAGGTGTAAGAGATTCTCTTGTCTTTTACGAATATATTGCCTTTTTTTTTCCTTTTAGTTAGGCCTTTGTAGATTTTTATCTTGTCAATTTTAAGAGATTCATCAACAACTTCCTTAATTGCTCTCCTCACACTTTTACAATCTTTGTCATACCATGGGTTGGTTTTGCTATTTCTTTTATTACTTGAAACTTCAATTGAGAACTTGTTAATAGAATATGAGAGGGTTGTAGTAAAATTATGATAGAGGTCATCTATGTTGTCTATGCTAGATAAAGGAAGCAAATTAGTTTTTAATTCATTTAGAAAGAGACCGTTTTTATTTCTATCAAAGATTAAGTTCTTTTGGCTATAAGGATTATCTTCTATGGGATCTTTATGCATGACAAAATTGAGAGTTATAAGTAAAGGCCTATGATCAGAGTCAAGATCGTGGTCTTCTAAGATGTCAAAATTTATTATTTCGTTGTATAAAGGGAGATCGGAAATAACATAGTCTACCACGCTACTACCAAGCCCATGGATGCAAGCCATCTGGCTAGAATTGGGCCACTTCTTTAGACCGTTGCAAATTATGAGATCCTGAGCAATACAGAGCTTGACTAGATCGGAGCCAAACAAATTATCCCCGAGGTCTTCAGAGCTCCTTTTGTACCGACTAGCCAGAGGAAGGTCTTCGTCTAACCAAAGAGGATTGGGCTTGGAATGATTGCTTAGAAGAATAGCTTGGTTGCTTGAAGTTCAAGCATTAAAGTCACCCATTAAGAAGATATTACCTTCATTCCTTAGGCTATCAATATCATTCTCTAAACCATTGTATGGAATATTTTTATCTAGATTCTTTTTCTTATGGAAGTTAGAATTAATGGGGTGGAAATAACATATTGCTATGTAGGTTTTTTTATCATTAATTTCAGTAATCTCTACCCAACTATATTGGTTGTAAGGGTCGTTTTTATAAATCCTAGCATGGGGGGGAGATGTTCTTCTTAATGTAGCAAGCTCTGCCCCCAATGCCTCTATGGGATGATCGCTTGTTCCAGGTAGGCCATAGTCTAAAGACATCTATGTTAGGGACCTTAGATTCTTCCTACTCCCAAGATTCAACAAGCAATATAATATCAACATCATTTGAGATCCAACTTAGCTTGGGGCCTTTGTTCCATGGAAAGCCCCGACAGTTCCAAGAAAGAATTCAGAGCATGTTGAATTGTTATTTATTACTATATTTTTGGTTTCTATCTCAAATAACGGCTTTTCTATTTCTGATTATTGCCCATTTTCCTTCATTCCTAGCTTCTTTTACCTTTTGAACCTCCTTTCTTAATTTTGTTTGATCTTCTAGAATGAGATCTTCATTTATAAATATTCTCGTTCCTTTTAGACTTGAGGTTTTACTAAGTATGTCATACTTATGGTCAGTAGAGCTCACCTTTATTCGGATCCGCCTTCCTTTATTCTCAGTTAATTTCCCCAACCTTGATGCTTTTGTGAGACACATGGTTTCAATTTGTAATCTATTATGTAATTTTGTCTAGGCTATGGCTAAAGTACCCTCATCTACCTCCTCTTTCAAACCGAATATTATAAGGTTCAAGGCCCTTTTGTTACACTCATGGTCTAATTCGATCAATTTTTTCATTTCATCTTTAATTGGTTTGATATCTAATTTACCTACCACACTATTTAGGGTGAGATGGTTGTTAACTTTTTCTTCTCGTTCTTTAGTCATGTCCTTCATTTTAAGACTCTCTATAATATCAGCATCTCCTTGCTGGGATGTTTGGTTCGTATCTTGCTTTTGTTTTTCTATGACCTGCAACCTAGTCTCGATTGCCTCCATTTTATTCTCCAATAGTTCTATATTATTTTCTATTTGTTTTTGGATATTGTCTTCAAGAGATGTGAACTTGTTTTCAAGCATGGCTTCTAACTCGGTTTATAGCTTGACTTCTCTTTCTTCTCTACATTTCTCTAAAGACTTTATATACTCATAAAGGCTCTATAGAGTAACTGTGCTAGGTCTACCTTCGGTAATATTTGGTAGTTGTGGTGAATTATTCATACTTGAGAATATATGAGCAGATATGTATTAGAAAAAGATAAGGAATGTGTGCACCTGATATCAGCAAACCGGGCAGCAGACCGCAAGTGCCCAGGATCGAACCTTAGCGCGCAGACTGGATCAGAGAAATCCACTGTAGAGATGTGTTTATGCCGCAGATTTAGTTTTTCACCGCAGAAACCGCCGAAGAGACCCACCGCAGAACCAATGCCAGACTTAAAATCTTCGTAGACTTGTGTATACCATTGGGTCCTCTTCAGAAATGGTTTTAGAATCTACGTCTCCTCGACGCACTGAAGTCAAAAGAGGTTAGAACATTGCAGAAATCGTGGCAATTTGAAATAAATTCACCAACAGAAAAACTCTTCAAGTAGGCGGCTAGTTTAACCAAACATCTTTCAGTTGTTGCAGTTCCGTAACAACGAGCTTGAAATCTGCGCACAACAAATCAAACCTTTGTTTTCGCTGTAAGATTCTAATTGGTTGTTAATTATTCGGTGTCGATTTGCACGATGTTGAGCTTAAATGGACTTTAGGTCAGGATTTTGATTCTACTACCTAGAAAAAATCACAGCTTTAGATACGCAGTTGTTGCCGATGCACAAGTTCGCAGTTCAAATCTTCTAACCGTCTCAGAGTGAGAAATTACCCGGACACTAGATAAAATAGAGTGAGAAATTAGATACACAGTTGTTGCCAATGCACATGTTCGCAATTTAAATCTTCTAATCGTCTTAGAGCCACGATAAAATTACCCAAACGTTAGTTACAAGATACATGTTTCGTGAATGTATTTTAACCAATATTCAATTTAAAGTATTTTTGTAAAGTAAAATGAAATTTAAAATTTAAAATTTAATTGAATGAGTAAAGTGTGTTTAGCGTAATTGCATTTTTGGATGTAAAAATGGATTTAATCTTTGATAATCTCATGGATACTTCAATTGCATAGACTACATGGTTACAATAAATTTTTGTCTGGTTTCAAACACAATTGACCAACAAATATATCTCAAAATGACCAAATTGTAGAATAGGAAAAGAATTTGAAATGTGTTTTTTTGTCAATTGCTTTATATAATATGTTAGGGTCCTATAATAATAGGATTCATAATTTTTGAATTGACTTTGATTAGTCTTATAATATGTACATACTTTGCTTTCTGCAAATTATTTTCCCATATCAAAAAATAAAATAAAAAATGTAAAGAGGGTAAAAGTCCTAAAAGAAAAATCAAAGGACTTGAAAGAAAAAATATCAAAAAGAATATAAAATGGACCCCAAAGAAAAAAGAGATAAAAATAAAGCAAGAAATTGATGCAAATCCAAATGCCACTACTATTACTTTTACCGCAACATAAAAGATTATATGCAGCTTGTTCAAAATGCCATGATCCATGAAGCTTAAATAGCTTAATCTTAACCTCTAATGTTTTAAATTTTATGCTATTAGATAGTTAATAACGATCTAGCCAAAAAGTTTAAACTTGGCAGATCAGTAATTAGGTAGAGAATAAATAAGGAGCTCAACAACTTAACCTAAGCCCTTGGAAGAAATAAGGATAGAATTAGTTAGTTTGATGCTTTAAAAGAAAAATGAACAAGGATTTGCAAGCTCAAATGCACCTAGGTAAATGAAGGAAAAATGTAGGGTAGCATATGGGTAGGCAGAAGCAATTTTTACAATCATGGATAAGCAGAAATTTGGTCATTTCAGTCACTAACTTCCTTCAAAAAATCATCCCCTTGTAAAAAATACTTCATCTCCTACATTTTCATTATTTCCCCTTCATTTTTTCTTTTTCCCATTATCATTCAGTTTCACTTGCAAAAAATCCCCTTTTCCTAAGTTTAAAATCCATTTTACTTAAGGAAAGTAAGACCCTTTAACTAATTCCCCCTTTACCCAAAAAACCCAAAAATACTTTATCCTAAGTGTAAAAACATTATGTCGGGACCCACAACAATGAAATTAATCCATATATCATGTTTTACATTAGGTTTAATGTATTTCATCTCCCTCATCTAATTTCATTACTAATACATTAATTTATATATTAAATCCTTTATTCACATTTCAGTTACAGGATTCCTGAAACAATTTTGTGAATGCAACCCAAAATATGCGGCTCCCTTTCCAGGTCATCCATAGCATCACGCGGTAGTGGGTGATAGACGTCTAAAATCATATCAAATGTGTTCATGCTTGCAATAGTCTCACATGAAATGTGTTCATGCTTGCAACAGTCTCACACTTGTGCAAATGTTGTTTCACAGATGTTGAACCACCTCGCTAAATCATTTTTTTCCAATCATACAACTATTTAAAAATATTATATACATATTTTATCCAAGCTATAACATACAAGGTAATGAGGAAAAACATTGTCATAGGTCCTAGTGGGCATTGGCGCACAAAAATGTAATTGCACAAAGGAAATGATAAAGTCAATGTGTGTTCAAAATGAGATTAAATAAAGAGCATATTTCACTCGAGGGACCTTTAGATTTGAGGATATTCAACAATTAACATAAAGAAGGGGGTTTGGTTTAGAATTTTAGTTATCTCCTTTTAAAAAAATTGTTTTAGAATTTTAGCTATCATCTTTTAAAATTTTTAAATTAATTTGGGGCCATTTTCCTAGAGCCATTAATTCCAGTTTTAAATTTAAATTTAAATTTTGTCTAAGAAAGATTTGTTGGAATTGAAAATTTATGTGGTGTAGTTTACACAATCCAAATGTCCAAGTGTCCATTTTGAAGATGATTAAATTTATTTAGGTGCATACTTTTTTCCAAAATTTGCACTCTAAAAGTCATTCCATAGGTTATCTTTAGCCTTGTGGACGCTAAAATTTTCTTTCTTTCTCATCTTTCCAGAAATAATTAAAGTTTCCTTTGCATAGCTTGTGTGATTCCCACAATAACCAGTGACCATGTAAATTAACCGTAATTAAGAAGTCTTTATGTCAGAGATGATCATTCCTAAAAAATAAAATCAAATACCCTAATAACTAAATAATAACCAGATAACATGGATAAATACATTCCAATAAAATCAAATCCCGTGATGAGTAGAGGTCATCGATAAATACTACCCTAAACACATCCCAGTCCAACGCGATCCATAATAATGACTTAGCAGGAACTAACAGAAAGGAGGGATATAATTGTAAGCAGCACGATCTAGAATTAGTTATCAGATTTGCATTTGTAGAGCCTGTATGTCGTTCAAGATGATAAGAAAAATGGCAAATAGTAGAGCTACAAACTTCCATGGCCTTGACAAAAACCTCCTGTAGTAGTACTCCCATGTTTCAGCAATCCTGACTTTGACTTTGACTTTGACTTTGTAATACTTCTTCTTGACCTCCTTCTAGAATGCCGATTTGACCTCAAGGACTAAGCAGCCGAATAGGAAACTTAAAAGAAAGAAGGAATCTACAGCCATCATGAGAACGAAGTTTGCAGAAAATTCGTCATGATCTTGCGGGATTTGTAATTCATATGAGCTCACAATATAATGTGGCTCAATCCTTTTGATCTTTTCGACTGTGTCGGCCAGGTTATTGTGCCGGGAGATTGTGGCCGCAGAAATAACCTTCAGGCCAAGATAGTGATACATGTCATCTATATTTAGCCTCTGTTGGAATGGTGGTAAGGTCTGAGGGAAATTAATTGAGGGATATATGCCTCCGGTTTCGTAGTTCGCAGAGGTTTTGCCATGTGCGGTAGTGGAAACTCACTAGCCAGAGATCTCTCGGTATAAAGCATATTTTTTTGATTCACAATATTTTTTTGAGCAAAATTGATTCACAATACAACCAATTCAATCTGATAGAGCAGTATATATTCTATCTTCCATCATTTTCTATATATTTAAGTAAAAAATCATTTTATAAAATAATCCAATAATTATTCTATCATTTTCTACATTAAACTTACTTCATAAAATAATCTTATAGTTAACCCAACATGTTTCGTATTTACTACTCTTCCATATTAGATGCGATTTAATTTATTTACTTTGAATGCTTTTAAGGTCACAGACAAGCCAAATACAAAATTGGTGTTTGCGACCACCTTGTTTTTGGGACAAGGGACCCACTTCCCTGCAACGATTTGACTGCTAAGTCTACGAACCCACTTCCCCGCAATGATTTGACTGCTAAGTTTACGAACGCATACATACTCTATCCCCATCTGGTTTTGAACCTACGACCTCTTAAGAGGAAACACATGCTCTTAACTATTAGGTCGACCTCTTAAAAGGAAACACGGGCTCTTAACCATTAGGCTCACTCAAGTTGTATGTATATATATATGTTTTCATTAATAGAAAAATATTTATAAAATAAGAGTTTAGATTCAAGCAGACTTTGATCATCCACTTTACTTTCTATACAAATTTGAGAGGAAACACATGCTCTTAAGTATTAGGTCGACCTCTTAAAAGGAAACACGGGCTCTTAAACATTAGGCGGCTCACTCAAGTTGTGTGTGTGTGTATATATATATATATATATATATATATATATATATATATATATATATATATATATATATATATATATATATATATATATATATATATATATATATATATATATATATATATTTGTTTTCATTAATAGAAAAATATTTATAAAATAAGAGTTTAGATTCAAGCAGACTTTGATCATCCACTTTACTTTCTATACAAATTTGCAGAGTAGAGCTAAAAAATCATCATTTGGAATAATCTTAACAAGCAGGGTTACCATGGTCCTGGATGGTGGCCCCTGTATGGTGCTACTAGTGAACCAGTTTCACATATTTTTCTCAATTATAATATCCCTCATCTCTCTTATTATAGGGTTCCTTACTAGAAATTCAATTATGTGGAACTATGTTTACGATGGTGGGCATCCAAAAATGGATCACAAAGATACATCCCTCTGTTTGTCATATGGGAAACTTGGAGGGCGTGAAACGATTGAATATTCGAAGGGATCTAGATTAAATCCCTCTGTATATGCTCCAAAATTCTCACCTCGCTGGATGCACAGAGATTTTGTCTCTTGGTCACGAAGGATCTTTCAACAAGATATTTGACTCCACCATTTTGCTTGTCGGCGGGCTTCTTCGATGGTGTTGCAAAACGAGGATAGTGTGGATGTGGGGTATGGCTTAGAATTAGTGAAAGATCACAGTACAAGTTACATTGGCATGTTGGGGTGGGATCAAAATCTAGAGCGAAAACATTGGCTTTGTGGGGGTTCTCTAGTTTTCCAGAGAGAAATCTCTGGAGACCATCCACGTCTACAAAAATTCAAAGACTCTTATTGATGGTATTTTGGGATTTTCTTCCTTTGATTCACCAAACCTACGGGGTTGGATGGACCATATCAATACTCTTATCAAATATTTTCAATTTTTTTACATACAACATGTTACAGGGAAGCAAAAAGTCTACAAATACTCTTTCCAAAGTTGGACTTACCATTGTTGAAGGCACCATGATATTTTTCTTTGCTACTACCTGGATGGAGTAATCTTAGATGAGGGTGTCATTGAATTTCCATAGTGGGACCTGTTTTGGAGACTTTGTGTGTGCTTTAAAATGTTAAGTGATAATATTTTCCTCTCAAATTATTATGAGTTGAACATCTTAAACATTTTTTAAAGGGGATTTTGGATGAAATTTATGTTTTTGACAGATAGATAAATGTCGATATCTTTCTTTCTAATATAACCAATGGTTTTTTTCTTATAATATTTATCACTATTTGATGACATATACTAGGGAAAATTTGAAGGATGGAAAATTATGTTGAAGTTTAAAAACATTGGCGAATCACTATTTCAATACTCTTATTTAATTTTAAGTGATACCAATAAGTTTTTTTTAATCACAAAATCAAGATTGTAATGCTTGGCCATTCTACTTTTCTTAGACTCTCCCATTCTATGTTTCTTAGAGTCTGATATTACATGTGAATGCATATTTTATTGAATCAATGCACGATATCCAATCAAGTATAAAAGAGATTGTAATGTTTTTCCCTCTAAACATTTTGACCAAGTCAAAATAAAAATGAGAATAAACACAAAATAACCCTATGTTAAAATAAAAATAACTTTAAGTTAATATAATGAAAATAAAAATTACAAGTTATTATTATTATTTTTACTAATTTTTGTTGGGTAGTTAAGGTAAATATGACTTTGGTGAAGTTATTTATGGTTTTTGAGCTCCAAGTTTACGAGAACCCATGGTATTGAATCATGGTATTCATGTGGAATATAACCTATTTAAAGGGGGGAATTAAACCATCCTAGATCCATCTTAACTCAAGATAAAATCTCTTGAGATGCAAACCCCTTGTAAAGTAAAAAGGGTTTTGATCCCTCTCCTCACTTGATAGGTAGTTAAGATGGATCTAGGTTGGAAGGGGATTCACAATACAAGCCAATTCAAGCTACTTTTCTCTACTCAAGAAATAAAATATATAATAACGAAATTATTTTCTTCCAACATAAACAAGAGCCACTTGGTGGCAATGTCCTTTTGTTTTTTTGCACATTGCTACCATGTGACTTTTGTTTATTGTGCAAGAATGACTGACTGACATTTCAAAAAAATCGTAAAAAATATTCATTTAAAAAACAAAAATGCTTAATATAATATT
This sequence comes from Pinus albicaulis, assembly GCA_034641835.2. NCBI lineage: Eukaryota > Viridiplantae > Streptophyta > Pinopsida > Pinales > Pinaceae > Pinus > Pinus albicaulis. The sequence goes on from CM076584.1 coordinate 1,034,102,933, forward strand.
CAATTTAATAAAAAAAAAAAATTCAAAATATATTTGATTCCAAAATCACAATGCAATATTGTACATAAATTACAACAATAGAGATGTAAGAATTACTACACAAAACAATGTTGTACTAGTGTAGATATAAAGATATAAGAGTTACTACACAAAACAATATCGTACTTGTCTATATATAAAGATATAAGAATCACTACACAAAACAAGCCAATTCAATCTACTTGGGGAAATTATTTTCTTCCAACATAAACAAGAGCCATTTGGTGGTTTTTTTTTTCTACACATTTAATGTCATTCAATAGGCTGAATGGTCAAACAGACATGTACATATGGCTGACACACATTTGTGCAAGTGTTACTCAACAATGGGATCTATTGCCCCAATGCAAAATCAATGGGTGATTGTTTGATGGGATAACTGTACTTTTGGATGGAAAACATTGTAATGTTTTGTAGTGCATTTTGCCTTAGTTGGTAATTCAGAACTGGAGGTACTTGAGACAATAGGTCTTGTCAACTTGTGATGTTAAAACTTTGTATATGACAGCTATTGGTCTAATAAAAAACTAGGCCCATTTTAGACATATTTACGCTGGAGGCGTTTTCTTTGCTGGCTTGGGGTGAGCAAACACTGTTCACCCCAGTCAATGAGAAGTGTTTCTTATCACCCTTCCAGTGAGTCAAATGTGGACATGTGGCACCTCCTCCAACCAATGAAATTGCTCTATTTTCCCATCTTACCAGCTGCTGATTTGAAAAAAACTTCTGAAATTGTTCAATTTTTGATATTTATTACGTTTCAAATTGTTCGGTGACTGAAATTTACATTTCAGAGATTGAAATTTACACAACACTACACTGAAAAATACATTTGAAATTGTTCAATCTCTGAAATTTATTACGTTTGAAATTGTTGAGTGACTGAAATTTACATTTCAGAGCTTGAAATTTACACGACACTACAAATTTACACGGCACTAAACTTGCGTGCATAGGTACCTATTAGAATTATATACAACTACCTAATAGATTTGAAATAGATTTGAAATTCAATGTGATTGACATACTGCAATTCTTTCTGTCTTTTCTTTGCATCCTATATTAACTCCTGGTATGATGGTTTATCAACTCCAGCCACCCAACCATTTAATACATAGAAGACACGACGCAACGATTTAATGCATAGAAGACTGCAATGATGTCGACTTCCAGCGTCCAGCCGACTTCGATGTGGTTAAATGGACTTCGATAAGCTTAAATGGACTAGTGCTGACTTCCAGCTTGCAGCCCAATTCCAACTTCCAGCCTGAACAACTTGCAGTTGCAGCCCAGTTCCAGCTTCCAGGCTGAACAAGTGAACAAGTTCCAGCTTCCAGCCTGAACAACTTGCAAACTAACTTCTAGCTTCAAGAACTTTGATTCTGAAATTGCTAGTAAGCTTCTGTTACCTGCAATACATTATGAATTTACCATTTAGTTGTATTTGCTTAAAAATTCCTTATAAAACTTCCGATTTAGAAATTGCTTCTAAGCTTTTGTTACCTGCAATAGATTACGATTTTACCATTTCGCTGTGTTTGCTTCAAAATTTGAATAAAGTATGAGCAGATTCTTAGTTATCCTACTTATTGCTTCCAATATATGTACAAAATTATACCAGTTGGTTCTGCTCCAAACATGCAAACCCAACTTCTGGGTCCTCTTAGCATTGCTCTTCAGGTGGGTACCCTTCCATCTTTTGTTGTCACTTTCCAACTCCCGCTGTAGTGGATATCTCCCGCTGTAGTGGATATCTTTGATAAGCAGGTTTATAAATATTCACTGTAACATTGAATGGAGTGAGAAAACGTATATAAAAACTATCATGAACAAAACTTTCAGGTTGTTTACCTTTTCTTTTTCCATGATCAGATCTTCTCTTTCATGTTGGAACTCTACCAAAATTCTTTCTTCTTTGTCAACATCTTATTAAAATGGGTGATCCTCTCCCATAGTGTGGCAATGCTCTACTCCAAACATGCAAACCTGACTTCACTTTGGCTGAAAGTCTTACTACTGCACTCTTCTATCCATTGAACCCATGTCATTTTTTTTCCATGTCTTCAGTGTCTGCATTAAATAAATTCTGCAGGACTAACAGTTGAATTAAGTGAAGAATAGAGAGAATTAAAACAAAGCTTCTAACAAGTGTACAGTGACACCCAAATTGAAAAATTACTATGGAGTAGAAGTATAATCTCTGATTCTGAGCTTCGTCTTATGGGTTTTATTCTTGCGGTTATTTAGCATAAGTAAACACAGCTGTCATTTATCTGCACTAACATTTCTTAACAGGAAAACCCAAAATAACAGCAGAAAAGGAAAGAAATGAACACAGTACACAAGCATACATAGACAATTGTTTTTAAAACTGGAGAAAAACCCTTTAGGGAACAAAAATTCCATTATTTATTCATAAAAGGTGATAGATGTTACAGTACAAAAAAGGTTGTTAGCCATTTGCCACTTGTTTTCAATTTTTAGCTTTTACAGTCAGATGCCATGAATCCTTTGTTCTGTTTGCCTCTGCCTTGCAGCCTTTGGTCTCTATACGCAAATGTTGTAAACGCTCTGTTTTGTCTCTCTCTTCTGGTGGAATGTCGGCCCCTTTTCTTTCCTTCCTTTGCTTCTCTCATTGTCAGGAAGGCTGTTGGCTGTTGGCAGTTGGACTCACATGGTGCTAAGGTGGCATTTTCCCATTTCTTTCCCAATTCATTATAGAACACTTGTACTAAATTTCAAGGAGACAGGAGAAGACTTACAAGCGTATAAATCAAATGCATAATTGTAAAGTCCTAAACACAAAAGGGCATACATTATGAAGCAAAAAGTGATAGCAGACGTGAAGGCCCTCTAATTGAAATGCCTATGTAGGGACAAAGCAAATAGTTGTACACCCTTGATAAATATAAACCAGCATTTCCTGCAAATCACTGATTTCAAATTTCTTTGCTTTACTATTCCAACAAAAAACAAAAAACAAACAAAGAAAAACAAGGTCTGAGGGAGAGAGTATGACTCTTACAGACAACAAATCTAAACTGCATGATTCTTTACCTTACTAAGGGAAGGATATGTCTGCATTAGGATAGAAATTACAAAATAAGAGGTTATTTGACTCCTAATTACAAAATCTTTCATGGAATTAGAATTGAAAAGCTCCTTACCTGCTAGTGGGATCTCCACAGCAAATTCATTATAACAAAATACACAAAGCATAGCAGACATTCCTGAAACAATGTATGACATTAGGATTCCAGGCCCAGAGTGATCTCTGGGTTCCAAGCCTGTTAGGACATCCAATATCTGAAAGGCATCCACTGACAGTTTGTTTGCACTATGCCTCCACGCCGGGCATCTGGAGCGGAAACCCTCTTCATTGATCTCCAATGACTACTCCAATTCCGCTGCATATTCTGTATTCTGTTGCGGTGGTACAAGATTGTATGGCCGATAAAGCAGCTCGGTTCATCTTTGAACACATCATCAGCAGGTTTGGCTACCCATGGAGCTTAACCAGTGATCAAGGTACGCACTTCATTAATGAAACGGTCAAATCGCTGCTGGACACCTTCATGATTCAACATCACAAAAGCAGCCCGTACCACCCACAGGCCAATGGTACTGTTGAAGCGTTCAAAAAAATCCTCGAAAAGGGTTTGACGAAGATCTGCAATGCCCAGCGGGATGACTGGGATGAGCGGTTACCAGTTGCACTATGGGCCTACCGGACTACGGTGAAGCGCTTGACCAATCAAACACCATTCTAGCTGGTGTATGGCTAGGAAGCTGTGATTCCCATCGAGTTCACCATACCGAGTCTTTTAATTGCCACATCCCTCAAGTTCTCGGAAGAGGAATTGCTACAGGAGCGCCTCCATGAATTACAAGAACTAGACGAGGCTCGGTTTCTGGCCGAGTTTCACCAAAAGGTTCAGAAGGACAGGCAGAAGGCATGGCATGACCACCACATCAAGAGCAAAATGTTCCAGGTTGGAAGGAAGGTTCTCCTATATGATAGCAAGTTTCAGAAGTTTCCAGGAAAACTGCAAATGCACTGGTTGGGACCTTACTTCATCATCGATATTAGGGATTCCAGAGCCGTTCAGTTGGCTCAGCTGGATGGTACTGTTTTACCTAGGTGGGTGAATGGCGCATGCCTGAAGCCCTACCATGACTAAGTTTCTTTCACCTTTCATCAATAACTCTCACACCCGAGAGAAGCCGTAGAGTAGCGTAGTTGAATAACTCCCCTGCAATCGGGATGAGCATATGTAGTGTTTATTGTCCATGCATAGGTCGTCAATAACCGCTCTGTTGCGAGGACCGCACCTCAATCGATTGTGGTCGGGGAGGGGCGTGTCCAACGTGTCATCCCCGTAGGATCAGCAAACGTTTCAGTGTCAGTCCATATCATTTCAGTTAGTACTTGTGTCAGTCCGTAGGATCGTCTAGATTTGCAGCATAAATTGCCATAATTAGAAGTAACCTTGCAATAATCATTTTGCCATAATTCTAAGAAACCTCAGCCATCGTGTCCGCCCATTTCCCCATGCCACCGTCAACAGATGTCAAAGTACACCTTAGCAGGCGATTGATAGCACGATTATCGCCATGGAGAATGCCAGCAAGAATTAATTCGTTATGGGGTCTCATCAACCTCACTCGCGCCAGGTAATTACATAACCTACATGGAAAAAAGCACGAGAATGTCGGAGAAGATAGAATTAGAAATTGGAGCAGAACCAGAGCAGCAGAAGTATCCAAAAGCACAGCGCCGAGAGAAGACGTCGAGACCAATACTGCAAGTGTATCAACGCCGAGTGAAGATGCAAAAAGCCAACCCAGCAGTCGTAGAACCGCAACTCGACAGCAGAATTCATAAAACAGAGTCCCTCATCAGGAAATATGACAATGCTGCCCTCATAGACGCAAACCTCACGAACTCGTTCGAGTTCCCAGCACTTAAATGGCAAGTGTATATGGAACATTATACCACAGAAGCCAGGCGTTCAGCGAAAAGAATTTTGCCAGAGTTCTGAGGCCTACAGCAATCCTCCCTTCTGAACTTAAGAAATCTCCTGGTATTCGGGACAACAGGACCAACCATGTAGTGCACCAAGTTCTTACTCAGCCGCATCCAAAACGGGTCATTGTGGTTGAATAAAGAAATTCCAATCCATGCCGAGGATATCCACCGGCTCACAGGGCTTTCACAGAACGGCCCGGATGTATCGTCGGCATGCCAGACTACTTCCAAACGAGCAAAGAAGTTGGGAGATGCGGATTATTATGCAAAATATGGCACACGACGGGGAGGAAAGGGAGCGAAGATGGAGCTTATCAACAAGCCCGAAATCATGTTCGCATGCTACCTCCTTGCCAGTAAGACAATGAGGCACTACACGAAGGGAGAATGTACCCTGGATACTATTTCCATTGCAGAGCACTGTGGGCCAGGGGGTGAAGTTGAACTGGTGCTCCTTCCTGTTGAAGGAGCTGTTCGACGCGTGCGAAGACAATTACAAGAGGGCCACAAGCTTCATTTATGGGTATTTGATAGTTGCATTTGCCATGTGGAAGTGGCACACTCCCCTCATCAGGCTACCAACAGAAATAATAGAGGGCCAGCCTCTAGCGATGAAGTTCGTCCCGTGGAAGGTGTCGAGTGATCCCAGCACCAAAGAGGTCAATACAGAGGCATTTCAGAGTTGGTATGGTTTAATGACAGACGTGGTAGCAAGCCAGCAGAGGGTGCCCAGGAACCTGTTGGACGAGTACAGCGAGAAAGTATGGTTCGGGGTCATCCACAGGCATACCTTCCTCCGACCTACTTGCGTGCTGGAGGAGACATTTCACATGCGGCCGTTGAAGTTCCAGCACGAAGACATAGCCTTCCACAATGAATTTTGCTCATGGCCGGGGTTCGCGATGGAAATCCGAAGTGGGGTACCCACATAAAATTTTGATTAGATGTTATCGCAGCAACAGCTTGGAAAAACAGAAGCGGAGGCGGCACAACAGGACTCCACCGTGCAGCTCGTCCCCCTCATTCGCCACCTAAACACTCAGGTACGCAGTTTTAATGTTGTGGCCAAGGTTGTCTCAAGCGGTGCCGTTTATTTTCATGTTTTCTCTAAGTTCCAGCTTTCTCAGTCCACATCGCGTCTCCACACAACTTCCATAACCTCCCCCATCCCTAATGTTTTATTTACTTCACCAAGTCCGATGACTACCCCGATGGGGGAAAAGAGCAAGTCCACCAACCCCTTAGAAGCTCCTCAGGCCAAGCGGGCCCGAACCATAGAGTCAAGTCCGGTGGTGGACCTCACTGAGGAGGATCCACCCCAGCCACCAAGTCCAGGGGTGCCTATAGAGGAAGAACCCGTCGTTGACACAGGGGCAATAGGAGGGATTCCACCTCTACCTCCCATTGACCCCTTCGACGTCATCAACATTCTTCTTCCACCTCCATGTATTGTCCCACCCACCACTTCATCCGCACCATCCAATTCATCCGCCACCGTGTCAGACCCAATCATCCGTGATCTACTTAATGGGGACCACGGGGCTGAGGTTGACTCAAGTACTGCAGCAGTGGTACCACTGGTCGACCCCACTGGGGAACCCCAAGTCTCTTTTTCTGATATAATTACACAGATGGCACAAATTGTTGCAGACACGGCTGAGGCACATCCTGAGCCTACTATATTTCCACAGACCATCTACACAGATCAGTAGGAGCGGCCGGACCTGAATATGGTCGACTCAGCACCTCATCAAACCCCGTCGTCGTCCCCTCAAGAGCACTCCACCCGATCATTTGCTAGTGGGAAACCCCTACAGGAACGGCGGCCGGATCAAAGTACTTCGGGAGTCGCCAACTTGGAGACATGGGGTACGGCTCAGTTATACCACTTTATTCAGAGGGCGGCCCAGCAGGCGGAAAAGCTTCATTCTGAACTGCAACAGAGGTGCGAAGAGCAACAACAGCAGATCATTGCGCTTACTGAACAGCACGAACAGCTCATAGCCGCACACAGGCAGCTACAAGGTCAGATAAACGAAGTGGCCAGGGTGTTTACAGGGCTATGGCCAGCGGTAGAGGCTCACTACACTCGGATGCCTGCAGATGTACCAGAGACAGATATCTTAGAGCGAGCCCTCCACCTAAAGATCGCATTCACTGACCTCCACAAGGAAAATGCAGAGCTCCAAGCAGCGTTAGCAGCACGGCCAGCACTGCCCGATCCAGAGGCAATTTATACAGCACACATTGCAGAGAAACAGGGCCAGGTCACCCAGATGCAGGAAACTTTCAACTCTGCAGCGCGCGATGCTTATGACCTCCTGAAAGGTATCCAGAAGTGCTCGACGACCCTTACGGTCAAGACGCAGCCCATTTCAGTGTAGCTACAACAACTTTCGAAAGAAATTCAAGATGCCACGGACCCCTCGCAGTTGGACCAGCTATACGCTCAGGTGAATGCTCTAGAGGTCCAGATCCAGCAAACAAAGGCCAGCTCGGCAATGGCCAAACAAGCAATTCGAGAGCTCTGCCAGCCCCTCCAACTCAGCGCCAAGACAATGTAGTAGTTAGTCGCTGACGCTGAAACCCAAATCAGCACAGTGTTCGGGACTGTACTGACGCATGTCGGGGAGGCAGCTGTCACCAAGATCGCCGCAGAGACAGATGCATTGTTACAGGGGTGGCAGCAACTGTGACGACCTTCAATGAGCTTAAGGCTTCAGCGTTCAGCAAGGTCTCGAAGTTGGGGCCCTTATTTGGGCAACAGATTGAAGGTGCACAGCGAGAACAAGGCACGGGGTCCTGTGGGGCAATGGAAATAGAGACAGTGATTTGTGATTGACTCAGGACGAGTCAAGCACTGTGGTCGGGGGCTGTTGGGACCCTTGTTTTGAATTTTGAATAAATAACAGATTTTTGGGTTGCGGAATGACACATGGCAGCCGCAACCAAGCCGCAACTACGGTGAGTAGCGGAGCTACCAAGGTTGCGGGGGAATAGGAGATAGCTGAAGAAGATGATGCAGATAAGAGCAGACGAAGAGAAGATACAGCAGAAGACGGAGAGCGGAACTCATAGACAACAAGAGAGAAGCCGGAAGCAGCCGAAGAAGAACGCAAGAGGAACTAGCAGTTGCGATGGCGGGTGAATAAATAGTTGTCACCCGGCCGAAAGAAGGGAGACAAATGCAGAGCGATTGAAGAGGATTGAGTGGATACTGCAGGAGAGATCTATTCCGAGCATGATATCTTTATAGTTCCTAGGCTTCTCTTATCTATCTTTCTGTCCTATGAGACGTCTGTAACAGAATTGTAAGCTCATTAGGGGAATTTTGAGGTCTAAAATGGGCCTCCTAAGAAAAATGTACAATCAAAATTCACTTTATGGGAACCAATCACGTTTTAGGAGATGACATCATCCCTAATGGTTGAGGTGGCGTTGGTTGAGTTAAAGGTACTTACTTGTCACATTCTCAATGGTGAATAAAAACTCATAGTTAACCATGGTAGTGCTCTAAGTACTTTTAAGGTCAAAGTAAAGTACTCATAATAAATGTCATTTCTCACTTTTTGAATAAAAATATATTATTGTCATTTCATATTTCTTGAAATAAACAATGCATATCCCTATGCATTTATTATATTATATTATATTATTTTTATATAGTATATTAATTACATGTTATTATACAATTTAAATAATATAAATTTTAATTAATAGTATATAATAATTAAGAATTTATAAATTTATATTTATATTTTATTTTAATTTATTCAAGTACAAAGGACAAATGCATTAGTTGTTCAATGATAATGATTTTTTCTTGAAAAGCTCATTCTTCTTTATAGTCACATCAATACAATTTTTTTATTAATTTTGTTTTGGTACAACTTTTGAATTGAATTTAACTATGGTTACATGGATTGTGGTGCAAAAAGTGAATTTCAAACTCATAAATATTATTTTATTGGTTTAGCTATTATTTTATTATTTCCTTAGAAGGCCCATTTTAGACCTCAAAATTCCCCTAATGTCTTCCTGTGGAATCGATGTAACTATGGATCTAGCTAAAAGTTATCAATATACTTGCAGGTTGCTATCTTATTATATGAGTTACATGCATGCATGATGTCTGCGATGTCTTAAAATTTTATTTGCTTAGTATCTGCTCAATCTTTTGAATGTTCTTACGTATGTGATGATATTTATGCAATCGCTTCTATATTAATCACGAATTGCGAATCCTTCCACCACTATCGTTCTATTCCCCTTCTGCATGTGGTCGCGACACGCCTCGGGTGAGACTCTCTACTCTCTGGAGTAGGGTGACAATGCTGGCGTGGTTCTAGACTACATCGGATTCCCTTGTTGGCCCCAATCTCTGACCCTGGGTCTTGCCTGCGAGACCTGTTTCTTCGCCAACATGGCCCAACAAGGATGAAGAAGTGTGGACACTCATTCAAAAGTTGCAGCAATATCCTAGTACATTTGATACATTTAGTTGGAAAAATGATTCCTTATGGTACAATGATCGATTATATCTTTGTAAGAATTCTCAACTAAAACAAAAGATTCTTTTGGAATTGCACACTTCTCCTTTAGGAGGACACTCGAGATTTTTAAAAACTTACCACAAGGTGAAGAAATAATTTTTTTGGGATAGTCTTAAATCTGATATTCAAAAGTTCGTGGCGGAATGTTTGGTTTGCCAACAGAATAAAGTTGAGACAATTAAGACCCCAGGTCTTCTAAAACCTTTATCCATTCCAAGTCAACATTGGGAGGATATTTCAATGGATTTTATCATAGGTTTACCTAAGTCCGAAGGAAAGAGTGTCATCATGGTGGTAGTTGATAGACTTACCAAATATGCACACTTTTGTGCATTGTCTCATCCATTTAAAGCAAATATAGTTGCCACTACATTTATGGACACAATTCAAAAGCTACATGGAAACCCAAGGGTTATTGTAAGCGACAAAGATCCCATTTTTACTGGAAATTTTTGGACGGAGTTATTTTCTTGTTTGGGTACTCAATTAGCTCATAGCTCATCTTATCATCCTCAATCTGATGGTCAAACTGAGATAGTAAATAAATGTTTGGAAGGTTATCTTCGTTGTTTTGTATCTGATAAACAAACACAATGGGTCAAGTGGTTACCTCTCGCTGAATGGTGGTATAACACTTCCTTCCATACTGCAGCAAAAATGACCCCATTTATGGCACTTTATGGATATCATCCACCATCCATCACATCATTTTTAAGAGAAAATTCGAAGGTTCAAGCAGTGGAAGATCACATCGAGCATCAACAAGAAGTTCTCCAACTCTTAAAGGACAACCTGAATTTGGCACAAAATCGAATGAAACAATAGGCAGATCAACATCGCATCGAGAGAAGTTTTGATGTAGGAGACTGGGTATTTTTACGGCTACAACCATACAAACAAATGTCCCTCAAGCAAGCTAAGAAGGATAATAAATTATCGCCAAAGTACTATGGTCCTTACAAGGTGTTACAAAAGATTGGTACTATGGCATACAAATTGGAGCTTCTTGCTTCTTCACGAGTACATCCAGTTTTCCATGTTTCATGCTTAAAGAAGGTTATAGGTGAAAATATTCCAGTTCAAACAATATTGCCAGAACTTGATGAGGAAGGAAAAGTCATATTGTAACTTGAAGCGGTCATGGAAACAAGAACTCGACAGCTACGGAATCGATGAATTTCAGAGTATCTCATCAAGTGGAAGAACTTACCCACTGAAGATTCTACACGGGAGGATGAGAATTTTATACAGAAGCACCCAGAGCTACTCAAGCATTGAGGACAACACTTTTTTGAAGGAGAGGTGCATGTTAGGTCCCTATATTACTAGTAAGTCCCTTATTGTTGTTAGTGTAACCCCCTTATTGTTATTATTGTACCCTTGTAACCCCCATATTGTTATTATTGTGCCCTTAAATTATTATTGTTAGGTCGGCTAGGATTACATTGTGGCCCCACTAGGATTACATAGTGGCCCCATGGACTCCTATATATAGAAAGGAGGTTTTGTAATTTGTATCATCCAAGAATTGTTCATTCATGTAATGTATTGGAGGTTTCCCCCTCAAAGTGGCTCATTTCTAAGGTGTTGATATCTCTTTTCTTCTATTTTTGGAGCTGGTTTCACAACAAAAAATTATGGTTGCGCTGGTTTCTTTTGGGTGAGTATGGATACTACCCAACATCTCACATTTCCAAGATCCATATCATGTATATCAATAATGACATGTAACAACAAGAGGCATGGTTGTGCTGGTTATTGATGAGAGACTTTGGACATCACATGATATATCTTATGTCCTTGTATTTGTTTCTGTTTGGGATATGTCTCATGTCTTTACATGTATTTTTGTTTGAGATATATCTCATGTTCATGTATGTACTTGGGTTTAGGAGAAAGCATAACTCTCACATGATGTGGCATAAGGGAGCTTACTTGTATTGTTTTGATGAGACATTTCACATGTCCATTAGTATGTTGTTGCTTCAAGACTTGCATCATGATGATATAAGGAGCCAACAAGAATCCTTGTTGCTTTGGTTACTATTGGGAGAGTATGGGTTTATTTTACCCCATACATTGCATGGTGATGATAGAGGATGGCAACAAGAGGCCTTACAGCATTGGCTTCTGTTGGGGGATAATGGTCATTATACTTGGTATGATGATGATGTGATGCGGCAGTAAGATGCCTTACTATGGTAGCTTCTCTTGAGAGAATATGGCCACTACATTTGGTACAATGATAATGTGGTGTGGCAGTAAGAGGCATTGCTGCAGTGGCTTCTTTTGAGAGAGTATGGCTCTCATGTTTACATTGATGTTGATTTGGCATGGCAGCAAGAAGCATTGTTGCAGTGGCTTCTTTTGAGAGAGTATGGCTCTCTTGCTTATTTTCATGATGATCTAACATGGCAACAGAAGGCTTTGTTGCGTTGGTTGTTATTGGGAGAATATGATTTGACATTGTTCATGTTCATCCATATGTCTCTACTTCTTGTTTTTCACTATGTTGATGATATGTTTGGATCCTACATGGCCAACAGGGCTAATGATGTGAGCAATGATAAATGCAATCTACTCTATGTAACATGGATTGGAGAGATAGATCATGTGTTGGGACTTTCCACTTTGGGAATGAACCACTTCATTTTATGTATCTCATGTGTGGAGGAGATCTTTGGTCATCATATGGTTTCCACTTGGAGATTCATAGATGAGGATGGGTATTTAACTTTTCAGTTGGGGGTCATTCTAGACATTCTAGAGAGGCAGGTGGGGAGCTGGACATGCATGACACATTGTCACAGATGGGGAGGCCTTCCATATAAGGATGCCATTTGGAGGGAGGATGTTTGTTGTAGCATCCACTTTTGCAGTTCCTTGAGGACAAGCAACATTTTGCCGGGGAGGACTATAATTTTCCCAATTTTCCACAAGATAATTGGAATATTAAAGTTCTTAATTTTCATAATTAATGAAGTAAATAAGAGGGTGGAGGGACCCATAAACCCCAAAGATAAATAAAATCCACTTTTGATGTGTGAATGTGGATATATCAGATCTAGATCTACATTATGGAGTAGTAGAGCAGCCACTTAATGTGAAAGGAGTGGAGATCATGTCTCATTAATGAGATAGACCATGGAGGTTGAAGCAGTCAACTAAGATCATTGAAGGAATCAAATGTAAGATCATAGAGCATTCATGATGTGATGATGGAGGAAGTGGTGCATTAATGCACACATGATGGAGAGAGTGATCATTACATGCATACATGATGGAGATCATGGAGAGACAACGCAGTGAATATGGAGACATATGTCCACATGTACAATGCAATTATGAGGTGGGCCAAGGCATGAGAAGGCTCATAATATATATAAAGAAGATGAAGGCACAATAGAAGGCGGGCTTTAGCTTATTGATTTTTGATCTTTTTAAATTTGGATTTGTCGTTTGACATTCGAAGCATGCTCGAGCTGTTTAGCTAAGTCTGCAGTGTTGTCAACATACGGTGTTTTCAAGCAGAAATCTCGCCCTTCCCCATGGGGGACTTGTGTGCCTACTCTTGGAAGGTTTCGATTGAGCTACATTCATCATCAGGGATTGGTGCCATATTGTTCCTACTTTCTGCAGCCCATACATCTTCAGAAATAACGCATTTCTGCATCAGGGTTTGAGAGGAGGAGGTTGTGCTTTAGTATCTCAGCTGAGGAACTGGTGAAGGATTTATACTCTCACCTTGGGCTTCAAGATCAGCCTTCCAGTACTTTCGATCTGTATCAGGCATCAGGCCATCTATCATTCACCTCCCAGCAGCAGCAGTTCCATTAGGAATTGCGCAGTATAGTGTTGTAAATCCAAGGGAGAAGGGAAGTTGCTAGCATTTCAGCGAGTAATCCAGTGGGGAACCATTCCTTCACATTGTATTCAGTATTTCCATCATTATTGAACTGATTTGCATATCATAGCAGCAGGATAAAGAGCCTCCATCCTTGACAACGTAGTTTTTATGAGCAATTGTGTAGCAGCAGCTGCAATCATCAAGGGAAGATTGAGGAGCTAGATCTTGAGCTTCTAGCTTGAGGATCTAGTGAAGGGATCAGCGCTTCAAGCTTAAATCTGATCTTATGACATACTGTAGCCATCTATTTGTCAGATTTAGCTTTAGATCTGCATAACCCAACAGACCAGGGATCAAACCCCAAGAGGGTAAATTTTCAATCTCATAGATGTGGAATTTATTTTTTGGGTTATCTTGGGTTTCCATCGTAGTGCCCAGATCTTGAATCTTGGCATCATCAGAGCTCCAGATTCCATAGATCTACATTTTCCTTTAGCCAACGGCCATATGTACATTATTCTCTGAAGGGATAGCGAAGTATTTGCTTCTAGCAGCTCTCTAGTTACGCAGTGCTTGTTGTAGCATGTTTGTAGGGTCATTCTAGGCCATCTCTTTGGCTAGAGTATCTCTATTTGTACACTGTTGTAACTTAATCTTCTCCTATAAATAAAATGACTCATCTATTCTGTGTATATCTGTGTTGATCATAATTTTACATGTACATTTTCTATGCTTCAAATATCGTGTTTGTGTATCAATGCATCATTCCATTTTGGGATATTACACGCTGACACATGCCATCCCACATTTACAAGCGAGACCCAGTTTGGCAAAACAGGGTTTGTAACCTTCCAAAAACATTTTGAGACATCAAATGATGTTTTTTGGGGTAAAACTTTTTTGCTTTAGCATTGTACCATTTCATGCTATTTGACACACAAAGATCTCTCCAATGGTGCAAGAAGCGTGTCAATGAGTCTCTTTGCAAAATTTATGCCACTCAGAAATTGACCTTCCTATTTTCACACCTATACTTTGGAAGAAGATGTCGCGTTAACCTCCATTATTCATGGAAAAATGGGCTAGCCTCGTGTTTGTAATGTAAAAGTCTCCAAAAGATTCTATATTGTAACTCTAGTTAAGAGTTAATGTAGTCAAAATTTAACCACTAGTACGCTATCTATGTTATAAACGAGCCACTAGCAAGAAGAGTCATTCCATTCTTTCAAGAATATTTTGTTCCATAGTTGAACAAAGATAGCCAAGAGAGATAAGAGGTGGAGCACACAGAGAAGATTTGTGCATTGTAACAGCCCACGGGCCATAGACATTACTTATTTGTACCTATAGTCATATTTTGAGATAGAGAAAGAAAGCGAAGCAGCCTCACCTTCCACCCAAATTTTTTCTTTAAAAAGCTTATGAGAGTATATCTTATGTCTTATATGTATGTGAGATCATTTTGTCATTCTCTAATTTTCTGCTTAATTTCCATTAACATGCATGCACTAATTACAAATAATTTATAAATTTAATAAAATTGTAACACTATAAATATTCAAAATTATAATATATTATTATGAAACCTATTGTAAAAATAAAATATCCACAACAATTTAAAAATAAAACAAATACATTCCAATCAAATCAAATAACTCCTCATACCATAATACATTTCAATAAATCAAATACCCTAATAACTACATACCATCGATACATACATTCCAATAAAATAAAATCTCGTGATGACTAGAGTCTGTCATCAATAAATACTCCCCTTAACACATAAACGGGATCGATAATACTACTTAGAACGAACTAATGGAAAGTAGCGATATAATCCTAAGCATCACGGTCATGTGTAGACTCTAGAATTAGCTATCAGATCCGCATTTGTAGAGGCTACAGTAGGCCTGTATGCAGTTCAAGAAGATAAGAAAAATGGCTAACAGTAGAGCGAGAATCTTCCATGGCGCTGAGAAAAACCTCTCGTAGAAGTACCCCCATGTTTCAGCAATCCTGATTTTGACTTTGACTTTGTAATACTTCCTCCTGACATCTTTCAGGAATGCATTTTTTATTTCTAATGGAGGTTCAGGTTCTAGGTCGGCTTTAACGAAAGGCTGACACATGCCATCCCACATTTGAGCAATATCCTTCTCGGTTATGAGACTTCCACAACTAATGACATCAGCATCCATGAGAGCTCGAACGTCGTCGGGCGTGTCGATAAGGCTGTCCATTAGCCTAACATAGCGGGTGACCACTCTAGGACGAGCTGGTTCGTTGAACTCTAGTGCAACTAGGTTCCTGAAAAACACTTCAGTCTGTAAGGACGATATTATCTTCAAATACGGAAGGTAGAGCGTATGCGAGTATTCCTCGAACCGGATGTTTTCGTCCCACTTGGAGAAAGATTTGAACTTGACTCCCGCCCTTGCCAGTTGCCCCGCGCCCTTGATCAGACGATCTATGTCGGTGGGTCGAGTGAAGCAGAAGAAGATACCACAGAGTTTTACCACGTACTTGTCGATAAAGCTGTAGATTCTTTGAGGGAGAGTGCCCTCCGGCAGCAAGTCAAGTTTCAGGATTCCTGAAACGATTCTGTGAATGCAACCCAGAATATGCGGCTCCTTTTCCAGGTCGTCCATAGCATCAGGCGGTTGTGGGTGATAGACGTCCAAAAGCATATCGAATGGAGAAAGCTCCTTGTACGCTGCCTGTAACAGTTCTTTGAAAGAGTCCACAGATTGACCACGAAACGGGTCCACGAAAAGTTTTGTCGCGTCTGCAAAAACTAGTTTTAGAACGGACAGTGGAATCTGATTCTCCAGCTTCAAAATGTCGCACTTTATCCAGACTCGAAGCTGATATAATTCGATATCTAAGCCGAAATCGATAGCTGGCCTGTTCAAATCTTCAGAGACCGTAAAGCCTAAGCAGCCGAATATGAAATATAAAAGAAAGCAGGCATCTACAACCATCATGAGAGCGTAGTTCGATGAAAAGTCGGGATCTGGAGGGATTTGTAAGTCATATGAGCTCACAATATCTCTCTGAATCTCATCTTTCTGAATCTCTTTGAGTACCTTGGGCAAGATCATGGGATCTGGAGAGCGAGGCCGAGGTCGTCGAAGAGAGCCCGAGGCCGAGGCGAAGACCGCTGGAGGCGGAGGTCGTCGAAGAGAGCCCTAGGACGCGTAGTAGATTGTGCCCTCGCACGTATCTTGGCTCTCTTCGAATACCTCGGCCAAGATCTTGGACCCGTAGATTGTGCCCTCGCACGTATCTTGGCTCTCTTCGACTACCTCGCCCTCGGCCAAGATCTTGGACCCGTAGATTGTGGCCGCGGAAATGACCTTGTATGCCTCGGCCGCTGACATCTTCAGCCCACAATACTGATACGTGCCGTTTCTCTCTAGACTGGAATGGTGGTAAGGTCCGAGTGAAATAAAACGAGGAATGTACGCGTGAGGGTTCGTATTCAAGAGAAGCCAAGCCACGCGCGGAAATCGAACCTTCGTGGATGGAGATCTCAGGCGACCACCAATCATGTCTTTAACATGACCAATCCACACACTCTGAAACTCTACTTTTGCCATCGCTAGTCTTGTGCCCAAGTTCCGATGCCAAAGTTCACAATAAAAGCCAATCCAATCTACTTTTCTCGACCATAGAAATAGGGAGTAGTCTAGCTCTGCCACCGCATTAATGGCCGATGCCGCTATATATCAGCTGGGATGTATGTACTCGATGGCAATGTCTTGCACAATCCAATGCGGCACTGTTCCTCCCATGTGCTATATGTCCTCGAGTGTCTTTTCTGCCGCTATATATCAGCTGGGATGTATGTACTCGATGGCAATGTCTTGTCTTGCACAATCCTTGCGGCACTGTTTAGTGTTTATTTAAGCCGTAGTCTTTCTGGGCAATGTTTTGACCTAGAATTTGGATAAGATTTTAAAAAATTTGGTAAAGATTTTATCAGAATTATGTTTACAGTTGTTAAACTTCAGTGTTTTGAGTGTTTTAAGGTTTTTGGTAGCGCTGAATCCATTTTCAAACACTCCAACTACTTGATTTCTTGAATTTTAGTTGCCCGGATTCCAGCAAAAAACTGCCATCCAAACTATTTCATTGCCTGGATTGACAACTCCTTTATTTGATTTGATTGTCAAGCATGTGAAGCATGGCACAAACAACTAATGATGTCACTGCATGAGAAACAGCTAACAAACTTTATAATGATGACGTTTATATGATTACATAGGCTCTTTTTTTTATAGGTTTTAGAGTTTTTACATGAACTCGGTTAACAAATTCCGATCAGATTTTACAAAAGTTACACTAGAAAAATAAAAGTGTAGTAATGAGGTTTTAAACTTATTTGGAAAATAATAAGATTTTGTAATAGTTTGGTAAAAAATTTAAGAAATCTAAATTATAGTTATCAATTTATAAAATTTTGAATATTTAAAAAGTTCTTAATAATATCAAAGATTTAAGCACTACTGCTATCAATTTTTTTAACTAAAAAATTTAGCAATAATGATTTAGCTGTGACTCAGGTCCATGACGTACACAAAATAATGCAATGCCATACATTTGCCTCGTCAAGTATTGAAAAGACGTGGTGACACTGAAAAAGGTAAGTGACGTTTGTTGTGTAAATGACCTTGTTGCGTGACCTTTTACTGTCTATTGTTTATTTCATAAGCTCTATGGTTCATCGTAGGAATGTGAATCATATTTTTTTCACTGCTAGAAGTCATGGACAATGTAAAATACAACACCAAGAAATCTAGGAGAAATTGGATTTTTTTATCATAAAGGTCTATTGATTAAAAAGTCCTCCCTTTCTCCTGAATCTTCCATTAAAAAATATGATATATCCATTTTGAAACTTGTTAGTCGTGAACAAAATGCAGCCTTAATTCATCCAATTTCCTTTCGAGAGGTGGAGGAGGCAATATTGAATAAAATATTTTGTTTATTATTTATATAATTCCTCCTCCTCATTATTATTATTATTATTTAAATGTTATATATTAATTTTTATTAAAATTTTAATAAATTACATTTTTCTTTCTTTATTATTTTTATTGATCTAATTAAATTATTTAATTTCAATTAATTCTCACTATGAAATATTTCATTATATATATTATATATATATGAAATTGCTATTAAATTAAATTAATTAACATAAATCTTTAAATAATTTATTAAATGTGGTATTAAAGTAAGAATTATACATTTTCGTAATAATTAAAAGTAGAAATATAAAAATTTAGATAAAAAAAATACAACATGTATTTCTCTTTTTAAATTATAAAATATGAATTAACTTAAGTATTTCCAAAAACTTATTATCTAATTTAACCAATAAAATATAGTCACCACCAATCCTTAGTCAAGCTTCATGACCTTGAGGATCTCAATTGGAAACCACCTTTTTGAAAAACTAGAAAAACTATTCCAAACTGCCTTGCCCAATCCTAATAATAGATATCTATCCATCCTTGCATTCAGTGAATAAGCTAGCCTCCCGTTAAACCTAATTAAACAAAAAAATCAGATCAAACTTATATTATTATTATTATCCCTGCAGAAATTATATTAAAAACAAAGGGCATTGCCATCATCATAATTTTATTTCATTTACTAACATCACATAAATATAAACTAACAAAAACAAAGATAATAAATAATAAATGTATTTTTTTTTCCTAAATGCCATGGTGCAATTATTGAAATATATACAATTGTAACTTTATTGCTTTTTATTTAAAATTAACTATATTTTAAAGTAACCGACGTATAATCACTACCATATAGCCCCGGTTACATTAAGCAAACCCTATTTACCCAGTATTTTTTCATTGCTTTCTCATTATTCGTATTTTTTATACCATGTCGAGACTCATATGCAAAGTATTATTAGTTAATCCGAAGACTATTTCTTTAAAGTATTATGAGTTAATTCAATGACTATTTTTTTCAAAATAGTCTTATAGCTATAATATACTATGTGATCCATAAAAATGGCTGTACTTTATAGCCATTTCTATTTCTCAACTTATGCATAAATTTAAATTCTCTAATTAAATACAAGGTCTATGTTTTTTAGTTTAGTTTGGAGTGTAACTCTCTTTAAAAGTATAGGTATGGCCTATTCTTCGTTGTAAATTATACACATAAACCCAAATCTAATAACATACAAATTTAGAAGGTCTATTCAATTCAATTCAATTTAATTAATTTATTTTTTAGAAATTTTGATCAAATTTATTTATTAGAGGATGATATTTTGTTGGTCAAATTAATCTGAGTTTAATTTGAGCTTTACTAATGAGGCCTCAACTAATTGAGTTAACTTTGGGGGTTTTATAAGGCCAATAAAAACCAAGACTTTGCAATTATTTTGTACTAACAATTGCTCCTAAAGGTGCAAAGATACATCGAAGGAATTGAACATGCTTATGATGTTACTACAAAGGATGGAGGGGAGGAAATGTGTTCATGCTTGCAATAGTCTCACACTAGTGCAGATGTTTGTCTGACAGATGAAATGTGTTCATGTTTGAATAGTCTCACACTTGTAGTGATGCTTCTCCATCTATGATGAAATGTGTTCATGCTTGCAATAGTCTCACACTTGTGCAGATGTTTGTCCGATAGATGAAATGTGTTCATGCTTGCATAGTCTCACATGAAATGTGTTCATGCTTGTAGCACTCTCACACTTTGTAAGTAAATGTTGTTTCATTGATAAGTTGAACCACTTCGCTAAATCATTTTTTTCCAATCATACAACTATTTAAAAGTATTATATATACATATTATATCCAAGCTATAACATGCAAGGTAATGAGGAAAAACATTGTCATAGGTCCTAGTGGGCATTGGCGTACAAAAATGTAATTGCACAAAGGAAATGATAAAGTCAATGTGTAAGAAAATGAGATTAAATAAAAAAGCATATTTCACCCGAGGGACCTTTAGATTCGAGGATATTCAACAATAAACATAAAGAAGGGGGTTTGGTTTAGAATTTTAGTTATCTCCTTTTAAAAAAAATGTTTTAGAATTTTAGCTATCATCTTTTTAAAATTTTTTAAATTAATTTGGAGCCATTTTTCCTAGAGCCATTAATTCCAGCTTTAAATTTAAATTTAAATTTTTTTCTAAGAAAGATTTGTTGGAATTGAAAAATTTATGTGGTGTAGTTTACACAATCCAAATGTCCAAGTGTCCATTTTGAAGATGATTAAATTTATTTAGGTGCATACTTTTTTCCAAAATTTGCACTCTAAAAAGTCATTCCATAGGCTATCTTTAGCCTCAGGACGCTAAAATTTTTCTTTCTTTCTCATCTTTCTAGAAATAATTAAAGTTTCTTTGTATAGCTCCTGTGATTCCCACAATAACCAAGTGACCATGTAAATTAACCGTAATTAAGAAGTATTTATGTCGTAGATGATCATTCCTAAACAATAAAAATCAAATACCCTCATAACTAAATAATAACTAGATAATATGGATAAATACATTCCAAGAAAATCAAATCCCGTGATGAGTAGATGTCATCGATAAATACTACCCCTAAACACATCCCGTACCAACGCGATCCATAATAGTGACTTAAAGCAGGAACTAATCTGAAAGGGGGGATATAATTGTAAGCAAAAGATGGTCTAGAATTAGTTATCGTATTTGCATTTGTAGAGCCCGATGTCGTTCAAGATGATAAGAAAATGGCAAACGATGAGAGCTACAAACTTCCATGGCCTCTCTACAAAAACCTCCCGTAGCAAGACTCGGCATGTTTTAGCAATCCCCGATTTTTGACTTTGAAATACTTCTTCTTGACCTCCTTCTCGATTGGAGGCTCCCAGTGCTGGTGAAAAAAGGCCAAGATAGTGATACGTGTCGTCTTTCTTTAGCATCCCGTGTGAATGGTGGTAAGGTCCGAGGAAAGAAATTGAGGGATATATGCCTCCGATTTCGTAGTCCGCAGAGGTTTTTCCATGGGCGTAGTGGAAACTCACTAGCTAGAGATCTCTTGTGTATAAAGCATCTTTTTTTGATTCACAATATTTTTTTGAGAAGAATTGATTCACATACAACCAATTCAATCGATAGAGCAAGATATATTCTATCTTCCATCATTTTCTATATATTTAAGTAAAAATCATCTTATAAAATAATCCAATAATTATTCTATCATTTTCTACATAAAAATTACTCATAAAATAATCTTATAGTTAACCCAACATGTTTCGTATTTACTACTCTTCCATATTATATGTGATTTAATTTTCTTTTATGAATGCTTTTTAAGGTCATAGAGCTAAGTCAAATACCAAATTGGTGTTTGAGACCACCTCGTTTTTGGGACAAGGGACCCACTTCCCCTGTAATCGATTTCGACTCAAGCTAAGTCTACAAACGCATACATTATTCTACCCCCATCCGGTTTTTGAACCTACAACCTCTTAAGAGGGAAACACATGCTCTTTAGCCATTAGGTCGACTCTCTTTTGCAAAGAAACACTGGGCTCTTAACCATTAGGCCCACTCGGTTGTATATATATATATATATATATTATTATATTTTATTTTTTCCCACGGAAAAAAAAATTTATTTTATTCAAAATAACATAAAGTGCTTCAAAAGAGGTTTTTACAGAAATGCTCTTAGAGCTTTACATTTCAATATTTCTTCATTTTCGGAAGTAGAAAAATTCCTTATGCCACAAAAATATAAAAACGACTTGTTCTACCTGTCCAGTACTTTAAAGCCTCGATTCAACCACATATGTTTCGGTAATGAAAAAACTTCATACACCGTCTTTATTGCATATCATCCTTCGTACTCATATAGTGATTACTATTAGAATATTTTGTAGTAGCGTATTCATCGCTTAGCATGGGCTTGAAACTCTCAAATAGATAAAAACCAGAGATATCCTTGCATCATGATGAAGATCTGTTTTGAAATCAATGTTATTACGGGGCAGAAAGTGTTGTATCCCGAAAGACTCTTCTTCAATGTTTGAAGAGCGATTAGTTATTTTCATCCGACCCGGAGGCAAACATGGATGGCTATTTTTTCGATAATGCATCCGCTTTCATATTCAATTCCCTGAAAGATGTGACAAAAAAAGAGATTTTGAAAGGCAATCATGAGTTTTTTTAATGTTGTGAGTAATGGCTTGAAGAGGAGGAGAGGAATCTGAGATTTTTTCTTTGTGCCTAATCAATAACGAAATTTGAGTCAACTAAACACCGTAAGTCCCCGATATTTTTTTTCATAGCCACAAAAAGAACCATCCGTAGAGAGTAGCTAGTTCTAGCTTATTATTTGAACCATGACCAGGGGCATATAATAAGCCGAGTTTGGAATTTGTAGAAAGATGAAGAACAACTCTCGCACCAATGAAGAGGAGGCACACCTGACTTGCCCCATCGAAGCATGCCCACTGGTGCTAGTGATAATAGAAGGAGGGATTATATTTCGCACCTTAGTTGACTTTTGAGGGCACTTGTATTTAGAAACCCACCGAACAATCATGGCCACGCTTAGTTCAATAGAGATATGCTTCTCATTGAAAATGGCCATATTTCTAGCCCACCAAATTCCATATGAAAAAGCGTGAAAGTCACGAGGAGCTTACCCCATGATCACACCACCAAAGGATAAAAATTCTCTCGCTCAAATGAATCACTGGAGGCTAATGTATTGAAGAGAAGGAGGAAGAGGCTTTATTCCAAACTCGACTTTGCATATGAACAATGGGAAGAGTAAATGAGAAAGAGATTCTTCATCAAAAGCACATAAGGAACATCTCGTCGGGACCAATCCATCCTTGGTGTTGAAGGTTATCCCATGTTAATAGCTTGTTTTTAAGAGATAGCCATAGAACCAAAATTTTTGGTTTTGATGGGACTGAGCTTTCCACAAGGGAGAAATCCAAGAAGGAACAGTTCTGGAGAAAGAGGAAAGAGTTGCAACTTTATAGCTCACTTTGCGTAATAGGAACCATATGTATAGATTTTGAGACCATAACAAAGAATCATTTTCCCTAGAGTCCAACATAATAAAATTTCTTACTAATACGAATGTAAGATTCCCATTCTAATGCTACAGGGACCAATAAGCCCCAAGCACGAAAGCGCATTTCCAACCTAAGGAGCCTTCGCATTTGTGGGAGAGGATGAGGCCGCATCAACAATAGTGTGAATGTTTAAATTATGCAGCTTTATAATAGATCTTGAGAGAAGAGGTAATCATCTCCCGCACCAACCCATGGGTCCCTGTCCAATGCGAACTTGTTCCCCTATTTCCAATTTTTCCATGTCGTCCATCGGGCCATTAAGAGGAAAAGCCATTGAACCAATGCTTTCCAAATGATAGAGGCACTTTTATAAGACTTAATTGGGGATCTCAACCAAGAGACCAAAGAAAAAGACCGGGGATATACTTAAACATCTATAATCCTATCCCCAAAGGGAATCGGGGAACTCATGAGCCTCCATAAAGATTTGGCAAGAAGAGAGAGAGCAATAAAAGTGGAAGATTTTTAATTCCCCACCCACCCAAATCTTTTGGAAGGGCTGAGCGAAAGTCCACTTTACTCGAGGAATCCCCTCCCGCTTTTTTACTACAAACTAAAGAAAAGAGACACATAATTTGTGAATTCTTGGAGAATCCCTTCGTGATTGAAGCAATGGTGGCCCAATAGACAGGAATGCTTTGAAGAAATGACTTTAGAAGCACCAACCCACCTCCTCAAGAAACAGTGAAACGGTTTTTGTCCAATGTTGAATACGCTTTTCCACTTTCTTGTAAAGCCACAGCAAAATCTTGAAAGTATAAGAATTAGGCTTCAAAGAAAAACCCAAATATTTGAAACTCGAATGCCATTCAACAAACAGTGAAAAGGGAGAGAGAGCTTGATTTGGGATAAGATATTATTCTGAAAATGATTATGAATCAAGCAAGATTTGTCAATGTTAATCATCATGCCAATAGCGATTGAAAGAGAGAAACAATTTTCTCAAGGGAACTGCATTTTCAACAGAGGCCTCACAAAAAAAGGAGAATATCATCAACAAAAGGATATGAGTTAAGGATTTGATACATGCAATGTGAATTTTTCGAGGTCTCCTCATCTCTTACCTGATAGCATAAGCGACTTAAAGCTTCAGACAACAAGGAGAAAAGAAAAAGGAGAGGGGATGAAACTTTTGACGAAGACCACTAGAGGCATGAAAAAAAAGGGGAAGGGGAGCCGTTGATGAGTCACAAAGAAAGGATGTTGATTGGATGCATCCCATAATCCATTCGAAAACTCGATAGCAAGACCAATCCGACAAGTAAAAGTCTTAAGAAAGTCCAGCTTCACTCTATCATAGGCTTTGTACACAGTCCAATTTCTAAAGCAATAGAGGGCTTTGTGAAGATGAATCGTATGAAGAGCTCCCTGAGCCGTGAGAGACAACGTCATGAATTTGTCGTTTAAAAAGGAAACCAAATTGTTCTTCCGAGATGATGGAACTTAAAATAGGCTTGAGGTGCAAGGCAATGATTTTAGAAATAATCTTGTAAATCAGATTACAACAAGAAATTGGCCGTAAATCATCAAATGAAGAGGGCGAAGGCGATTTCGGGATCATAGAAATGAAAGTCGAGTTGATAGCACTCTGGACTTTTCCGTATTTCCGAGACTCTTTTATCACTAAAAGCAGATCATCCTTGATTAACTCAAAGATAGTCGAGAAAAAATTCAATTTAAAGCCATCTGGGGCCAGGACTTTTTCCTTTTGAAAACTTTTGATGATAAATTCCAGCTCCTTCTCATCAACTTTTTTTGTGAGGGATTCATTCATCTCGATAGTAATCATCTACGAAAATAGTTGTAAAACTTGTAAAATCTCCCCGAATGGGGCATCCTGCTCGAGCTTTAAACAAATTTTTAAAAATGAGCAACCTCAAACATTAGCTTTTTCTTCGAATGTACGGCCATCTCACCAAAGTAGGAGTTTTTAATTTCCAAAATGGAATTCTCGTTTTTACGATGAGAAGCATATTGATGAAAAAAATTTGTATTGTTATCCCCCTCCCCGGATCCAAAGAGCCCCTCGTTTTTTTAATCCGCGCCATAATTGTTCTTCCTTATTCAGAGATCTTGACGCTTTTTTTCTAAGGCTTGTAACGCAAGAGATTCTTCCCCTATAAGATACTCGTAAGAATTGTTTTTTAAAAAGATCGACTATATCTGCTTTCAATAGATTTGAGGGCATGAAGTTGAGATGCTCTATATTTACGTGCCCAAATTTTAGTGACTCTTTTGATTCTAGAAATATTTTCAGACCCCATAATTGCATGAAAGGAAAATGAGATGAGGGCTCAAAGTGTGACCAATGTGAATGAACCAGAGCTCTATAATTGGCCTCCAATGTACCATGAAGGATTAAATTTCAAGGGAGGAGGGGGCTTAGATTCAGTGAAGGGGAAAGGGATAAAACAATAGGACGATGACTCGATAGCCCGCATCTCACACTCGGCGTTAATACTTGGGAAAATTGGAGGACATATGAATCCATATAAGGAAACGATCAAGACGTTTTTGGAATAGCATCATCCAATCTTTCGATTATTTCTCCAAGTAGGCTCCGACTTTGGAGGAAAAAACATCTATAAGTCCAAGTGAAGAAATTCGAGAGATGAGAAAAGAAGCCAGGGATCCCTAGTCTTTGCAGAAAGACCCAAATCTCATTAAGAGCCCGTAGTGAAATTTCAGATCACTTCGAATACTAATATTAGAAGCCACGAATGTCAGAAAAAGAATCTCAAAACTCGCTCTTGTTTGCGAAGAAGCCCATAAACATTGAGAAGATTGAAAAGCATATCGAATCGGGGATCATGAATGGATGTCTTAATACAAGATGGGGAAAGGGAAGAGGATCCGATGGGAAAATGAGGGGGCCAATGAGTGCATAGATGAGGCCTCCACCAACCATGAAGAATTGAGATATGAGAAAGACCAATCCTTAAGCCAAAGGGATAAGATTTCGAACAAGAGCTCCCCGATAATTTCGTTTCAGTATAAAAATAACATCCAAAGAGACAAGGTGGCATAAATGCTTGAGGGCCATTTATGGCAGGGTGCTCCCCAAGACCCCCGATATTGTAAGAAAGAATGATCATTTAGTGCCCTTCCTAGGGGCATTTTTTGCTTCTAAGTGCCCTTGGAATAGTATTCGCTTTTCCGGAATGAACTTCTAAAGAAGTCTGTGTCTCGAGCTTTGGATAGTGCAGATTTACGACCGAGAATGATTTTTTGGAGGGAGGCTCAATGGCCAAGCCTCCTTTGATAGCTTGAGATGGGTCATTGCGAGAGGAGACACAAGAGCGCATTTTTGCCTTATAATAGCGAGGGGGGGGAAAGAGCAGAGGAACGAGTGCCTGGGAGAAGGAGATAGATGAGGGGGAGAAGGCAACACAGCCAGCACAGGAGGAGTGGTTTAGGAACCAAGGGAAAGGCAATTCGGGGGAGGGAGCCAAGTAACATCCAGGGAATCAATCAAATGATCGAAGGAGGAATGAGAAAATGTGAAGGAGAAATCTAAGAGAGGTACCTATGTTAGAGGGAGAGAGCAACTCTTGTTTGTTGGCAAGGACGGGGCATGCTTCATTAGGAGTCTCCTGAACTTTGGGACTGAACCGAAGCCAAAGGGAGCTTTCCGAGGAGGGCACCGAGCTGTGGGGGAGACTTCTTTTTCCAAATCTTTATACACCTAGTGCTCTGGGATAAGTCCGGAGAAGAGCAATCCCTGAGCCGATGTCCAACTTGTCGACACGTAAAACAACAAGGGAAGCTTCATTAATCTAGCTCATGTGTCCATCTCACGTGATGTATTTCTAGAATGATACCTTCATAGAGACCCTCTCTCGCCATCCAACTCAACCCATCTTCTATCAAATTTGGTATCCCAATCCTTCTCCAAAGAAACAAAGGACCCAATTTTATTTCCAATAGCTCTCCAAAATCTCCTTCGCTCAGAAAATTGGGGGCAAACCAAGGAGGATAACCCATACTTTTTGAAGAAATTGGGGGAACATTCTCGCATTAGAGAAGAAACGTCCCAGCTTTCTATAAAATAAGTCCAAAGAGGGTCCCCCAACACTAAAACACGATCTCTGTTAGCTTCAACTTATCTTCTCGAAGAGACAAGTTTGAAAAAGGAGCCAACCTTCTGGAAAACTAATGAAATTCCAGTGGTATATCCAAGCAATGGCAACCAATTTTCTTTCTAACCAACTAAGAATGAATCCCTGCTGTTATTCTAGCGACGTAAACGCCCAACTAGAGCAGCTTTCAGATAGCTAGGGATATTAGTGAGAGGAATATCAATTCCCACCACCAATTTCGCCGAGGGAGAGCTTAGAACCGATGCTCTTCTTTCGCGAGATGGGGGAAGGGGTTGACGCAGTGAGAATCATCGTGAAAAGCCATTCGCGGGCTCGAGAGGGCATACATCCGGATTATGAATTCCATAAATGGAGGGCGCCGCAAAGGGAACGTCACCCATGGGGTGAGCAATCGAGAGGATAGGAAGACATGGCTTGTCATGATTATCAAAGGAGGAGCGACGAGAAGAAAGATCGGGTGATGCTGCTCGCTTCATAAAATCAAATTGTCTTGGCAAATCAAAACCATTCTTTCTGACCGAGGGAGAAGTCTCGATCATCACTGCCATGTCAAAAAAATGATGAGAAAATAAGGAGCTAGGGGAGAATGCGAGCGCGTAAAAAAACCCAACCCTAGACCATTCAAAACTACTCCACCCCAAAACATGGTGCTCTGGGGAATCACATTGGAGGGAGGGGGGAGACCCCTATGCGGGAGCGCACCGTAGAAACAGAGTTTCTAATCCCTACATCGGTTGGGAGCATCATGTGTTCATATATATATGTGTGTGTGTGTGTGTGTATTTTCTATTAATAGAAAAAATATTTATAAAATAAAAGTTTAGATTCAAGTAGTCTTTGATCATCCACTTTACTTTCAATTCAAATTCGTAGAGTAGAGCTAAAAAATTCATCATTTGGAATAATCTTAACAAGTAGGGTTACCATGGTCCCGAATGGTAGCCCCGTATGGTGTCGCTAGTGAACCAGCTTCACATATTTTTTCTCAATTATAATATCGTTGATCTCTCTATTATAGGGTTCCTTACTAGAAATTCAATTATGTGGAACTATGTTTACGATGGTGGGCATCCAAAAATGGATCACAAAGATACATCCCTCTCGTTTGTCATATGGGAAACTTGGAGGGCGCGAAATGATTATATATTTGAAGGTATCTAGATCAAATCCCTTCCGTATATGCTCCAAAATTCTCACCTTATTTGATGCACAGAGATCTTGTCTCTTGGTCACGAAGGTCCATCTTTCAACAAGATATGTGACTCCACCATTTTGCTTGTTTGTGTGGCTTCTTCGATGCGTGTTTCCCAACGAGGATAGTGTGGATGTGGGGTATGGTTTAGAATTAGTGAAATATCACAGACAAGTTACATTGGAATGTTGGGGGTGGGATCAAACTCTAGAGTGGAAACATTGGCTTTGTGGGGTTCTCTAGTTTTCCAAAGAGAAATATCTGGAGACCATCCACGTCTACAACAATTCAAAGACTCTTATTGATGGTATTTTGGGATTTTCTTCCTTTGATTCACCTAGATCTACTGGGGTTGGATGGACCATATCAATACTCTTATCAAATATTTTCAATTTTTTTACATACAACATGTTATAGGAAGCAAACAAGTCTACAAATACTCTTTTCCAAAGCTAGACTTATCGTTGTTGAAGGCGCCATGAGAGTTTGCTTATACTACATGGACGTAGTAATCTTAGATGAGGGTCTCATTGAAGTTCCATAGTGGGACCCTGTTTTGGAGACTTTGTAGTGTGTTTAAAATGTTAAGTTATAATATTTTCTCTTGAATTATTATGAGTTGAACATCTTAAACATTTTTTTAAAGGGAATTTTGGATGAAATTTATGTTTTTTGACAAATAGATAAATGCCAATATCTTTCTTTCTAATATAACTAGTAGTTTTTTTTCTTATAATATTTATCACTATTTAATTACATATACTAGGGAAAATTGAAGGATGGAAAATTATGTTGAAGTTTAAAAACATCGGCAAATCACTATTTCAATACTCTTATTTAATTTTAAGTGATACTCGATAAGTCTTTTTTTAATTACAAAAATCAAGATTGTAATTCTTGGCCATTCTACTTTTCTTAGACTCTCCCATTCTATGTTTCTAGAGTCCGATATTACATGTGAATGCATATTTTATTGAATCAATGCACTATATCCAATCAAGTATAAAAGAGATTGTAATGTTTTTTCCTCTAAACATTTTGACCAAGTCAAAATAAAAATGAAAATAAACATAAAATAACCCTATGTTAAAATAAAAATAACTTTTAAGTTAATATAATGAAAAAATAAAAATTATAAGTTATTATTATTATTTTTTACTAATTTTTTGTTGGGTAGTTAAGGTAAATATGACTTCTGGTGAAGTTATTTATGGTTTTTGAGCTCCAAGTTTAGGAGAAGCCATGGTATTGAATCATAGTACATTTATGTGAATATAACCTATTTAAAGGGGGGGAATTAAACCATCCTAGAGCCATCTTAACTCAAGATAAAATCTCTTGAGATGCAAACCCCTCAGTAAAGTAAAAAGGGTTTTTGATCCCTCCCTCACTTGATAGGTAGTTAAGATGGATCTAGGTTGGAAGGGTGATTCACAATACAAGTCAATTCAAGCTACTTTTTTCTACTCAAGAAATAAAAATATATAGTGACTGAAATTATTTTTCTTCCAACATAAACAAGAGCCACTTGGTGGCAATGTCCTTTTATTCTTTTTTGCATATTGCTACCATGTGACTTTTGTTTATCAGTACAAGAATGACTCGATTGTCATATTTCAAAAAAAATCTTAAAAAAATAACAAGCAAGTTGATCCGAGTCCATGCAAGAAAATCTTAAAAAATCTTAAAAAATCTTGAGTTTCAACGTTGATATGAGTCCATGCAAGAAAAAGGTAACAGGCAATAAGATGAAGAAGCTAAATTCTATTCTTCACTGTAAATCATTATATTCTATTCTTCACTGGACGAGCGAGTAATTATGCGGTATCTTTACGTCTGTCCATTCGATGAAAGGACATTCCACCAACGCTTTATAAACCAATATTTATCTGTGCAAATTATTATACTAGCAATTGCACCGGAGGTGCAAGGGAACGCCGGATGGAGGAGATGTGAATCATTTTGTGCTATATGAGGGATAAAAACTGAATTGTGATTTAACAGAAGAAAATCCAAAGCTGAACAGATAATCATAAATGGTAAGTAGAAATATGATCACCTAAGGTGGAAAGCCTATAGCTATTAATGTCTCGATTCTTTTCACGTTCAAACTATCTACACTGTATACTAAAGAAGCGACCTGACGCCATGTCACAAACTGGCCATTCAAATGGCCTGCACATCCTCGAGACCGATGGAATCCTCATATATAAAGAAAGCAATGAGACCTTGGTGTGAAATTCCCGTATTTTCTCTGCTTGTCCTTGATATTATGTTTGGGTGGTCGAATTGAGTGTGCTCATTTTGATTTGCAAAAGGTCAAATAGGATGAGCGAACCCATTATCATACGTTGTTTGCCCATAGAACCTTTAAGTTTGTCTAAGGCGGTAAACCCTGCCCGTGTGGTTCATCATCAAGAGAAGATGGAGAATCTGATCAAGTAACCTCTTTAAATAGAAAGTATAGCTCCTACTTGCCGTTTGTAAAATAACGGTTAGGTTGCCTCAAATAATAAAAATTAATTTATTTTATTTAAAAAAGAGTAAACCAAATGATCAAAGTTTATAATTTGAATTTTAAATATTTATATTTATTTTAATAAAAATATTAATTTTTAATTTAATATTATTAAATTGTAATTTATGTAATTTTATTTTTATTTCATTTTATTTATTTGTTTGTTTATTAATATTTATTTTATTTTATTTCTATTTATTTTTTTATTTTATTTTTATTTTTTAATTAAGAATTTTTTTTATCTATTTTATTTTTAATTTTAATTTTATCTTTATTTTATTTTATTTCTATTTATTTATTCATATTTTTTTATTTTTTTATTTAATTTATTTTTTTATTTTTTTAATCTCATCAGAGCATTTAATTATTAAAAATAAAATAAATATATAAATTCAAACTTTAAATATTATTTAATTATTTTTAACATTTAATTTATTTGATAATAATAATAACAAATGAATATCCTTTGAATAATGCGCCAAGGCTATCTCCCTATTTTATAAAGCGCTTGAATATTAATAGAAATCCTTCCCTTGTAAACTGTATTAAAAGGCAATATCCCGATGCTCATAGCTTAACACGTATTTATATTTTAATGCTCATCCTCTCATTATATTTTGATGTTCAAACTTCTTAGACCATAACCCCAAGCAATAACAAGTATACGCCCTCCCGAAAGGCTCACGGCCGACTTTAGTTTAATAACCATTGACCAAACCTTAGAGTTAAAACCCCAAGTCTTATCTTGTCATTAGATCATTAATATGGGATCGCTGCATACCTTAATTTTAATACCGCGGACATCAATTGACGATACCATAGACACTTTCACATATTCATTAAAACGCCATTATGCATGAATGTCCACCATATATATATCCCGGACCTAACTGTAAGGCAGCGCCAATATAACGTTCGGGCCCACCTATTAACAATCCTCTCACATCCGACGGCTGGAGGAGTATCGCGTTGATTGGGACGATCCAACGAGCAGGGTGGAGCTTCGCTTTTTTTTTTAATGCTGAACTTTAGCACGTCAAATTCACGCGATGAGGACGGTATTGCCCCAACGACGTGGCACAATCTAATAGGATCGGTTTTTTTTCTTGTGGTATCACCTCTGGGCAAGGGCGGTGCGAAATAGGCGGGTTTGTTCCCAAAACCAATGTTTTTAGTTGTGGGCATGTTCTTCTTATACAATTCGTGTCTATGATGCCACCTATTTTGGAATGTGGGTGGATATTTCGAAGCCTATTGTGGATGTACTAAAAATAGTGAACTTCGCAAATATAGCCCAAAGGTCTGTTAAGAGTCACAAAGTGGTTTATTAGCATTTGACTACTGCTCAAGGGATGTTAACTATAATCAGGATTTCAACCAAAATAAAAATAAAAATGAAAAGCAATAACATCGAAATTTGAGGCACCTAAGTCGTCATCTCTGCTTAATGCTTGTAGTCAGCGTTATTTTGGTTAGATTCTCTATATAAAAAGTTGTTTCAGGGGTTCAGTAGGCAGGTTCGCATTTCAAAGGAGTGGGGGCAATTATATTTAGAAATCCAGCAGATTCTTTTTTTCCTTTTAAATAAATAAAGATATCATTATATAAAATGAAAATATCTCTAAAACTCGCAGTTGTCACCAATAAATAAAAATCACAACTCTACATATTAAACAATCAAAACCATTCATGGTTGATACTTTCTCAGCATATTAATTCATAGGGGTCAACTTAATTCTTGGAATGCGGATTTGTAACATTTCTCTACCATCTCACACTGTTAGAATTTGTGAGCTCTAGAATGAACAGAATCTGATCTGACACAAATTAAGATAATTTTATTCCAAAGTCATTTTCATATTTACATAGACACAAATTCAAGACATTTTCATATTTACATAAACAGTTTATATTACCTAGCTAAGAATAACACAAAAAAATAAAATGCTTGACAGTTTAAAATCCAATATTCCATATCGTCACAAACTTTTCATTTTCATTAAATTACTTCCCTTACATATAGACATTATAGTAGTGATTATATTTGAGTTAGTATTAATATCATAAATGATATAAAAATATATTTAAGTAATATTTATATTTATATTAATCAAACAAATATTAATAATATCTTTAAACTATTGAATACATTATTAATATTTATTTATTTTATCATATTTATATATATAAATGTGCATGGTAGACACATATATATTTTCTCACATTATTTTTCTTGGGGATCCATAGTAGATCTCTTACATAACATTTGGACGGACTCCGAAGACAGTTACTGATTTTGATGTACTGATTCTTTCTATGTTCTGCACCATGCTGAAACACGGAGAACATATAGCACAATGTGAACTGAACTCTTCACTAATAAAGTTTAGTTTGTTTTTTTCCTCTTGATTAAAGAAAAACCTAACTTCACTTCTCACTATCTTATATATTGATTTTTCTGGTAAACATTGAAAATTGAAACTTTCCAGCACAGCAGGAAGTTGCTTTCTTCTCATAGAAGCTCAAAAGACAGGAGTGCAGGCTCAGATCACTGGTTATCCTTATTTCAGATTTTGTCCATATTATGCTTTAAAGAACTTATTTTTAGCTAGAGTTGGCGGAGCAGAAATTTCATGACGGAATTAGCAACATCGCAGAATTTGCTGTTGATATTTCAAACCTACATGCCAATTTTATAAAAGAGTGAAGGCCAAAGATGCTCATAGTGATACCAGTGAAGAAGCTCAGGATTTTGGACTGATATCCTTTCACCAAAGAATAGCGGACTCTGTTAGTTAGACATTATTAGTTACTCTGTTAGTTACTCTGTTTCTCCGAATTTAAAGTATCTAGAAGATCGAGTTATAGAATTTCCACTTCTGATCAAAGAGGCAGACAACAAGATTGGTCATCATTTGAGAGCTTAAGATGCGGACAATGAAATTTCTTGTTTGATTTTAGAGCAAATTCCAGATAATGTAGACTCAGGCCGTCTGTCCCATGAGAAAATGCGTAAATCTTTAAAGTTAAATCCCGAGAACAATTTAAAGTGCAAAGAGGTAACTTGAGATAAATCCGCGGTGGAATTTGTAGAAGTTATCCACCAAGAAATAAGGCTTTGAAACCACTGCGAAAGCAGAGAGTAGGAAAAAGCCAAGCAAGAAGGGTCAGAAAATTGCAGCAACAGCAGAGTAGTAGCAAAAGGCCAAGGAAGAAAGCTAAGAAAATTGCAAAATCAGAGGTTCGTATCAAAATTAGTAGAGCTCGTCTTCCAACAGTCAGCGAATGAGCCGAGAGAATGGTTGGAATGGCATATGGATAACCTTTCCCTGTACTTCATATTTTTAACTGAGATAATGGTTGGAATCATTGTTATATTTTTTTGCAGGTTTCCATGACGCATTTGAAATTAAATTTATGTAAAGCCACAATTTTGAAAGTTAAAGATAATGGTTTTTGTGGACAGTATGAAAAAAAGCCATATCTCGTTGTATCCAAAATACAAATTTTCTCACAAGTAAAAAAAAATTGATATCAAAACATGTCGATATAAATTTTAACATCATATTCCCTTTGTTTTGACCTGTGAGTTTTGTCGAAGTACATATCTAACATTTTTTCAATGGTTCAAGTATTTATTGTGCTGAATTTTCAACCTACAAGCCTAAATCTAAACTTGGCAAATATGTACTCTGGACTCTGCATATCAACTATATTTCCTCTGCCACAAGATTCAGCCTGAGAGGAGACAAATGATCAGTAGGCCTGCTATAGGACATAGGACAAACTGTGTTATGGGTCATGGGAAAGGCCATGCTGAGCAGTTCAAGCTACCATTTATGTCTTTAAGTGCTGGCACTGGTCATGGATGTTTCAAGGCGATATGAAATATCATATATCATCCTTAAATTCTGATTGGAATAAACACAATGTATGCTGCAAGTTTGGCAATAGCTTGATGTTGACAAATTTCTTTCTAGGACGAAAAATAGCATTTTTGGGTGCTGATTGCTGAATCATGTGTTTTTTTCCAAGTATCAGTCGGTTTACTTGGTCGTCCTGCTTTTCTATTATGGATTAGCAATATAAATAGGCCAATGTGTTTATCTCTAACATTTGTAAATTGCATTTGTTTTTGAGGTGTGTTATCGTTTTACAGCTAACTTACATAAAATGAATGCCTTTATTGTTTTTCTCAGATAAATTCTGTATCAGACATGGTTTCTGACAAAGTTTAGCTCTACTTTGTTGAAGCAGTGTGAATTTGACTATAAAACAAGAATGGATGGTAAGCAACTGACCATATTTTTGCTTGGTCAGATTTTTTTATGCCTCTCCTTGACTTTTATTAAGCTGCAACTTTAATTTTTTTATTCTTGATTTGGATATAGAATTTTTGAGTCCGTTGAAGGATTCAATCACAACTACAAGGCTATCGTCGTTGGCTTTGAGCAGTCTGGAGATAGAGGCATGGTTTATGGCCATCTTGCAATGGTTGCATCTGGTTCTACTCTCACAAAACATTGAAAAGTTGGTTTCCTCAGCTATACAGACTGTTTTTTCAGCTGCTTTTCTGGGGTTTGTAACACATGCTGTTTTTTCATTAATTGCAAGCAAATTACCTTTGCATTTGTTGAACCACTTATGAACCAAAGAGCTCTTCAACCACACCACGCCAGAAAAATCGCTGCAATAAAAAATAAATGCAGCACTTGCATCAACGATACAACCTCCCAAACAGAAAAAGGCATGCAACTATTCACATTAATATCCAGAGACAACCAATCACCTTTGTTGTGAGAAGTGGTAAAGTTTTTTGCAAATTGAACCGCATCTGGACATAACAATTCTCGTGAGCAATAATAGGTTGAAATATAGGCAGTAACAATATGAATAAAAAACAGAACAAAGATTTTTAACTGTTGATTATCAACATTTATGTTTGTTTAGAAAAAGTTAAATGGATATAGTTGAAAACTGAAAGGACAAGATAACCTGACAACCAAATTTTGACAATGTGCCAGTTCCTGTCCGATCTCCCTTCTCCACTCCATTTAAAATAATATCTTGTACCAATCTAAGATACAAATATTCCTCGTGTCTTTCTAAAATTAATTTGGGGAGAAAATGATAATTCTGAGATTCAAGTCTATCATAAATATCCATGTTGTTCGATCCATTTCCAAATCTGTGAGAAGGCTCTTGAGAGTCCACATTAGAGGAATTCCTGATACGAACATAGGTGGTGAAAGAATAGCGAATATCACTTTCCACAACGGGCAATGACGAATACCAAGGCCGAAACACAGATGCATCTATGGGTGTGATGACGAATACCAAGGCCGAAACACAGATGCATCTATGGGTGTGATGAATGTATCACATTCAAATGCATTCTCTATCTCAGTGATGTGAATTGCATCACAGTTAGGTGTAGAGATGCTTCTCTGGAGAAAGACAAAAAGGAGAATTAGTACAAAAAAAAATTAGACCAAATATGATATTGGAAAAAGATCCAACCAGACTTGAAAGATAAATAATGATACCTATAAATTTGACCACCTCCAATTAGGAATACTGTCTCTATTGACATAGAGTATGGAGGTGTTGCAAGCATCTCAAGAGCTGAACGCAAACTCCCACACATAACAACATTCTCTGCAGTTGCAATGTCAAAGCTACCCGAACGACTTAGCACAACATTCAAGCGACCTGTAAGTGGTTGAAACTGATCTGGAATACTTTCCCAAGTCTTTCATCGCATTATCACAACAATTTTCTTTAAAGGAGATGACGTGGAAGATTTGATTTCCTTGAAGAAATTCATATCAGAAGGTAGTTTCCATGGAAGCTTTCCATCCTTGCCAATTCCAATTTCCTTAGTGGAAGCTACTACAATCTGGAAGGTTCTTCTGGATTCTGGAGGTGTATTAGAAAACCCATCTGGCACACTGGAACTGAAATTGCTTGCCATTGTTGCCATGGTGTAAAATCGAGTTAAAATGGAGAAGGAAGAGTTTTGCAATATGGAAGCACACACTTTTTGGTTTCTGAAATTCCGATACTTCCTACAAAACAAAAGAGAAATACCTTAATACTGGGAGCATTGACATACCTGAAGTCAAACCCCCGGCGGTCGTTCGCTTGGCAACAATGGAAAACCCTGAGTCAATTCCACTCTCTGAAACTTTTCCTGAGAAAACAAAGAAATACTCAAGACTAAGAAACGATGGGAAAAGGAAGACCTTCATATGAATTGCTTGCCTTCCAACTCCTTTCTTCTCAAGGTTTACAGGGCTGTTTTGCTTGCTGGCTTTCACAACAGTAGATGTATTTTTCTTACTCTGTAATTTGGGGGTTCTTCCACTGGTTGCTACTGCAGAAGCACTACGTTGACAATTGGGATTTTCATTTTCAGAATGTTCACGGTATTTGAAAGTTGTCGACTGAAGCTTATTTCTATCCAATGGAGATGGCTTCTTGACATTTCCTAATGCATTTTCCTTTGCCTTCAACTCATACAGAGAAGTAATTGAGGTTGATAATGGACCCATATTTTTCTTGCCATTCAGAGCACTGCACAGATGAACAAGAGCAATTAGACCTTTGCATGTATCAATCAACCACACAGAGATAAGAAACAGGGGCAGAAGATAAAAAAAAATAAGTTGAAGATAAAAGAATACTGAACCTTGCAGTTTTGTTTCCTAGTGGACTAGTGCTGGAAGTACTAACACTAGAAGAAGAATTCATTAATCTGGGTTGTCTCATCTGCAACACGTTAAAATCTTCTTAACAGATTGTAAGGAACATACAATAAAGAGAAAACACAGAAAATAATATATTTTGATCTCAAGCTTAAAGAAACTATACCTTGTTGGATCGAAACACTGGGCTCTTCACGAAACTGGCAGCATCCTTGGGATGATTACAATCTGTAACACAATTTCCTCAATTCATCATAATCTATGTTAAAACAAGAACATAACACATACACTACAGAATAGATGCCTGCCCCTTCAAATCCAACACATGCACATTTTATATAATTACTAACTAAAGTTTACTGAATCTTTGGATTGATAGACTGTAAGAGACAGTCTGGTGCAGACAGGATTTAGACCCCTTTAATTTTAAAATGATTAGCTAGATTGACCAGTTAGCTTGATTGTCATAAAGTAGTGTAGCCCTTGAAAATAACGGAGTAGTGAAGTTCTTATTGAAGCAGAAGCAGCATGAAGGCATTTTGTGAAAATGACATCTATAAACCAGAAATATAATAGCTAAGCAAAGGATGAGGAGCAGAAGCAGCATGATGGCATTTTGTGAAAATGATATCTATAAACCAGCAATATAATAGCTATGCAAAGGATGAGGCACTGACCAATATCTAGTTGAATCCACATATGGACAAATCAACCAGAATTACACATAACTTGTCATCAATTTAAAAGGTGAAAGAACCAACACGGATCAGACTTGAAGAGAAGTAAGGTCGTCACCTGCCTCGCAACAAAGTTAAAGTACAGGACCTTAGCTCAGGTAAGACCAGGCCAACCAGGAAAGGTATTTTAGAACCTTACCTGAGCAGAAGTGTTGACCTATGCTTCGTTAGATGACCTTTTTGGACATTAGCTAGAGAAGAGTTGACAACGATCCTAATTTTTTTCATTCCTATGGTTCATCTGAATAGTTAAAGCAAGGGAACATGTGGCTAATACTATTCCATAGTAAATCCACGTACAAAAGTAATGCCCTGAGAAGGGTTGACCAACAATCCTAAAAAATTCATTCCTATGGCTTCATTTAAATAGTTCAAGCAAGGGATATGTGGCTAACACTACTCCATAGAAAATCCTCATGCGAAAGAATTGCCCTGTCCTTCTGCTGAATAACATAACGATGCAATTTCTCGCACCGTGGTTTTCAACGATGGTTGGAAGATTTTTCGGAAAGATGCCCACCAAAAGCCATGCTTCAACTTTTGAAAAACCACAATGGGAGCGGTACATGTATCAGTTGTTGAAAATTAAGTGGGCTAAGAATCAAACACCGGATCTGCTCTGGCCATTGGGCTGCTTTACCACTCACCTACATGCTCCTTATCATCACACACACTCTTATTGATTAGATATCAAGGTGTGGATTTCTATCTCCAACACCCCCCTTTACGAATCAACCTCAACATCTGAATCCGACACTATGTTGAAAATTAGACTGAAAGGGGAAAGTTTCGAACCCAAGACCTGCCCAGCCAAGAGGGTGCTCCTCCATCGACGGTCCAAGTAAGGTGTGGACATCTCAATTAAAAAAATTGACTGAATTTACTATTCTACTATAATAAAGGCAAGAATCTCAAATCTCCCCAAATAGAACAGAGAAGTCGGGATACTCTAACATTACAGATCCCCACAAACTCAAATCCAGCTCAAAAAAAAATAAATAAATAAATCAAATCTAGTTACCAGGTTTGCAGAACCAGGCATCATCATCCACGGGTTCCTCGGGAGCCAGGAAATCCAGCCATTTGGGCGCTCGGATGCCTTCATAGAATTCATCTTTCACGGACCTGCTGTCGATATTCTTCCAATCTATGTCCAAAACCTCCATTAAACCTGCAAAATCCAAGATCAAACCCCTCGGGCGGCCAGAGAAGAAGTAAAGAAGTTCAAGAAAATCCA
Source organism: Pinus albicaulis (assembly GCA_034641835.2). Taxonomy (NCBI): domain Eukaryota; kingdom Viridiplantae; phylum Streptophyta; class Pinopsida; order Pinales; family Pinaceae; genus Pinus; species Pinus albicaulis. The sequence continues at coordinate 1,034,143,013 of CM076584.1, forward strand.
ATAAAAACTAATGCAGGTAAAAATCTAACAAGGAAAGAAAAACAGCACGAATCCTCGATGAAACGCCGCCTGAGTGAAGGGTTTATTTATTTTAAGCTCCCCAGGACGGATGAAGGGATTTGATTTATTTAAAACGAATCTTGCAGAGATATCTCTGAGATCAGTATGACTATCGTATCAATTAATCAGCATTGTAGAAGCTAATTGAGAATGAATAACAGCAGGCAGTCATTAAAATGCAACGTATGTATATATTTTGCTCTTTGGACTGGTCATGAAGTATCGAATCCGAGGAAGACTCTACAACGGTTGCTCAGGGGTTTTCCCATGAAACCTGCTACATATACCAGACAGAAAACAATGTAAATATTGCCGCTGTCCATAGTGGTAGAGAGTCTTTGGTGAAGTTGCAACCTGATGCCTGAGGCAGTCTCTATGATTACCCTATGCGCAGGACAACTTAGCAGGCATCGCTGCGTCGGTACTCCTGAAGATCTGGTTGCCACGCATTCCCCGGGATTTCTGAACCGCCAACCAGTTAATTCCAGACTCGAACCCGCAACCAACCAAACTGGCCCTCCGACAGCAAAGGAACGCCGGGGCTATAGATGTGTAAGGGTTAGCGACCTTGATGGGGGCCCGATTGTAAACAATGGCGTAAGAGTAGCACTGGAGGCGCGAGAGATTGAGGGAGCCAATGGAGGAATAAGGGATCCCGCAGCAGGGCGGGGGCCTGGTGGCTCTGCTCTTCTTGCCAAACCCAACCCAAGAAGGGCAGTCGTAGAAGGCGTCGCAGCCCATCCCTGTAACGTTTCGACAGGGGAGGTGCTTGTCGGGGAAGCCCTCGAAGAGCGGGGAGGCCTTGGAGCAACCCAGCAGCATGAATGCATTGTCGGGCGTGGGCTGCAGGTAGCGAGAGCGGGCTTCTTCGAGGAAAAAGCCGTCGCTCTTGTGCATTGAAGCGCAGATTGACATCCCGCGGTTCGAAAGGCGAAAGCCGTTTACAAGCCATTACGGAGACCACACGTGGCGAGTTATCATTGGTTCCATGCGCCATACTTTGCACACCCCAAGCTCGCAATGGAGAACGCCTCCGGCGTAAAAATAAAAAATAGAAAGTCTACATTCCATCCGAAGTCAAGGCCTGTTAATATCGTCACAAATGACGCAACCATATGTCGTACGTATTGTCTACGTCATGAAAAGTGGGGCCGGTGTCGCTATACATCACAATTAGTCAGTTTCCTGACTGCAAACACATTTATTATTACACAATGCCGTGGGTTTCACGAAATATCAAGAAATAAGACTCAGTCAAAGGTTGCTCCTTCCCTGGACCTTCCAAGTTCCATGTGTGTTCGCAAGCCCTTCCCGGAAGGCGCCGTCTCTACAATAATTAGCCATTAGGTTGCCGGGACATTGGTCACCCGCGACTATTTATTTCCTTTTTCGAACCTTATCACAACCATCTGCAGGCTAATTTAGCATGTCCGAATCTTCATAGAATATAGCCTCTGGCTTCTCCATCGGCTATCGAAATGAAGGGTCCATATTCTTAAATTTCTTACTGTTCATTCTTGTGAAGGGTTTGAAGATTTTATGTATAGAGAAGGAATTAACCATCATTTGGGTGTGCAGAAAATGGTGCTGAAATCGGCTATGGGGGGCGAGGAAAGCAAGATAAGGGCTATGAAGGCCGTTCCAGAGACTGGAAGCATCATTCTCCATTACCATTATTGCATATGATGCCAAGAGATTTCCTGCGCATAATTTCATCTATAGATTATCTTTTTTATGTTTCGTTTACTCATGTTGCGATGTTGCATTGGATTCTAGGGCTGTGCACGTGTAAGAGGGAAATGTTTGTGCACTGAGAGGGGCAAATCCTGTTTATCTCACAAAAAAACTCAGGAAATTTGGGTACAGAAAAGAGTTGCTGAAGGGCTTTGTGGCTGTGAATTTCCTGAGTGTTTTTGCGAGATAGAGGAGATCTATCTGCTTCTGTTTCATATCTACTGTAATCAGACTTATTCCTTGAGCACTGAAAACTGAATTGGGAGTTATGGTAGTTCTGGTTTAGGATTCCTTTTATCAAGAAAATTACTAAATGTTGTTCACTTCTTCTGATTGTTTTTTCAATGGCTTGTGGAGACGTTAATTTTCTAAATGAAATTTAGGTTCGAGCCTCGCTAACTGTCAGCAGATCCTTCTCTTGCTTTTCTCGTCCTCAGTCGCTAATTTCAATACCATTTTCTGCAAATCCAACGTAACCTGGGCCATCGTCATCAGTCACTGGGGGCGTTTCGTAATTCATTGCAGAATCTCTAGACAATCGATTCTTCCTGATGAAGGAAAGGGCTGTAGCGTACCTTGTCATCTGACAGCGAAAGGAACGCTTTCAAACTCCCTGTAAGAACTGTAACAAATCTGGTGGAAGCAAAGGGTAATCAATTGATATAGGGAGCCTTCAATTTCTTCAATTATATGTTGCAAGTTCTACATATTTGCTGAGTATGGTGGCACTGAATGGGTATCCTCCTCCTTCTAGGGAATACCTATTTAGTCAGAGAACTAGGAATCATCCAGCTTGAATGGAGTATTGAATGTATGGAAGACACTATTATTGATGGAAAATTTGTGCAGGTTATACAACGATGGTTCCTCGTGCTTAGGTTTATTGATCGGAAGTAGTTTGATAACATGTAAATGTGGAGTACTTCATTGATTTTGGAAGATTTGTGCAGGTTTTACGGTGATGGTTACTTTGACACATGTGCATGTGGATTATAATTTCTCGTTCTTTACTTCTTAAATCCAGGTTTTGACAATCATGGTTACTCATGCATTTACCCTAAAACGACTTTTAGTGATGGCAATGACCGCATGACCGAAAGTAGTTTGACACCGTGCAAATGTGGAGTCTTCTTATTCCTGACCTATAGATTTCAGAAGATTTGTGCAGGTTAGACATTATTGGCTACTCATCTTTTTACCATGCTTTTATAAAGCACCACGTAAATGTAAAGTATTTTTAAATCTTGAAGTATAGATGTCAGAAATCTTCTACTGCATGGCATTATTATTGGTTTTCATCTATTTTGTCTGTTGCATATAGTCTGAAAAATCGCAATACCAACAATACTAATATATATGATTTTTCCGGAATTATATATATGTTTTAGTTATTTGGAAAAAATTTAAAACTGCTGTTTTTTATTATAATAATATTATATAATTAAAATTATGTTGAAAGGTGCATTTTATAAGTCAGAATGAGAATGATTTTTAGATACCAATCTTTATTTATTTGATATGTGTTTTTTCAAAATAAAAATAAAATATTTTTCAAATATAAAAATAATATTGATTATAATAAATGAAATGAATATATATGTTTAGTTGTTTTTAATTAAAAGTATTATTAATACATTAATATTTGGGGTTGTTTAGTTTATTTATTCATTACAGAAGGAATGTAGTAAAAATATTTTATACAAATATTTTATTCTTACTTTTAGTTTTAAGTAAGAAATTTTAATGTCCATATTAAATAAATAGCACAACCATATAAGTTATTAATGAGTATCAACGATAATCATTTAAGTGGAATTTATGTTTTCAAAAGAATTTCAAATTAATATATGAAATGGAAAAATTAATTGTTTAGTAAAAGATAAATATTTACATAAATTTAAATTTTGACTAATAATAACTATAATCTACACATTTCATTAATTTTTTGTTCGTACTTGAAAAAAAAAAAAAAAACAAAAACAAAAACTAAAAAGAGTCAAATTGTAAATCAAATACTAGAATCCCACCTAAACAAGGATACACTAATAACTATATTATATTGATGCCTTTACGCCTTGTTATTAAATGACTTATATCCTACTTCATCTTCAAAATAGGGTAAATAACAAAACTATAGTTTTTTTTTCTCATATCAAAGTGTTCTATATATGGTTGTACTTTAAATTAGTGATTTAATTAATTCTTCTATAATTTGATGTCTAAATCGATTTAAAATTTGGCCATGAATTTACATATCAGTGTGAACTTTAATCATTGATTGATAATTTGTGTTTATCGAGACTAGGGATTGATCTTAGTTGACAATATGTGTTTTTATGCCTCCTCTTGTATGCCCTTGTGTGAACGATAATAGTTATTTAATCTTAATAAATTAAGATAAACTAAAATAGGTTACTAAAAATTAGTGAGTAAATTATTATTACCATGAATAAATCTTAATCTCAACAAATTAATATAAAAAATAATTCTTGAATATTTAATCTGTTAATGATATATCCCTAGTCAAAATTTCAAGGTTGCATGGTGAAGACATTCCATGGTAATATTTATTACACTAGCCTAGATCCATTTAACTCTGGATCTATCATGCACCGAGAGGGATCAAATCTCTCGAGGTGCAAACATATTTTTTGAGTGCAGAACTTGAGGAAAGGTTTGCACCTCGAGAGATTTGATCCCTCTCGGCGCATGATAGATCCAGAGTTAGATGGATCTAGGCTGGTTCCAGTCGGAGGCATCAACGTCACATTTTTCAAATTATTAAAATTTTTGTATATTTTTTAGATGTAAGATGGATGTGGGCTGGTTTCATTCATGTGCTCCCAAGGAAAATCTATCAAATATATGATTAATTTTATCAGTAATATGTAAATATATCAAATATTAATATAATCATTTTAAATATGCTAAATATTTCTGAGATTAACTTGGTCATTTTAATTTTAAATTTTGTTAGTTACCTCAGTTCGTTGAGATGATAATTATTGTTAATAACTATAATGATGAAAAATGATGAAATATTTTTTTTTAAATGCAAAGTGACAATAATAGTGTTGAAAGATAGAAAATGTGAATAATAAGAACGTACTCATGTTACAATCAATATCAAACTATTTTCTTCTACTATTCTTATTTCCTCCCTTGTTAGTTTTGTTATCTTTTCATATCGATTATATGAAAAATAAAATTTAAATCGTAAACCATTTAAATCTTTAGCTCGATTTGTTGTAGTAAACATGATACCTTGTCTCTCTTGCTCTCCAATATTAATAGCTTAAATTACTATAACACAAAAATCAATCTACATTGTTAATAACTTTTTGTGCTTACACTAAAATCAATGTGACATGGGAATCTACACTGCCTAAGATGGATTCTAGGATTGATCATCTACATTGAAATTAAGTCATCTAGTGCAAGTAATCAAATATAATTATAAATCGACATCTAAATTGAAATCAACACATTCAGTGCAAGAAATCAAATTGTATTAGAAATCACCACCTACACTGAAATCAATGCATCTAGTGCAAGTAATCAAATATCATTAGAAATAAATATCTACACTAAAATCAATGCATCTAGTGCAACTAATCAAATAGGATTAGAAATCACCATCCCCACTTATATCAATCCATCTAGTGCGAGAAATATTCCTCCCTCTCTCCACCCTCCATCCATATCTATATCCCCCTCCATCTATACTTTTTTGTCTCTCTATCTCACCCCATAAACACACGCGCTCTCGTACTCCATATATATCAATCTATTTTTCAGTCACCCCCTCTCCCCATCTCTCTCTTCTTCCCTCTCTTCACCTTCCATCTATATCTCTATCTTCCCCTTCTCTCCCTCTCCCCCATTGATATCTCTCTTTCCTCCTTTTTTCCTCTCTCCCTCTCTCTCCATCTTCCTTATCACTCTCTCTCACTCTCTCTCTCTCTCTCTCTCTCTCTATAGAAACCAACATCTACACTGAAATCAATGCATTTACTCAAATAAATCAAATAGGATTAGAAATCGCCATCTACACTGAAATCAATGCATTTAGTGCAAACAATCAAATAGGATTAAAAATCATCTACATTGAAACCAATTCACCTAGTGCAAGTAATCAAATATAATTATAAATCGACATCTAAATTGAAATCAACAAATTCAGTGCAAGCAATCAAATTGTATTAGAAATCACCACCTACACTGAAATCAATGCATCTAGTGCAAGTAATGAAATATCATTACAAATAAATATCTACACTAAAATCGATGCATATAATGCAAATAATCAAATAGGATTATAAATCACCATCTCCACTTATATCAATCCATCTACTGTGAGAAATATTCTTCCCTCTCTCCACCCTCCATCCATATCTATATGCCCCTCCATCTCTTCTTTTCTGTCTCTCTATCTCACCCCCATAAACACACACACTCTCGCAATCCATATATATCAATCTCTTTGTCAATCCCCTCCTCTCCCCATCTCTCTCTTTTTCCCTCTCTTCACCTTCCATCTATATCTCTATCTTCCCCCTCTCTCCCTCTCTTTCCATCTTCCTTATCACTCACTCACTCTCTCTATTTCTTTCTTCTTACCTCTCTCCCCCTCCCCCTCCAAGTCCATCTCTCTTTCCCTCCCTCTCTCCACTCTCTCACATCCTCTCTTTTCCTTCCTCTCTTTCCCTCTCTCCACTCTCTCACATCCTCTCTCTTCCTTCTTCTCTCCCTTATTTCCTACATCTCTCCCCCTCCAACTCCATCTCTCTTATCGATCCCTCTCTCCTCTTCTCTCTCAAGTCCTCTCTCTCATCCTTCCTCTCTCTATCTCTCCCTTAAATCCCTCTCTCTTCCATGATCTCTCTCTCTCTCTCTCTCCAATACTCTCTCTTCCCCCATCACTCTCCTCCTCTCTTTCATCCTTCCTCTCTCTCCCTTTCTCTCCCACCTCTCTCTCTCTCTCTCTCTATCTAATCCTCTCTCTTCCCCCATCCCTTTCTTTCTCTCTCTCTCTTTCCACCCTTCTTTCTCTCCAACTACATTACTATATCCCTCCCTCTCTCCTTCTCACTGCTTCTCCCCCCCTTCTTTCCACACATCTTACTTTGTCTCTTTATCTCACCCCTAAACATACACACTCTCTCTCCATATCTCCCTTATCACACTCTCTCTCTGTTTCTTCTTAGTTATGTAAACTAATGAACATAAATATTCGTAAATATAAAGCAGATTATGGAGTAAATATGAAAAGAGGTTTTATTTACTTACCATACCTCTAGTTTATTTATTTTTAATTTATTTACCATACCCCTTTTCTTTACTATGGTATTTGGCCCATAGGCTTGTTATATAATTAGATTTTTATTTATAATCCTATTTGATATATTGTTATTTATTTACCTTACCTCTTTATGCCTCTTTTATATTTATTTATTTACCATACCTCTTTATATCTATTTTATATTTATTTATTTATTTATCATACTTGTTTATATCTCTTTTATATTTATTTATTTACCCATGGTATTTGGCCCATGGTATCAATATTAATTTGTCCCATGGTATTCGTCCCATAGGTTTCATCTAAATAAAACCTCTTTTTAAAGTTTTTTTAAATATAAAAAGGTTTATGGAATAAATATAAAAAGAATTTTTATTTATTTACCATACATCTAGTTTATATATTTATTTATTTATTTACCATAGCTCTTGAGTAAGCATAAATTCATTTTACAAATATTTAATTAAAAGAAATATTAAAAGATTTTGGATTTTGATTGTTTGTGTTGAATTAACTCTTTTCCTTTGATTTAGGAAATGGTATTGACTTTAGTAAAAAGTAAATATGTTTAAAATTTTACTTAATTTGGAAATTCAATGTGGTAATTTTTTTTGTTAAAGGTAAATTTATGATCCATTCAAATTCACGTATATAGTTTACTATCCATTCAAATTATATAAATAATACATAATTGTATTAGAAATTGATATATGTTAAAATTTTCATTCTATGTTGAAATGTTGTAAATTAAACTAATAGTGAATTAGCAAACCATTATTCAGTTTCTTAGTCAGCTAAAAATTGTATGCTCCAGGGGTGACCTGTATGAATTGAAACAAATTGAGCCTTTGACGTTCGCTTTTTGAGAGATATGCATTTTGTAGGAATACTATCATCCTTGTCTGGCATGAATAGACAGCTGCATTGAATGGTACTATTATCCTTATTCTTACTATTCTCCTTCTTGTCTTCCAGACGGAAAGCTAAATCTCGCATTACGTCATGTTGAGAAAAAGAGATCCCAGATGCACAACCATAATCTGAGATGGCTTCACTCCTAATTATTACATATCAAAACCAAAACAATAATGGTGAACATATTCATTCATCTGATCGCGTCCTGGTTTGTGTTTCTAACTCTTTTGGAAATCACGTATTAAATATACTCAAACGGCCTTACCTTCCTAATTTCTTTGATTAAAAATTCATTCTCCAAGAAAATGCCCCCAAATCAAAAAATCACTATTTTGAGTCGCGATCGAGGGCACCTGTACTCGTTTCCAAGCGATTAAGAAGATTTTCTGTGTGATAGGATGATATAGGTTTTGCCTTTGAGAGTTTCTTCTTAGCACTTCTCCAAAATGGCCAGGGTTTCTCACGCAAACAACTTCCAATCACCGTGAGAGCAAGAGGTAAACCGCCACACGCTTCTGCAACCTACAAATATAATACTATTTAAACCTTATGCTATTGTTTTAAATAAATCCATAACAGCATACAGCTATGCTGGAGTTCTATTATGCACAAATGCTTTTCGATTCGTGATAACATACTTAGGATATTAATAATTATCTAACTCCATGATATTATATGCTTTTCGATTCGTGATACTTAGGATCCGACCCGATTGTTATTTTTTATTTTTTATTTTAATTTGAAATTTAAGCCGACATTGAGGTAAGCTGACATTGAGGACATGACATACCTGACATCGGGGTCATATGGGGCTGTAGATGCGCCTCTCGACGCAAAATACATAAACAAAAAGCTTGGAAGGTCATTCTTGTCCTCATGCAAAAAAACACCTATTCTGCAACATGTACTAAAAACTCAATAGGTAACTTCTTCCTTTATTTGTTACAGAAGGAAAAAATAAGTAACATGCAATATATACTAAAAGATTAATAGAAAACTGCTTGACTGCAGAGTTATAGGTACATGAGTATTGGCCTCAGTTGTTTTTAAAAGGAGTTCAACTCACCATTATTCTATTGATTAATGAAAGACGCTAGTGATAACCTTTGTTGCTATATAGTAGTTATAGCGAACTCTCCAGTGTAATTTATTGCAATCATGTTTTAATAATTATCATTAAGAGTCTCATACAAATATCAATACCTCTCTGCATCTAACGAGGATTTTATTTTTTCACAGTACCCGAGTTTGCACACAAATTTCAGTACACGTTCTTATAAAAGAAATGACAAGACTGGCAGCATACATTTTAGTTATATTGTAACTTACATAATTTGACTTGTTACAAGATTTCATTGAAATAAATAGAATTAAAATTGTTAAACATATTTTTTTAAAACCTTCTATTTTATCCTATAAATTTTAGTCTCCCATAAATGATTTGTATGAGATCTTAATGTAAATGTGCTTGAGGGTTTATAAATTACAAGTGTTAAAAATTTAGTTTTTTAGAGCTTTTATATTAATTTTTAAACACATAAAGCATGAAAATAAACTTTGAAATATAGAGAAAAAAGAAAATTACACCATTAAAATAACCACAACACAAAAAATGATGAAAAAGTTCATCCCTTCCAGGCTACGTCCCCTTGGTCCAACTTCCAATGGATTGGTCCTCTTTCATTATGCTCAAAATAGTGATTACATACATTTACAGTGCTCAAATGGCTTCAAAACCTATTCCATCAGCTAAAAAATCCTTTCTACCCTCTTTCTGATTTGAAATTGGTAAAAAACTGTAGAGGTTATGAGCCTACCTATTTTTGCTGCTAACCACACCACAATTTCCCCAAAATCTGGATTTGTCCTAGAATTTCGTCCTATTTTTGGCTAATGAAGTGAAAAATTTCTAGCTGGAATTTCAGGGGAAATTGTCGAAAAATTAATTTTTCTAATGCCTCCCATAATCCAAAATTTAAACTATATTAATATGGCGCGTTAAAAAATTTTTAATATAAAAAGGGTTGATGGTTATGATAGCCAACAGTGGTTAACAGAGATGACGTCACATTGGTGATTAGAGTGGGTGACTACCTCCATGTCCCCGGTCTGGCGATATGGTCGTATGCCATGATATATTGGGGGTGGGCTAAGCCCTAGCCCCTACCATGAACCTTCCACCACATAAAAAATTTATATATTTTGTAGCACAATGTTTAACAAGCAATACCATTGGGCCAATGGTGAGGGCTTTGTGCTGTTAGGAATGAGATCTCAATATCAACCGATGGAGTTCAGTTCAGAATTTCCAACCAATTTTGGTGGCCCCCGTGCTACCACGTTGTGGCCTCCAGTTGAGCCACGTGGAAACATGTGGTTCGCCACCTTCCCAACCAATAAAATAATGCCAACCAGCACTAATGAAAAATGGACAAGTGGTGAAGACTAATTGGCCCACCATACACAATCACCCATTGACCAGTCAACCATGGCTAGTGAGATGTACGGAGTGCTGACTGGGCAGTCTGCACATTTTTTCCAAAATTTACCTATTTGGAAAAACGAACAAAATGCTTTTCTGGGAGCATAGGGTGTCAGTTTTCCGTGTAACGAGTTGCACTGGATGCAAAAGGACAAGATATATGCGGTTTTTTTGGTTCCACACCATTCTGATAACTTTCATTTTTAGCATAATTTTGAGCACCCGATCACTCCTCCACACAGGAAGCTTTTGGTCCCCAAAATATCACTTTTAGTTTTTCAAAAATTCCCTCACCTTTCTAATCTCGATCCATTTTTCTTTTCTTGGATTTGTTCCTTTCAACCCCACACGAAGGTATTCCACATTACCTCGTTTTGAAGACCTTGTTCTTCTATCAAGAATGGTGTCTTGTTGTAGTTCATCAAGGTATTCAGGAGAAAAATCCTCAATGGAAGGAATTTGAACATTTTCTCCTTTATCTTCAATCAAAGGTGGCTCATACAACCTTAAGTTCTCAAAATTAACAACATAAATTTTCATATGTGAAGGCAAATCCAACGTGAAGGTATTATCACCAATATTTTCTAAGATTATGAATGGACCATATCCAATTGGTTTTAGTTTTTTACCTTCTCCTTGAAGCCTCTCTTTCCTAATGTGAAGCCAAAATCCATCATTGAATCGGAATTTGTGATCTACATGATGCTTATCATGCCTTGTTTTGTACTTGACTTGACTCTTTTCTAGTTGTTCTTAAACTACTTGATGCACCAATTCGATTTGTTCAATGAAAATTTAGTTTTGTCTATGTCACTATGACCATCAATAGCAACATCCTTTCCAAAAATCAAATCTAAAGGAGATTTAGGTAAGTATACCAAACATGCCTCAAACGGCAATGTTTGAGTTGAAGAGTCCTTGGCGCAGTTGTAATCATGTTGAGCATAGTGCAAGTTTTCATCCCACAACTTAGGATGCTTGCTGAAATAATCACAAAGAAGATGTATCACCATCTTGTTCACCACCTTTGTTTTACTATCTATTTGTGGATGAAATTTTGTACTCTTTTTCAATTTGGTGTCCATGAATCCCCATAAGCTTGACCAAAATTTCCCAACAAAGTGAGAATCTGGATCACTAACAATGGATGTGGACAATCCAAAATGCACCCATACATTCTGAAAGAATGACTCAATAGTTTGTGCAGCTGTAACTTGTTTTTAACATGGCATCAAAATACACATTTTTCTGAACCTATACACTACTACAAAAAGATAATCATGATTCATTTTGGACATATGAAGACCTCCAACAAAGTCCATAGAAACACTCTCCCATGGACGAGGAGGTACTATAAGTGGAGCATACAATACTAACTTTCTATTGCTATGCTTACTAACAACACATAATGAACAACCTCTAATAAAATGTTACACACATTCAAGCATACATGGCCAATAAAAATACCTTTGTAGATGTGCCATTGTCTTACTTACACCAAAATGACCAATAATAATAGAAGTTTGTTCCTCTCTTATGATGTTGAATCTTTCTCCCTGTGGAATACAACGCTTACCAAGATGGTATAACAATTTATCATGCATGTGATATTCCAATTCCTCTACTTAGTTCCCTTGACTTAAAGTTTCATATACATCTTGAAAATCACTATCTAAAGCATATTTTTTAACATAGGTATCATGAAAAATAGAATTATGCTTAAGAATAGTAGCAACACTAAAAATAGGCCTAGAAATCATGTCAACAACTTTATTGTAGATACATTTCTTATACCTTATCACCAAGTGGAATTGTTGAAGAAAACCCATCCAACGAAAGTGCCTTGATTGCTACAACTTTGTTTGTGATTGAAAGTATTGCAATGGTTGATGATCAATGTGAATTATTGTTTCCTTACCCATTAAGTAGTGTTTCCACATTTTCACACTTTTCACCAATGCATACAACTCCTTGTCATATGTAGGAAAATTAATCAGTATGCCATTAAAAGTTTATGAATGAAAACAAATGGGCTTACCTTATTTCATGAGGACCGCACCCATGGTAAAATCATTAACATCTGGTCTAAATCTCAAATGACTGTCTCAAGTATGGAAGTGAAAGTACTGGGACTAAACTGATCTTTTCTTTCAATGCATAAAAAGGCTTTTTTTGTTTACTTCCCCATTGGAATACCTGCTTCACACTTGTCAATGCATGAAATGGACCTGCAATAGAAGATAAGTTAGCAATAAACTTCCTCCAATATTGGGCTTCTCCCAAAAATCTTCTTACCTCCATAACTTTTTTGGGCTTTGGTCAATTAAAAATGGCATCAACCTTGGAGGGATCTATTTTCAATTCACCTCCTCCAACAATATGACCCAAATAAACTAAATAATTTTTTCCAAACTCACACTTTGCCATATTTAGAAACAATTGTTCTTTCTTCAAGACATCAACTACCATTTTGACCTGCATGACATGTTCTTCATGAGATTTACTAAAAATCAAGATCTCATCTAAGTAGACTATCATAAACTCATCTAGAAATGGCCTCAATACATCATTCATCAAACACATAAAGGTAGTTGGAGAATTGCAAAGACAAAAGGCATAACTATCCATTCAAACAGACCTTGTTTTGTTTTGAATGTTGTCTTCCATATTTCACCTTCAACAATTATGATTTGATGATAGCCACTCCTTAAGCCCAAATTAGTAAAATACTTTGCATATTTAAATTTATCAAGTAAATCATCAATTCTAGGAAGTGGATAACAATTCTTTACTGTAATTTTTTTCAATGCACGAAAGTACACACATATGTGCCATGTTCCATCCTTCTTTGGCACCAAAACAATAGGTGACCCACATGGCGAAGTACTTGGTCTAATGATTCCTTTGTCCAACAATTTTTGAATTTGACTTTTAATTTATTCACTTTCCATCACTGACATCCTGTACATGCCAAGGTTAGGAAGAGGAAAACCTTGTTGCAATTGTATTTTTTTTTTATTCCCCTCTTGGGAGGTGATATTTTTGGCTCCTGAAACATCTCATCATATTGGTTAACAAAATCAACTAAATCAGATTTTAATCTTGAATCACGACCTTGGAAAGCTTCATTTTAAACATCATTCTTTCCCTTAACCATTAAAAGCACAAAAAATATTCTAGAGTTAGTGAGCATCTTCATTTGTTTGACATTTACAAGTGAAAGATTTAGCTTTTTTCGATGTGCTCTAACAATATACTCTATACTATCTTCGAACAAGTGATACTTATTTTCATGGCGATGGAGAATAGCTTTTATATCATTCAAATATGGGCTTCCCAAAAAAATTCCGAAAATATCAAGTGGAACTACATGAAGTTCAACTTCATCAAGAAAGTTTGTTGCAATTGCAAATCTATGTATGCATTCCTCTTAACTTATAAGTTTGCAACAAGGTATACAACCTAAAGGTTAAGGTCTTCGATGAGTGTTTTATGGAAATACAAACCTACGTATAAGTTGCTGATTTACCTAAGTATGGTGGTGCACTTAAAACAAAATAAAGATATCTTACTCTTCTTAAAATGAATATATAAAGGGAAGAAAACTCGTTTGTAACTGCTCGCTTTTCTCGCTCTCCTTCGTTTCTCTCAATATAATCGTAGCTCACTTGATTGAAAACCGTAAATGGAACTCGAAGATGTAAAACAACATAGTAATATGATCTATTCAAGTTAAAAAAAAATTGAATCGATTAAATTCATAAATACACGTATAACATCATTGACACTTGCATTAGGAAAGGAAAAAATGTCTTTATTATGAAGTAGAAGGAAGATTACAACCAGTTGATCGATTCGTTGTCATTCATCCAGCTTGAGTCCCATCCTCACCACATCCAACATCAACAATCCAACAGCATCACAGTATAGGAATAGCACCTCCAAGAGTTGATATCTCACTAGCATAACTCTACTTAACACAAATTCCTACTCTCTTGTGAACTACGTTCAGTGGTCTATTTATAAGTAGATGGAGGTGGTTTGACATAAATGAATCATTGAATGGATTTCCTAAAAATGGATGAGGATATTTCCTTGTTCATGGGAATAGGAGGATAGGAGGTTTAATGACTTCATGGGTTCCAAATTTGAGGCTATTAGATGAGATGAGAGCTGGAACAACTTCTAGAAGTCACTAGAAGTCGGGGAGATTCTTGGAATCTAATCAAAAATTCACTCCCAGCTGACCAACACACTCCAAAGTGGGCCTAGATCCTCTGTAACGCAGCCTTGCATGGGAGTAGATACTCTGCAAAGTAGTTACATATGTCTAGGGGTGTGTTTATGGCTTGATAGGGAACTTCAATTGGCATCTAAGCAGTGAAACTTTCATGAAGGAAGACCATCAATGTTATGACTTTTTTAGGGCATGTAGCAACCAATTTAGAGTATGATAGACCCTAATGAATATTGATCTGTGTTTTGGGATGATGCCCAAATTGACCTGTAAAAAATTCCCCCTAAATCATAAAGTCAAAAATGAAATGTTGAAGTATTTTCTTTACGACGTGATGAGGAGGAATTGAAGCGGACAACAACCTGCATCAATTACAATAAATTACATCATGATATTTATTCTTCTTGTACATGAATTTCTAAGGGAGGCGTATCCCATACTCAACACATAAATTATCATAACATCATATATTC
Source organism: Pinus albicaulis (assembly GCA_034641835.2). Taxonomy (NCBI): domain Eukaryota; kingdom Viridiplantae; phylum Streptophyta; class Pinopsida; order Pinales; family Pinaceae; genus Pinus; species Pinus albicaulis. The sequence continues at coordinate 1,034,158,216 of CM076584.1, forward strand.
ATCTACAGATATAGGTTGTCTACATATATAGACCCATGATGGGATGACCATCTCAATAATGACCATCGTATGGATGGTTTTGTACTTCTCCTGAAATCTCAGCTCAGATGGATGAAATTAGATCCGGGGTCTCCTATCTTGTTCACTCGATCACTTAAAATACGAGTCTAACCATGTGAATATATGATCTAATGTCGAACATGGGAAGACACCATCTGATTACCAACCAATGATGTGATCTGTTAACATATGTGAGAGAAACCACCATTGATTATAATGGCTCTCAAGGTACTGCAGTACATTCTACATGGTGTGACTAAATGATTTGATTTTGAACACCATACAAAGTTTTTCGGTCGAAGGTCTATGTTGTCAACATGTCGTCGGAAGCGAGAAATCTGCCGTTGATGTAAGAAAGCTCCAAGGTACTGAAAGGTAGTTTCTAAGTCAACTTCCTAGATGATGAGTTGATGTCGACAGGAAGCGACTCGTCGCAGGAGGAAATTGATGCTTCCCTCATCAAAGACACGAAGCGAGAGTAATGATTTTGGAGACAAAATGTGAATGATGAAGCAATGTCAGGGATGGAAGTAATGATATGAAGGTTTATGAGTATTACAAAGGATGAGGAATAGTTGAGTGATTTCTCTTGAACATATCAGCGACATTGAATGGATTACCAGCATTTGACCCAAAACTAAAGTGATGCATGGTATGATAGACCACAAGCATGTTAGACCATCAAGAATATTACCCAACCTAAAAGTCATGGAGATGAAGTGAATAAGTGTGATGTTTAAGAGAGACTTGCTACCATAAAGTGTTTTATTCCTTTCCAATTTTCCCCAATGATTGTTGACGAGTACCTCTTTATTTTTTAACAAGCTTGAGGAGGATAACATACACTTGATGTATAATTCTACCCTTCAGGTGAATCCATCGCTATTTTATGCTTTAACGAGTCTAGCGAAGGTGAAACTCGATCTTGTCATGATGGACAAGTCCGTCACTATTTGATGCTTTAATGAGTCTAACGACAGTGAGAACTATGTCCTTTTTAATGCTTAGAGAGTTTGAAAAGGGACTAAAAGAAAACTCCACAAGTTATTTTTCGTATAATAATCCCTCATATTTGAAAAGGTATAAAATAATACCTAAGAGAACCTCCTAGCCATGTTCAACTAGGGTTTTCCTTTTTCGTAATCATAATCTATCTCAGTCTAGAAAAGGGTTAAACTTATACTGAGTAGATGTTGTTTCAATTCCTTTAACGAGCTCGAAAGGATAAGCACTCGACAATATTTTCATATTTTGAGTCTGAAAAGAGCTGAAAGAGAACTCCAGGGGGGTTCTTTTTTCACATTTAACAAAGCTCGAAAAAAAGATAAAATTGTGCTTTGTGGTCAATATCACATTTCACAATCATTCATGACTAAGTCACTATAATTAGTTGCAAACCTTCTCAAAGAAACATCAAATGGATTAACAATACCTATTTAAAATAGTAAAAATGGGTAAAAACCATATTCGTTTAATTAAATATGCATAAATGAATCAAAAAGACTATTAAATTATCAAATTACCAAGTCATTTTTACCATTTCACCTTTACCATTTGGAGTTTAGTGCTTTGAGGTTGTTTTACCCTCGAAATTCAACAGCTAATTGCGACAGATTTTGTGGATAATTTCTCGTGCCATCCGGACCACGTATAATATGTTACCCTCATCTTTTTATTGAATGCATTATTTTTCAGTTTCATGCACATTTTTTAGGTTTTTGGGGCCCCTGGGGTAAATATACAACGCCCCAAGGAAAACACACCCTTGAATGTTGAAAAGTGCGTTATAGAGAGGTTGGAAAGAGGCCAAAACCCCATGAAACACTATGTCTCTCACTCAGGGGTGCGTTGGGCATAATTTAGAAAGATGTATATTTCTTTCTTCCTGAAATATTCCCAGTTTTTTGCATGAAATGGATCCTAACTTAGAAGATGGTTTGATTTCAGACTTTCATTGGATCCGAATGTCAATTACATGGAAATAAAGGGTACAAGAAGAATAGGATATGGTTTTCCTAAATGGTCTAGCACTGTGAGAGCCCTCGGAGATTGTGGGTTGCAAGTAATTTTGATTGTCAGGAATCAGGAAACACATGGAACTATTGCAGTTCTTGATTTGTTCATGGGACTTGACAATACATGAATTTCAGATTGGGGACAAAGTGCTCCAAATATTGGTAGATGAAATTTATTTTCTCACAGGTTTGTCGAGATGTGGTGCTCCCATTTCCCTTGCGAGCTCTGCGTGTGGAGGTGAAATAGTGAAGGACTACATCTGATAGTTTTGTTGACCAGGAACTGAGCCTTGTAAAGATGGAAATATAAATATCAAATATGTTTGTGATATGCCTTTGCGCAGTCTCCTATTCACTATCGCAAAACTAGTTGTCAATAAGACACTACAAGTCGCGAATAGATCATACATGCAGTATGTGATTTAGTGTCTCAAGCCAACCATGTGAAACTGGGCTAAATCAGTACTCCTTCAGATGAAAGAACAAATGACCAAGGTAAAAAGTGGTAAGACCCAAAATTTCAGTTATAGGTCAATTTTGATCACTTTTGTTTTGGAGCGAGTTCCATCGATAAGGCCACAACATGTGATGCTGGGATTAGCTAGTCCTAGATATCCATGAATGTAGCGGTGGGTTGAGCTGATGGATAGACATGATGGTCAGTCATCGATCTCGTTTTCCACTGCATTCTTTAGTTGGCTCCAAAGATGAAATATCTTCATCGAGGAGCATCTATATCCAAGGATGGATTTCCGCGAAGATCCATACCTAATTTTACCAACCCACGCTCAATGGGGTGCTATATGTAAAATGTTAACCATGTTCTTGATTTTCTGGGTTTTTTTACATATTTTTATTTTTTTATGTTTCCAAGACTAAACTAAATAGGTTTTAAGTATGCAGATGTAGGTACTGTTCGACCAACGGTTTGTGCATAGTAGGTAGGAGAACCAATAGAGAGGATTTTCAGAAGATCAGTTCTTTAGGATTAGGATTTAGCTGAGACTCTTGCTGAGTTACAATAGCATGTGGAAGCATTGACTCTTGGGATACCAGATGTTTGGATCGAGGAGTTACCTATGAGGTTGGAGTGCCATACCATTAGTGTGCCCAATCATTGGATGAGGTTGTTGCACATGATAGACCAAGTAGTGACCTACTATCATGAGCATCACTAGGTTTACTTAGATTATGCTATGTATGTATACATTTTGAGGTTAGATGATCAACGTGTCTTGGACACAAATTTTTAAAAAACTCAATATAAATCTATTTTACTTTTAGTGTTTTTCTATGATTATGTGCAATCCTATTCAATTGTATGATGTGAATTGAAAATTTATCTTTACATATGATGCAAATGTCTATTTAACACATAATTCACTAGTGAATCAACTAGATTGTTAAAGTTTCTGGAAATATGTTGATATTGAATGTAATCAAAATGTCTTTCCAAAATATGAACTCTAAGGAACATGTGATGAATTGTTGAATTTCAGACAGTATAGACGCTAGTAATTTGTAGTACGACAAGTTGTTAGTCTAGCATGATGATGATACGATAAACACCAAGTGAAATGGAATTAGAAAGTAGTTCAATCAACTCGCTATAATCAGCGATATTATTGTTTGATTGACCAATAAAAATCCCTTGGAATCTCACTAACTCACCACTTGGAGCAATGATGGCCCATGCTGCAGAAGATAGATTATGAGTACGATGACTAGCACCATCGGCATATCCAACAAATGGTTCCGAAGATTCTGACATCTGCAAAAGATGAAAAATTGATTACTAACCACATGAAAAAATCTAAAAGGCACACTGCTACACACACACACACACTGAAAGCATATAATACAGTGTTTACTACGCAAAATCAGGCATAGTAACATTTAAGATACAACCCATTTTGAGGATACGATAATGGAATCCCATCATAATCTACTAACTCGTAGGCACCCTTAGCGAGAATGCACTTGACAATGTAGGGGCCATGCCATAATGGTTCAAATTTTCTTTTTCCTATATTATCAGCTTCCTGATCACAAAGCAAGACCAGGTCTCATTTTGGGAAGGTGAGAGGATTGACGTTGCGGTCATATTGAGCCTTAATTCGCCTCTCATGCGCTTCGTTGGCCAATGCAGCTTCATAACGTGTTTCATCTAGATGGATGAGATCTAAAAGACGCACCTCTTCTTCATAAGTGTTAGGTAGTAGGTCAATTGCGAGTTTCAATGATGGTATTTCATATTGTATCGATAAGATAACTTCCAGACCATAAACCACCCGAAAGGGAGTGAATCCGGTTGCATTTATCACCGAGGTTCGATATGCCCATAACTTCTACTACAAGATCAAATTCCAATTTCATTTATGAACCCTAATTATGCGTTGAAGCATACACTTAATAATCTTGTTGATAGATTCAAATTGTCCATTAGATTGTGTATAATAGGGGGTAGAACTATCATGTGACAGTCCTAACTTGGAAGTCAACTCATCCATCATGTGATTGAGAAAATGTTTTCCATGATCTGTGACTATGGCTTGTGGCACACCAAACCATGAAACCACATGGTTAAAAAATAACAATGCAGTTGTCTCTCCCGTGTTGTTGAATGTAGGCATCACCTCGGCCCACTTGGTGAAATAGTCAATGGCAACAATAATATACCCATGCCCCCTGGCCGAGCGAGGGTTACATTTCATGAAGTCAATGCACCATTTTTCAAATGGTCCAACAATGATGACAAGATGCATTGGTGCTAGTGGCAGGCAGGTTTTACGATCAAATATCTGGCAAGCATGACAACTTCTAACCGCGATAATGTAGTCGCGAAATATGGTAGGCCATAAGTAACCAACGCAGAGAATCTTCTGCGTGGTAGCGTAGCCAGACAAATGTCCACCGCATGCACCAGAATGGAAATCATTTATAACTTTTTCTGCTTCCTCATGCATGAGGCACCTACGTAAAATCATATCAACACCATGATGATAAAGTGTATCATTGATGATCAGATAATCTTTGGCTTGGTATCGAATACATCGTTGTTGCGAACAAGCGGTATTAGGCCAAAAATTTTGGGTCTGGAGATAGATGATGAAATCTCCATACCACGGGTCAGATGACTCGATTAGAAACAAAGACTCATCTGGAATCGATCGTTCCGTAGTAGGATCGGTACTACTTGAAGGAAGGTCACAAATAAGCCCAGCAAACACCAAAGTCTTCTTTGATTTGGATTTTATGAATTCCAAATCAAACTCCTACAAAATTATGATCCATTTGAATATTTCTCCCGTACTATGATGGTTACTTTGACACCATGTGCATGTGGATTATAATTTCTAGTTCTTTACGTCTTAAATCCAAGTTTCACAATCAAGGTTGCTCATGCATTTACCCTAAAATTAGGTTTAGTGATGGCAATGACAGGATAACCTAAAGTAGTGTGACACCATTTAAATGTGGAGTCTTCTTATTCCTTATTCCTTATTGATTGGAAGTAGAGGATGGGAGGGAGAGGGTGTGAGAGAATAAATGAGAGAAGGGTAAGGGAAAGAGGGAGAGGTATAGAGAAATAATTGGAGGGGAAAGAAATTTCGAGAAAGAGAGGGAAGAAGAGATATATAGAGAAAGATGGAGTGATGGGGAACACATAGAAGGAGAGATATAGCTAGTCAGGAGGAGATAGATAAAAGGAGAGAGAAAGGAAGAGGGAGACAAAGTTAGGGAGAGAGAGGGGGTATATAAAGGAGAGTGAGGTAGTGAGGGAGAAAGAAGGATAGAAAGAGGGAGAGACAGGAAGTGTGTTTTAAAGGGAAGAGAGAGAGTGATGGGTGCAGAGAAAGAGAAGGGGAGAAAAGGTACCTCAAGTTTGATCACACAATACTTCAGAGACTACCCCTAAGTATGTCCAATATCCCTCGAAAATTGCAACTCAACAGTAGAGAGTTTAAGAGTACTAGAATATAGGTCCATCACCCCTACCTAGATGAGGCATTCTGCAACAACTAAATGCTAAATTCCCTCAAGCTAATGAAAGTGGTTTATCATTACTTAAATATAAGCTACCTAATAAAACTATTCATTATTAATTGTTATTCCCTATATAACCCCCATCTTAATCATAAAGCCCTTGTTAAGCCCCATATATTGAGTGATTACATATCTATTGTTACATTGTTAGTCTAGAACATTTCATGGTCCCATTTTATTATAGTTTTACAGTTGGTCTCCTCTATATATAGTAAAGGGACTTAGTATTAGGATCATAATTTCTTCTCTTATGCATTATATTCATTGTTGAAGGAGGATCCCCCTCAAACTGGGCTATAATTATTCGTTTCTTATCATTATTAAGGCATGAGGTTCATAACATTTGGTATTAGAGCATAAGAACCTAGGTTTTTTCTACTTTAAATAGACCATCTTGGTATTTTCTAGACAATTATTTTTTTATTTTATTTTTATTTTTATTTTTTTATATGGTGAAATTTTTATACTGAGAATTGATCTTGGGAACATTGGGTTAAAATTTCAAATTTTGGTTTGTTATAATTTGAGAAATATACCTTGTAGAAATTAGGTTTTGTGATTGGTTCTAAAATTTCAAATGTGTTATTTCAAAATTTGTGGTATAATTATTTTTGTGAATCTTGCAAACAATTGAGAAGATGTCACAATATATATCTATAAAAATTTCAAATTATGGTTCACTATTCTTTCAAATATATTCCCTGTGGAAGTTAGTGTTTGTGAATGATCTTCAAACCAATTTCAAATAGTTTATAGTGGATTATTTTCTATAGAATGTAAACTTTTAAGAATATAAAGAACATATATTGAGGAACACCTGGAAACAATATCAAATTTTGGATTACCATACTTTAGAGGTATACCTTGTAGAATTTTAGGCTTTTGAAGGTTTGCAAAATAGGTTTTTACCATGCAAGCTCGAAATTTTAAGATAACTTTCACTTTTCACATCAAATCAAGTCAGAATTGCAAAACAAGTCATATGACGGTATTACAGAAGAAGAAGAACAAAATCATATTTAGGAGGGCTCAAATATAAGAGATATATCAAGATAAAGGTCAATCATTCATATATTTTTCAAATTAAGTTTTTAAAGGTACAAAATTTACAAGTAAGATATCGTTTTCTTATAACATCAATTTCTTTTTTGTCACTGAAAGTTGTGGTAAAAAAAGTATTACCATTACGCCTCCAAAGAAATCTAATACACCAATTAAGCCTCTTAAAGGCACATCCATGACTCATGAAGAAATAAAATATATCCATTACCATGTAAACAAGTAAGAAGATAAATTGTAACAAATGCAAGGATAAATAAATAATGTGGAACAAAATATGGATGAAACCCACAAAGAACTACAAAAATATATTATGAAGCAATACAAAAATTCATGACTGAAAATAAGGAAGAAATAAAAAAATATTATTATATAATCTCCCTAGCAAGAGATATGAAGATTTAAGAAAATGATGGACATAAATTCAAGAAGAGACTCAATCACAGATGGGAAGTATTTGATAACAATTCATGAAAGAAAATATTGAATCATAGAAACATAACCATGATTTTTCACTCCAAGATTCACATTGTTGGGGCTTCAAGTCAACACAAGGGAGCTACTACATTGAAAAGATAGATATGATAAAATATGACGGTAATTATTTAATAATATGGACATTCTTTATGGATAAATGCTTTGATCTACACCAAGTAGCATGCTTACAAAATCTAAACATCGCGACAATGTTTTTGCAAAAAAATCAACATGTATGATCTAGGAGTATCCTCAAAATTCTAAAAATTTTACAGTCTCATATGTTCATGAAATTAGCGCCAAGTTGAAGAGCTCGTCGCTTTGATTCCAAAAATATGTTCGGTTTCGAAAATGGCCTCCATATGAGTGAGAAAACAAAATATGAATTTTATGTTAAACATGTAAAAAAATGGGCCTTACAGACCAAGTGGTAGCTCCACAGTGGGATATGTGGCGATCAAAGTCAATAAGGGTGGAAGTCAAAGTCAACGTAATCAAAGGTTGAATTAGCATGGGTCACATTCAAACCTCTAAGTGTTGTTGTGTTATTACAAAACCTTACTAATACATCAAGGGTTTCATTTATTAAACCAAGGGCAAATTATTATATTTAATTTTTTTATATGTGGCAAGTGGGCATATGGTTGTCAGAGCCCACCACATCGGGTGGCCCCGCCAAACCCAAAGCTCTAATATATCGGTGTAACAACATTCCAAACTTGGCGTGTGGAATGTGGCAATGGATGTGACATATGGCGCGACGCAAACCAAAGCAATTCATATTTAATGTTTCCACCGCTGAATGATTGTTAAGTTTTTTGCCCTAGTTGTATATTGTATTGATCGCCAAAGCAATGAAATTTAAACTATATCCTAAGTACATGCACCAAACCATATCAATTAACCATATGCTATATGTGCATATATTCAATTTGCCATAATAAAAACTATGTTATAACGTACTTCCATTATACCATATATTATGAGCCACGCTAACCATTTTAATTAAATCCAATTGTTATGTATTGCATACAATTATCAACAAAGCCTATGAGGCCCACAGTTTTGACTCTAGGACCTTCCCCTGACCCTATAAAATGAAATATCAATGCGCCACTGCTTAAGGAGTTGTACAGTGAGTCGTAAAACTTTGTATTATTTATGTGTGTCATAGGCCTTTTTGGGCATAACTTGGCCAATATTGGGACTTTCTGAGAATGGTCAGTTGTGTTGGAGAGCTGAGGACAAGGTCTATTAGTTTACATTAGTCATTAATACTTTCACACATAGTCCAGAATGGAGAAATTTCATGTAAAGAGATTTATGAGCATTTTTATTACAGCGGAAGCCCACTTGGAAGCAGACCCAGAGATGTAGTCAAGGAGGGATGAACTTCATCATCAATTTTCTGTGTTTCCTTCGTTGATTTATGTGGTTCATGCTTATTTTCAATTCTCAATTTTATGTTAAAGGCACTTGAATAATTCAATTTCACTCATTCAAGCACACAAAGAGAAACCTTAGTTAATGTTTGGCGAAATTGTACAAATAATCAATCGTGTGTTTTCAGATCATATTTTAATATCAGAGTAGGTTGATCATGTATAAGTAGGATATTTTCCAATGTGAATGTTTACTAGATCTTGGTTGCAACGTGGAGAAGGGAAACTTGAAGAGATAAATCCATATATTGGAAAGAGAAAAGTATCTCAAAAGATGGGAGACTCAAACAAAAGAGAAGCTCCTGAGACAAAGAGTGAGGATAAATTTCAGAAGATGTTCCTTAATATGCAACAAATCATTGCAGAAATTTATCAAGACAAGAAGGATAGAGATGCATCGTCATCTTCTAAAGGCATGAAGAAGAAAAAGGGCAAGGAAAAAGCTGATGGTAACGAACCTCCCTCTCCTCCATCTTCATCTTCTTCTTCTTCTCCATTCCCTTATCATTCAAGTTTAGATTCACACTCGCAAAAGAAGAAAAATAAATATCGTTTATTGAAGCTTGCTGTTAAGTTTGATTTTCCCATATATGATGGTGAAATGAATCGTGAAAGGTTAGATAACTGGATAAATAAACTTGAGGTGTATTATAAAATTCAAAATGTTGTTGATGAATCTGCAAAAATTGAGTTATCTACACATAGAATTGGGGGCACATATTTGATTTGGTGGGAAATTAAAGCTCAATTCGATTTGAATCATAAAGGAAAAATTATCTCTTCATGGTCTAAGTCTTTTAAAGCTCTTAGAAAGCAATTCTATAATTTAAGATATATGCAACATGTTGCATTAGATTGGAAAAATTTAAGGCAATGTAAAGGACAAAGCGTGTAATAGTTTACACAGGAATTTAGGAAAAATGCACTATCACTTGATATTCCACTAAACACACTAGAAACATTTTTTAAGTATATTGGAAATTTTCATTCTTATTTGCAACATACATTGCTTATGTTTAATCCAACTGACTTTGATGAAGTGTGTGTACAAGCCATTCATATTGAACCAGGGGGGAGACCGTTTTAGTCAAATTTTTCAAAGAAATCATTGAAGCATTTAGACAACAAGGACTCCAAAGAAAAAAAGGGAAATAAATCAACCACAACTACGAACGAAGGAGAGAGGCCCGATTGCACTCATTGTCATATGGTTGGAAATGATGACTCCAAATGTTGGAAGCTTCATCCTGAAATTAAACAAAATAAGTTCCTTGAGAAGAAGAGTGAAATGAAAGCTAATGTTGTAGTCCAAAAAGATTTGGAATCCGACTCTGGTGATGAAAATAAGATAATTGCTATGGGCATGAAAGCTAATCCTTCTAAAACTAGTTCTAGTTCTACTTATTCTTTATCTTCTTCAAAATCTAGTAATGTGGTCGAGGAAAAGAAGAGAGTTGAGTTGTTTCAAATAAAGATAATTTCCAAGCACACTAAGATAGACACATTATTCGATAGTGGATCACAAACAAGCTTAATATCTGAGGAAATAGTAAGGAAATTGGGATTGGAAACTAAAAACCATCCAAAACCACACCCTTTAGAATGGTTGAAAGAAACTACTCAGATGCATGTCACAAAACAATGTCGATTAAGGTTTACAATTACAACTAATTTTGTTGATGGAGTTGATTTAGATGTGATTCTATTGGATATATGTGGACTTGTGTTAGGTAGTCCATATATTTATGATCGAGATGCCATATTTCATAGGAAGGAGAATAATATCGTCTTCTTAAAGATGAAATTGAATATATTTCCAGGGCACACAAAATTAAGACAAACTTGGATTTAATCAATGTTAGTCAAATGAAAAGACTCATAAATTCAAGTAAAAAGGATGTTGTCATGTTTGTTAAGGAAAAAACTTAGACCTAAAGATAAGAATAATGCTTTTCAAGGGTGTTATTCTCATTTTAAGGTTGAATTGGTTGAAATAGTAGATTCTTATGAATAATTGTTTAAAGAACCAAACATTTTACCTCCAAAGGGAGAAATACAACATGAGATTCAACTAGATTTAAGAAGTGGTTATCATCATATTCGTATTGCAGAGAATGATATATGAAAAATTGCATTTAAGGCTACAAAGGGGCTTTATGAATGGTTGGTTATTCTTTTTGGTTTATACCATTGTTTAACAACTTTTATGAGAGTGATGAATGATGTTTTTTTCCCTTTTATTGATAATGTGTTCATAGTCTATCTCGATGATAATCTTATTTTCAGTTTAAGTTTGGAAGAACATGTAAAGCATGTTGAACAAGTTTTTGATGAGTTACAAAGAGAGAAACTGTATCTCAAACTTTCTAAGTGTAAATTTGGAAAAAATTCCTTAGTTTATCTTGGTTACATAGTTGGAGGTGGTAAGCTAATACTAGGTCCAACTAAAATTGATGTGATTGTTAAGTGGCCAAGACCATAGAATGTGACGAAAGTTAGAAGTTTTTTGGGTACAGTTCAGTATTGGAGGAATTTTATTTCTCATCTCTCTTTTACTTCATCATCACTTCATGATTTAACAAGTTTTAAAGTCTCCTTTGAGCGGGGAGGAAAACAACAAAAAACATTTGACACTTTAAAATCAGAAAATTGTTTCAACTCCAATCTTAGCTTTATGAGACCTTCAACAACCATTTGAAATAGAAACTAATGCCAGTGGGTATGCAATGGGTGCAATGTTATTGCATAAAGGAAAGCCTATTTTTTTTCATTTAGAAACATTTTCTAAAGCAGTTGCTAACTATCCAACATATCATAAAGAATTATATGCGTTAGTGGAAAGTGTTAAAAAATGGAAACATTATTTAGTGGGAAAATAAAGAGTGATTCATACAGATCATCAACCACTTCAGTACCTTCATTATCAAACTATGTTGCAATAGTCTGGAAATTATAGATGGATGGGTTTTTCGCGAAAATTCTACTTAGTTGTCAAATATAAGAATGGTACCACCAATAAAGAAGTTGATATGTTATCAAGGCTTCCTTTGAATGCTTCAATAATTCTGTAAACTAGCTCTTTAGCACATGAAAGTTACATTGAAAAATATGTTGAAGATTCTGATTTCAAATATGCTTATGAATCACTAACTCATGGTACTGATGTTGATGAAGTGAATTATCATGTTCATGACAAGTTATTGTACCATCTTGGCAAGTTGTGAATACCACAGGTAGAAAGAGCGCATGTGATCAGGGAAGCACATTCTTCTCATGCTTTAGGGAATTTTGGTGTAGGTAAGATAGTGACACAAATTTTTTTCTATTGGCCTCGATGAATGAAACATTTCACAAGTTCAAAATGCGTAATGATAAGCATAGAAAGTTTTTTTTCTTCCAAGTGTGCATATGTCGAGTATCTTCGAGTGGGACTCAAAAGCATGAATCCAAGTAAAGTAAGGTGGATGGAGATTGTAAGGGTTAGGGAGTTGTACCCTCACCTCATGTCCACTTAAAACCAAAAATTTGGTGGTCCAAAAGCTTCTAGAGGAGAGGAATGATCAAGGAGGATCCTCAAAATGCTCAAATTTTTAGAGTCTTATATTTTCATGAAAACATCGCCATGTTGAAGAGCTTATTATGTTGATTTTGGCAGTATGTACGATTTCAAAAATGTCCTCCGTATGAGTGAGAAAACACACACTAAATGTTATGGGCCTTGTTCTCACTCACACTAAATGTTATGGGCCTTGCGGGGCATGAGAAAACACACACTAAATGTTATGGGCCTTGTTCTCACTCACACTAAAGGGGAAATCAAAGTCAATGCAGTCAAAGATCGAATTGGCATGGGTCAGAGTCGAACCTTTGACCTCCGTTGTGTTATTACAAAATCTTAACAATACACGAAGGATTTGATTTACTAAACCGTGGATGCATTATTGTATTTAATTTTTTTATATGTGGCAAGTTGGGGTGGGGCTGGTGGAGCCCGCCACATCTGGCTACCCCGCCAAACCTAAAGCTCTGATATATTGGCGTAACAACATTTCAAACATAGAGTGGGGAATGTGGTAGCGAATGTGACAGATGACGCGACATGAACCGTAGAAATTCGTATTTAATGTTTTCACGGTCCAATGGTTGTTAAGGTTTTTTCTACCGGTCGTATATTGTATCGACCGAAGGAGTAATGGCATTTAAACTATATGCTAAATAAATGCTCCAAACCATAGCGATTAAAACGATATGCTATATTTTCATATATTCAATGGGCCACAATAAAAATTTGCAATCAATCAAGGCTGGAGAGTTGAGGCAGAGGCCTATTAGTTGACAGTAGACATTGATGCCCACATGGACAATACATAATGGAGAAATTTGATGTAAAGAGATTTATGAGCATTTTTATTACAGTGGATGCCCACTTGGAAGCAGACCCAGAGAAGTAGTCCAAAAGGGATGAACTCTGTCATTAATTTTCTGTGTTTACTTTTTTTATTTATGTTTTTCATGCTTATTTTCAATTCTCAATTTTATGTTAAAGGCACTTCAATAATTCAATTTCCCTCATTCAATCACATAAAAGGCAACCTTAGTTAATGTTTGGTGAAATTGCACAAATAGTCAATCCTATGTTTTCAGATCAATGTTTGATATGAATATTTTTGCAAAAGGAAAACATATAAGTATATTGTATCTTGGTACATATTTATAAAGGAATTGATAAGACACTAAGGGTATATTAAGAGCAATACATTTTTTAGTCAATTGGTAAATGTTTGACAACAAGGTCTAGTTACAGAGCACATTCAACAATTCCAAAAGTTGTATCTTATCATAAAAAACATTTAAGAAGATAATTTATGAGACCTATTTGTGGTAACACTAAAATTAAGCATCCAACAACATGATGTGTGTTTCTTTGAACATAAATCTCTAAAGCATGCTTTTAGTCTAGTAAAAACTATTGAAAGTAAAAATATGATTTACTAAAAAACTAGTGAATAATAACTATAGAAAAAATCATTCTTACAAAAATACCATTATAATCCAATTTGAAAATTTTAATTGTCATTACAAACTTATAACATAATATGAAGATACATTTTACTTTAACGTGAGTAAAATTTATTACACTTAAAACTTTATTTTATCAAAATCTATTACACTTAAAATTATATTCTATCAAAATAGTTTAAAAGGTTCACTTATCCAAATAAATCGAAATAACGTACTAAAAAAAACCAAAAAAAAATAAATGTATCTAAGTATTTGAAAATAAATAATATAACTAATTCTTCATTAATTTAAGAGGATGGGAAAAGCAAAAAAAATTAAATATATCTAGGTATTTGAAAATAAATAATATAATTGGCTCTTCATTAATAATACTTGAAATTTCAATAACATCATATAAATGGAAAACATATTATTAATTGTACGGTCTTTTTTCATCCAACTAATTAACTAATCTTATTAAATTAGAGATAATTTAATATCTAAATATAATAAAAACAATTAATGAAAAATAGTTACTTAAATTTTAAAAATTATTAATTTAAATCCTGCCATTATAAATAATTTAAAACTATTAATAAATTCATCTACCAAATAGCTTATGTAATTATATAACACACAATGGGACAATTATAAATGTTTATTAACGATGATAAATCATTATTTAAGCTCCAAATAGTTAAATAATTTCTATATAAAAGCCTTCAAAGCATGCACCGTCCATGTTTAAATATTGTGTTCACTGCAGCCGCAGTTGTTGACTGCAACCGTAGTATTTATACAATAATATGTTTGATTAAGAAATTCATTAAAATTTAATTTATCTTTTGCAATTTATTTTAATTTCAGATCATTTTATTTATTCTAGATTAATATATATATCTGTTTAATTTTGATTTCTTTTTTAAATGTTGTTTTGTTTTTCATAGTTATAATACGTTTAAAAGCATTTAAGTGTAGTGTTTCACCCACTTGTTTCTTTTTGAGTTTAAAGTGATTCCATAATAATAGTCGATGTACATTTTATATATATATATAATTTTAAAATTATTTTATTTATTTAATTTTTGATAGTTTTATGAAAATATTATAATATCATATTTTATATTAATATAAAATTATTAAAATAAGAATGGTATGTATGTTATAGACTTCTTAAGGATTTTTGCTCTACTATGGGTATGTATGTTAATACTGACAAAACAAAAGTTATGATTATCAAATTCAAGAAGGACATTTAAGCTAATTTTATGTATGACAATAGTAATTTGGTGGAAGTGTCTTCTTACAAGTACCTAGGAATTGATATTCATCACAAACTCAATTGGAACTATGGTATTCAGAAAAGGATTAATGGGGGGTGGAAAGCTTATTTTGGTCTTGAAAATAATTGTAAAATGACAAACCTCGTAATGTGGGATAGAAAGAAGTTCCTCTTTGAAACTTTAGTCACTCCTGTTATCTTATATGGATGTGAGGTTTGGGCTTGCAGCATCTCTAGAGAATCTTGGAGAAATATTGAGCAAATCCAAAAGCGTTTTATAACTTATAACCTTAAAATTAAAAACAATACACCTTATCATATTCTCCTTATAGAAGTGGGTCTTTCCCCTATCGAGAGCCTAGCTATGACTAGGCTTCTGTTGTACAAGCACAAGCTCAATAGCATAGGAGACCATAGACTTCCTAAGCTAGCTTTAAGTTCCAGCCAAAACCACCTAAGGCTTAAACGAGGTCGGTATAAAGACACTAGGGCCTGGTTAAACCATTGGAAGATCGACAAGAATGTTGCATTGCAAAACATTAATAACATTAAAAAAAATTGTTACTTTTAAGTTCATAGAAAAATGTGGTGTGAGAAAGATCTAGCAGCGAAAAGAAAATTAAGATATTATAAGGAGGTCATCAACCCCACCCTAGAAGATCAAAAGTATTTATCTTTTTTAACTAGCTCGAAGAAGAAAATTAATATAGCCAAAATTAGAATGAACTGTCATGAGCTCCATAGTGAAACAGGTCGTTGGACAGTTCCTAAAACACCATGGATGGAAAGGATATGCGATCTCTGTGAGAATATGAACATCGAGGATGAAAATCACTTCCTCTTAGAGTGCCCGGTGTACAACCACATTAGAGCTCAATTTCATAATCTTTGTTGCAATACTGACCTTCCTAGCCTTTTAAGATGTCAAAATTATAGCCTTTTAAGATGTCAAAATTATAGTGAGCTCGAGGGGCTTCTCTCCAAGCTTTTTGAGCATAGGAATAAAATCCTAAATCAAACTAAATAACTCTTTTCTTTAAGTCCGATAGACCAAAAATTGGTCTCAGTGGGGGCTAACTACCATCACCATAACCAATAAGTTTATATATAATTATTTTAAACATAATTGTTTGGTAAAATTTATATAAATTTTAAAAATATCATTTTTATTTATAATAATTTTTAATTTTTTTTATGTTTATATTTATATAGTTAATTGTAAATACTAATAGTTTCTATTTTACATAAAATTATTGGTGTAGTTTAATAAATAAATGAAATGGCTTTGTTAAGTGAAATGCAACAATAATGTTTTTTTTTTATTTACAAATAAAATTAAAATATAAATATATATGAAAAATATAATTATCATAAATTTTTAATAATATTATTTAACTATTTATATTTTAATTTTTTAATGTTAATTTAATTTTTCAACAGATTTATAATATTTTGTTTATTAAGTTATATTTTTCACTGTAAAAACACTCAAAAATCCCAAAAATATACAATTCAAACCGCAATTATTTTTTAGCAAAATTATTGCAGGTATATATCCAGGAAAGTCCCAAACCGTAGAGGAGTTATAAACGAGATGCTTCCGGATATCCTTTGTCCCAATAAAGGATTTCATCGAAACACATGCTGAGCCCCAAAAGTATAAATATTTGTTAAGATAGCTCGGCGTAAAAAGCACCAATGTCAAAAAATAAATAAAAATAGAAAGTCTCATTCCATCCGAAGTCAAGGCCTGTTAATATCGTCACAAATGACGCAACCATGTGTCGTACGTATTGTCTACGTCATGAAAAGTGGGGCGGGTATCGCTATACATCACAATTAGTCACTTTCCTGACTGCAAACACATTTATTATTACACAATGCCGTGGGTTTCACGAAATACCAAGAAATAAGACTCAGTCAAAGGTTGCTCCTTCCCTGGACCTTCCAAGTTCCATGCGTGTTCGCAAGCCCTTCCCGGAAGGCGCCGTCTCTACAATAATTAGCCATTAGGTTGCACCCGCGACTATTTATTTCCTATTTCGAACCTTATCACAACCATCTGCAGGCTAATTTAGCATGTCCGAATCTTCATAGAATATAGCCTCTGGCTTCTCCATCAGCTATCGAAATGAAGGGTCCATATTCTTAAATTTCTTACTGTTCATTCTTGTGAAGGGTTTGAAGATTTGATGTAGAGAGAAGGCATTAACCATCATTTGGGTGTGCAGAAAATGGTGCTGAAATCGGCTATGGGGGACGAGGAAAGCAAGATAAGGGCTATGAAGGCCGTTGCAGAGACTGGAAGCATCATTTTCCATTACCATTATTGCATATGATGCCAAGAGATTTCCTGCGCATAATTTCATCTATAGATTGTCTTTTTTATGTTTCGTTTACTCATGTTGCGATGTTGCATTGGATTCTAGGGCTGTGCACGTGTAAGAGGGAAATGTTTGTGCACTGAGAGGGGCAAATCTTGTTTATCTCACAAAAAAACTCAGGAAATTTGGGTACAGAAAAGAGTTGCTGAAGGGCTTTGTGGCTGTGAATTTCCTGAGTTTTTTTGCGAGATAGAGGAGATCTATCTGCTTCTGTTTCATAACTACTGTAATCAGACTTATTCCTTGAGCACTGAAAACCGAATTGGGAGTTATGGTAGTTCTGGTTTAGGATTCCTTTTATCAAGAAAATTAATAAATGTTGTTCACTTTTTCTGACTGTTTTTTCAATGGCTTGTGGAGACGTTAATTTTCTAAATGAAATTTAGGTTCGAGCCTCGCTAACTGTCAGCAGATCCTTCTCTTGCTTTTCTCGTCCTCAGTCGCTAATTTCAATACCATTTTCTGCAAATCCAACGTAACCTGGGCCATCGTCATCAGTCACTGGGGGCGTTTCGTAATTCATTGCAGAATCTCTAGACAATCGATTCTTCCTGATGAAGGAAAGGGCTGTAGCGTACCTTGTCATCTGACAGCGAAAGGAGCCCTTTCAAACTCCCTGTAAGAACTGTAACAAATCTGGTGGAAGCAAAGGGTAATCAATTGATATAGGGAGCCTTCAATTTCTTCAATTATATGTTGCAAGTTCTACAGATTTGCTGAGTATGGTGGCACTGAATGGGTATCCTCCTCCTTCTAGGGAATACCTACTTAGTCAGAGAACTAGGAATCATCCAGCTTGAATGGAGTATTGAATGTATGGAAGACACTATTATTGAAGGAAAATTTGTGCAGGTTATACAACGATGGTTTCTCGTGCTTAGGTTTATTGATCGGAAGTAGTTTGATAAAATGTAAATGTGGAGTACTTCATTGATTTTGGAAGATTTGTGCAGGTTGTACGGTGATGGTTACTTTGACACATGTGCATGTGGATTATAATTTCTGGTTCTTTACTTCTTAAATCCAGGTTTCACAATCATGGTTACTCATGCATTTACCCTAAAACGACTTTTAGTGATGGCAATGACCGCATAACCGAGAATACTTTGACACCGTGCAAATGTGGAGTCTTCTTATTCCTGACCTATAGATTTCGGAAGATTTGTGCAGGTTAGACATGATTGGCTACTCATCTTTTTACCATGCTTTTATAAAGCACCACGTAAATGTAAAGTATTTTTAAATCTTGAAGTATAGATGTCAGAAATCGTCTACTGCATAGCATTATTATTGGTTTTCATCTATTTTGTCTGTTGCATATGGTCTGAAAAATCGCAATACCGCAACACTAATACATATGATTTTTCCGGAATTATATATATGTTTTAATTATTTGGGAAAAATTAAAACTGCTGTTTTTTATTATAATAATATTATATAATTAAAATTATGTTGAAAGGTCCGTTTAATTAGTGAGAATGAGAATGATTTTTATATACCAATTTTTATTTATTTGATATGTGTTTTTTCGAAATAAAAATAAAATATTTTTCAAATATAAAAATAATATTGATTATAATAAAAAAAATGAATATATATGTTTAGTTGTTTTTAATTAAAAGTATTATTAAACATTAATATTTGGGTTTGTTTAGTTTATTTATTCATTACGGAAAGAATGTAGTAAAAATATTTTATTCTAATGTCCATATTAAATAAATAGCACAACCATATAAGTTATCAATGAGCATCAACCATAGTCATTTAAGTGGAATTTATGTTTTCAAAAGAATTTCAAATTAATATATGAAATGGAAAAATTAATTGTTTAGTAAAATATAAATATTTACATAAATTTAAATTTTGACTAATAATAACCATGATCTACACATTTCATTAATTTTTTGCTCGTACTTATTAAAGTGCTGAAAAAAAAAAAAAAAAAACAAAACAAAACCTAAGAAGAGTCAAATTGTAAATCAACTACTAGAATCCCACCTAAACAAGGATACACTAATAACTATATTATATTGATGCCTTTAAGCCTTGACTTATATCCTACTTCATCTTCAAAATAGGGTAAAATAACAAAACTATAGTTTTTTTTCTCATATCAAAGTGTTCTATATGGTTGTACTTTAAATTAGTGATTTAATTAATTCTTCTATAATTTGATGTCTAAATCGATTTAAAATTTGGCCATGAATTTACATATCAGTGTGAACTTTAATCATTGATTGATAATTTGTGTTTATCGAGACTAGGGATTGATCTTAGTTGACAATATGTGTTTTTATGCCTCCTCTTGTATGCCCTTGTGTGAACGATAATAGTTATTTAATCTTAATAAATTAAGATAAACTAAAATAGGTTACTAAAAATTAGTGAGTAAATTATTATTATCATGAATAAATCTTAATCTCAACAAATTAATATAAAAAATAATGTATTATATAACTAATTGAATATAAATTAAATTAGTGGATGATAGACATCAATCCATAATAAACATAAAAATACTCACTTCATGGTACATATCAAGTTGCTGAAATTGACAAAAATCATAAAAAAAAACTAATTAAATTATAACTTTAATATTATAATTATTATTAAAATAATTAATATATAAATTAAACATATATACATTTAAAAAAACATCGAATAAATTCTAACCATAAAAAATAATCCCCTTTTATTATGGAGATATTTCATTTATAAATATGATATCCTATAATTATAATAGGTCAATACCATGCCTTATCATTACACATGACCAAAATATCATAACTCACTTAAGATAACATTTTTGTAATTAATCAATTTAATTACAGGATAAAAATATTATAATTATTTAGAGATAAATCTCAATAATTGATTTGTGTATACAAATATGAATATTCTAGAATATTACATAGAAATTAAATCCATACTATACATCACATAATTATTAATAAAATTAATAATTAAATTAACAATTTAAAACATTATTCAAATTAAAAACACATAACAAATATATAATCATAATTATAACAAAATTGAATAAAAATCTTACGATCAACATAATAATAACAAAAATTATGTAATATATAATTACAATATTACAACAAAATTGAATTAGTGTTTTTTTTATTCTCAAGTATTTTAATAAAATATACCTTAAAGAAAAGGAATGAGGCTACAAAACAAACGCACTGTGACTATTGATGTTGTCTTGTTTGAATTTTATTAATTCATTTTGTAAAAGTGTTAATATGGCTTAGATATTGTATTAAATTAATTTACTTTTTAAAGTGTCAACGTGGTATACATTATTTTGAACGATTGAAGTAGGAAGTTGTAAATTAAGGCAATTATTTCTATATAAATATGATTAGTAAGAGACAATAATATATCTCACCTTGGGTGATATAATCTCCCTGCCTGTAATAATGGAATGCGATATTTGAACCTCCAAACTCTCAAGAAACTAGATCACATTGCATCCTTGACATGTATATTATGGCATGTGGAAAGCTCATATGTTTGAAACATAAGGTAAAGTCATGGGAAAAAAGGAAAAATGAGGCGATGCGGTGTGATCTAAAAATATGCAAAGAAGTGGTATTGAAAATATATGAAGAAATGATGGGGGTCTCACTTTGTGATCTTGTTGTTATTCTGTTTTGGAGATATATGAAAGCCTAGTAGGAATCTAAAAGGTGCATGAAACAAAATGGAAACTCAAGAGAGTAGATTTAGGTAGATTTCCAGGAGGACAATACAAATTATTCCACAAAATAGCGACGAAAGGAAAAAATGAAAACTAAATATGGTATATTGTGGCCCAAAATGGAATTAAGGTGTATTCTACCTGCGATATTCAACAAGCGGCTTATCAATACTTCTCAAATTTATATAAAGCTGATGGGAAATCGATCATCAATGTTAAAATTTGGTTTTTGCAACATGTCTATCATGTTTGACCGGGGATCCAATGATTCCTTGGGGAAAGTTGTCACAAAGGAGGTTGAAGAAGTTCTAAAAATATTTGGAATTTATGACAAGAGCCCGAGACTGATGGGCGCTCGGCGAGTTCTTTCTTTTCTTTTTTGAAGTTGGCGGATGAATTAGTTTTGATCATTGAACATGCTCTAAATACGAGGATATTCATGGAGACATTAATGCTACATTTATGTCCTTGATTAAAGCTTCGACACCCAATTTATTTTTGATTATCGTTCGATTTTTGTTATGCAATGTTATCTACAATATTTTCTCAAAAATCATAGCAAACAGTTGAGGGATATTTTGCTTCTTTCATCTCGGAGGAAACGATTTGGTTTCTTAAAGGGTCGATCGATTCACGATGTTGTTGCTATAGCACGAGCCGATGCATACTATTCACTCAAAAAAAATGGAGGCTCTTATTATGAAGATTGACATGCATACGATACGGCGGATTGGTCATCATAAGACTCATTCTCTAAAAGTGGGTTTATCAATGGAAAATATTAGATGGATCATGCTTCTATCACTTCGATTAGATATACGATAATTATGAATAGGTACACTTAAATATTTTTTTCATTCTTTAGAAGAGGTCTTAGCGGGGATGCGCCTCTCCCCTCTTATATTTATCCTCATAATGGACGAGTTTCGACGGAATGTTAAATATAGCTAACAGTAAGCTATTTTGCGGGAGGCTGTCTTTCTCTACTATTTGCATACCTTAGTATTTATTTGTAGATGATTTATTAGTATTTGGAAGGCTCCTCGGAAAATTCTAGTTCTACCTACACTTCATGCTCATACGTTTGGAGCATTTCTAGGTCTATGTGCAAACAAAGACAAATCTCTTCTAATATATGAATATGGATATATTGAATAAATACATTTGATAGCTGGATTTATGGGGTGAAATATAGAAATATAGGGAGGGCTTCATATTTACGATTAGGACTATGGTCTTACACTCCATATAGGGTGTTAGATTGGATATGGGCGATTGATAAATTCAAGGAATCGAATTACAAAATGGACAAACAAGTGGCTATATATTTGTTGGAGGAGTTTGGTACATAATGGTTCTAATGGTTTTATCTCAATTTGGTATACGGGGTCACATTTTTTTCATTTCTTGAGCACAAAGTTGGAAAAATAAATTCCATTATAGCTCGGTTCATTTGGTCTAGTTCACTTCATAAGAGGAAGATTCATCTTTGTATATTGGACGGCGTGACAATTCCAAAAATCTATGGGGGATGGGGCCTACTTGAAATTCTAACTTTCAACAAGCATTGTGACAAAATCCTTTTGGTGTATTCTAAACGGACGGGGAACATGGTCTTCCATATTCTAGATCAATTATGGTGATGGGAGCACTACGTAAATACATATACCATGTTAGCTATATGTTTTCGGTTTCGACATCTCAAATTTGGCGAAGTTTCCATAAAATGTTACCTTCGATCGTTTATCATGGCGGTTGGTAATGGATTAGAAATATATCCTTGTGTGGGGATTGGGTTCAGGGTGGCTTGTCCTTCCTATTTCTACAACTTGTAAGTTAGCTAACGTTTGCTTACTTGTGAAAGATTTTTTATATATTTCGAGGTTATTTAGTCTTTGGAATTTGGGCTCTCGATTTGGAAAATAGGGGGAACAAATTGGTTTGAAAAATAGGGAAGCGGAGGAGTGGGATTGTATTGTTAAGGCTCTTGGTGGTACAGTGCGAGACATCATGGTGGGGGAGATCAAATCATATGGGATAGTGTTTTAATGGATGGAGAATTACAGTGAAATTATATTTATCATTTCTCTATTTTCAATAAAATATAATATGTTTCTCTTTCACCCTTTCATCATTTATGGTCTTGGGCATCCCCACGAAAAATTCTCATTTGTTTGTTTGCTTGTTGTGGTGCAACAAATTTTAACTTAGCGAGTATTAAAAAGAAGTGCCGAGTGCAGGGGAGATGCCTTTCTGCCTCTTGGAGGGAGAAATCCTCCCATTTTGTTTTACTTGTTCCTCTATAGTAAGGCCTTTATTTTGAAGTTATTAGGGGAGACCGAGATTGGCAACTTGTGAATTTTGAAGATTCCATTCGAGCATGGGGGTAGCAAAATGGGATGTAAAGCATTGCCTCTCTATATATTATGGGAGATTTGGGTGTAAGAATAAATTGATTTTTGAAGATAGGCCAACCAATGTCTCTATGCTCCATGGTTTTATCATGAAATGGTTGATTGGGTTCTCTAGAAAGCTCATCCACATCAAATATTTTTCGAGTTCGTCTGAGACCTCATCCCATTTCCCTCCCAAGCCAATGTTTCGATGGTGCCCTACAAGGCCAATCACATTGGATGTGGAGCGGAGTTTAGCTCGGTGACGGGGACAAATATCACATTTCTTGGAATGGAAGGAATGGAACTAACAACAAGGCTGAACTATTGGCCCTTTGGTGTGGGCTTTAGATGGCTCTTAGTCTAGATTTGCAATCTTCTCATGTGTATGGTGATTAGGATCATCCTTGAAGGTTTTACGGTATAAATCGCCTATGTTTACGATGTGCACAAGGATGGATGGTAGGGTTAATCATCTGATTACAAAGTTTAACGAGCTGAATTGGAACCATATTTATAGGGAGAATAATTACTTAAGTGATGCATTATCAAAGAAAGGCCTCGATATTCCTATTGGGTGTCTTCATATCTCACTATTTAGAGCTTCTCAATGTTTAAAATTTCATGGTCGTGTTCCATGACTAGATTTTAGACGTGTGTGTTGGCATGTGTTGTCCTTGATGGAAACCTACTTTACGAAATAAAATTTGTTGGCGATATGATGCAATGTGTTGTCCTTGATGGCAACCTACTTGATGAGGATTTTCCTTGATGAAATGACTTGATGAGTTGTTAATGATGTAACTCGATTGTAGCGGAAGAAAGGAATTCAGAAAAGTGCTAGAATAATGTTGAACAAAGTATGCTAAAGGCATATGCGGGTTTGTTAAGGATGATTCACGTATGCCGCCTTGAAATAAACGTGCAAATCGCATTATGCCCTTTAACGCTCCAAATTTAGAATACCCGAGGGTGTTACCATGGTATTGACCCATTGTGATGAGCGGGCGGATTATCTATTTGATCCGTCCGGGAATACCATCGGAAGTGGTGTGGTTTTGGCTCATGGTATTGATAAAGGCTAAACCTATATAAGGAGAAGAAGATCATTGTGCAAGGGTGTGCATGTGTCTGGGTATTGAATGAATACTTCACTTTGAAGTATATCTGCATTATTGAACTTTGTTCTTGATTGATAAATCTGAATCTATGATGCACCCATAGATGTTTTAAAATCCTTAGATATGATGATGATGAATCTCTAAGATGATGTCTATGAAGAAGAAGCTGGTGAAGATACGCGCAAGAGTCTGAAAGATAATAGGGAAATGCGGGTAATTTTATAGATATGGTTTGTTTTGCAAAGCTTTCATTTATAGATCTATACGCGGGTTCGTTTCACAAAAAGCGCGTGTATCGCGGATCTGATCTGATAAAAGCACGTATGGGAAACTGAAAAATGCACAAATGTATACGCGGGTTAGTTTCATGAAAAGCGCGTGTATACGCGGGTACGATTAAATAAAAGTGCGTATGGTATCTAAAATAATGATTGCTCAAGTTTGAATGTGTTTTTATGCATATCTATTTTGAATTACAGGTTATCTACGATATTAAGTTGCGATGGTTTCAACGTTACCGAAGTTGAGAAACATTGGGCGAAGTATATTCATTGATAAGTGAAGGGTTGTGTTGAAACTATTTGACCCGGTTTGAAAATTGATGAAACGTGATGCACTTATTAGTGCGAGGGTCGAATCCTCGATGGGGGTAGTAGATCCCTTCCGGTGGCAAAATTTGGTAAATGAGTAGAGTGTGGCTCCTTCCGGGGAGAGGGCATTAGCGAGAGCCGGGGGGTTGTGAAAGCTCCCTTCCGGAGAAGTGAGTAAATGAGCGAAGGTTTGTATACACGGGTGGAGTGCCTACGTCGGTATGAGTGCGAGCCGGTACATGATTGTAAAGTTTCTTTATATAATAAAAATTGAAGGCGAGACGACGGCGGCGGTGGTTTTCTCCGGGTGGGTTCCACCTTAAATCACGGTGTTCATGTGTGGTGATTTAATGCATTCTTCCTACACCCTATTTACGCCTTACTAAGCATACGATGAATGAATGATGCAATGATCTAAGTTAAGAATTAAATGCATATTTATGTCTACGAGCATGCGAGTTTACTTAAGGCAATGCAACGTGTATACGCGAGTTATTGTTCATTAAAGTAGCATATGGGTTTGAAGGCTAGAAAAGTTAAAAAAGTTTTGTCGGCACTAAATACGGATTCACCCCCCCCCCCCCCCCTCTCGGTATTTTTCCAACAGGTGGTATCGGAAGCCAGGTCCTTTTGAAAAATCTTAGCCGGCCCAGAAGGAAGATCAAGCAAGATGAGCAATCAAGATGGAACAACATCTATCAAGCCTCAGCTCTTTAATTGAAGCAATTTAATCTTCTGAAGAAACAAGGATGAGATCCTATCTTCGGTCTATGGGAACGATTTATGGAGCCATTTTTCAACAAGGATATCAATATCCATTCTATTCTCATTGATTCGACTAAAAAGAGGTATGAATCAAATGCAAAGGCGGTCAATTCTATAATGGGGAAGTCGGCCCGAATGCTGAATTTGTCAAAGTTATGCGACTAAATACATCAAAGGAAATGTGGGACAAAATCATTCTAAGTTATGAAGGTGATGCAAAAAGGTAAAAAATTGCAAAACTCCAAACTCTCGAGTGAATATGAAAATTTAAAGATGCATAGTGATGAGAGTATTACCCGGTTTCTTTACGTGTTGATGATGATGTAAATCGTATGAAATGCAGGAGAAACAATAACCGAATCTACTTTGGTTGAGAAAATTTTAAGATTGCTAACAGCAAAATTTGAGTCAAAGGTTTATTGCTCTTGAAGAAAAAACGGGATCTTCAAATCTTACGGTAGTACAACTTCATGGCATACTAGCAGCATATGAAATGAAAAGAGGAGGACCATCTGAAGTCAAAGCCATCTTTAGAGCTTCTACAAAAGGGAAAGTGCAAGAAACGAAGGATCGGGATATATCTCGGAAGAATATGGGGAGTGGGAATTTTGTAAAGAAACATCAGCAGCACCCAGAGGACGGTTGGTAAGCTTCCTTTCAAATTTTTTTATTGTGGAAGAGTTGGTCATTATCTTGCTAAGTGTCCTTATAAAGAAATATACGGGAAAAGGAAGAAGTAGCGAGGAAGGAATAGAACCGGTCTAGCACTAGAAAAGAAGTCACTATACTTATGAAGATAGTGATGGAGTTATACGATAGTGAGGAAGAATGTGAACAAGATCTTATACTTCTCATGGCATTTGAATCTAGAGAAGAAAATGATACTTTTGTGGATGCTCTAGAGGAAAAATATTTTCTTGAAGAAAAAATCAACTCAAAATACACTTAGAAGAAAGTAAAATACTCTTAGAAGAAAGGAAAATAACCATAGAGGTTTTGAAAAGGCGGTTGAAGAAGCAAAGAAACACATTGAGAAATTAGAATGTGAAGTGGTAAGTCTAAGAAAATATTTTGAGAAGAAAAGACTGCGAATCTTAGATTTTCTAAAGGATTTGAAACCTTAAAGGAAATTATCAAGGTACAACGCTCCTCTTGTAAAGACAAGTCTTGGATATCTTAGGGGAATCTTCTCGAGTTCGGCTAAAATTATCTAAAATCGGCTACGGTATTTGGTTTACAAAATTCTTCCACTCGGCAAGGGAATAAAGAATCTTTACGAACAAGCATGATCATCTCCAATTCCAAGCTAGCATGAATATATTTCAAAGAAACACCAATCAAAGGGTAAATTCAAGTAGAAGATTTCATGATCGCATAAATTTCTTCTTGATGGACAATGTTTCTCATGTCACAATTTTTGGTCACAAAGTTGTTGATGTATTGCATATAAAACCATCATGACAAAGAAATAGAAAGAAAAGGATTGATATTGAAACAAAGAAGAATACTTATAACAATTTTCTCTCTTAAATGAAGTTGAATGTGCTTATTGCAATAACTTTGGGCATGAGAAGAATCTAAATGCGGGAGCAAAGTTCGGCCGAAGGCATTTCCTTCGGGATCAAAAGTATGGAAAAGAAAGAATTGCGGGTTGAAAATTGTATAGCGTTATTTGTAAGAAATTAGAAGAAAATCGATGGTACATTGATAAGCGGATACTCAAGACAC
This sequence comes from Pinus albicaulis, assembly GCA_034641835.2. Lineage (NCBI taxonomy): Eukaryota > Viridiplantae > Streptophyta > Pinopsida > Pinales > Pinaceae > Pinus > Pinus albicaulis. The sequence continues at coordinate 1,034,186,289 of CM076584.1, forward strand.
ATGACGAGGTGACAAAACCAAACTTCGTGCATATAGTACACTAGAAAAGGAAAAGAAAGAAAGTTACTTTTGGAAATGATACTCCTAACGTAATTAAAGGAAAAGTGCAGTGTTTCTAAAAGAAAAGGTGAGAGGCTAATGATATCGTAACATGTGGATGGATAGGCATAACACATTAAGTGTAATTCAAATGTGTGATCAAGGAACTAAAGTTGTCTTTAGTTCAAAAGTGTGTGGTTCGTGATCTTGATACGGGTAAAACAATTATAAAGGGAAAAAGAACTCCAAGCAACCTATATGTATTGAAGAGCTAAAGAACAATGTTACTTGAGTAAATCTTCAGAAAACTGGCTATGGCATAGAGGTTGGGGCATCTAGCTTCTCTCAAATCAACAGTCAAGTTGACTTAATGCTGTTCGTGGTCTTCCCAATATCACTCTACACGAAAGTATCATATGCAAATCTTGCCAATTCGGCAAAGCGAGACCGAGTCTGATTAATTCCAAGGAAGGATCATCAAGTAGACCTCTTGAACTCATTCATACTTGACATATGTGGCCCTATGAGGAAAAAGTCACACAATTGGTGAACAATACTATATCTTATTTATTGATGATTTCTCTAGAATGTGTTGGATTGGGTTCTTGAAGCACAAAGATGAAGCATTTGAGAAATTTCAGATCTTGAGAGCTCGGATTTGAAAATGAAGTAGATCTAAAACTCAAATTTCTTAGATCTGATCGAGGAGGAGAATATACTTCAAGTGAATTCCTTGAATTTTGTGAACAACATGGCATAAAAAGACAATTTTACGTAATTTTGAACTCCACAACAAAATGGCGTAGCGAAGAGAATGAATAGAACGAGTTCAACAAATAGCTGAAACTATGCTTGATGATTAAGGAACACACGACACATTTTGAGAGAAAGCGACACATACGGCAGTAAACATTCTCAACAAGGCACATGTTCGTGTAAATAGTGACAAAACTCCGTATGAACTACGGTATGGTAATTCTCCATACGTGAAACATTTTAGAGTTTTGAAATAAATTCTTTATCAAAATACGATGAAAAACATGGCAAGTTTGAACCTAGAGAGCGAGATGAAGGAATACTTCTTGGTTACTCCTCTACGAGAGTAGAGCATATAAATGTTACAATAAAAGACTTCGGAAGATTGTTGAACGTATTGGTGTTATTGATGAGTCTCCTACAGCAGTAGCCCCAAAGGAAAGAAAAACAAACAACTAATGAAGACGATGGTGAATTATGTCCTTCTACATCAAATAACAATGATATAGGCAATTGAACCCAGTATGAAGAACACCGAAGATGATTTATCATAGAGCTCCTTCAGAGATATGTTTAAAAGAATCATCCGAGAATCTCAAGTGCGGGAGATAAGGGATCATGTGTACAAACGAAGGACTCTTGTGGGATCTTCTAGCTATACGGCATTTCTATCTACTATTAGCCTCCATGATGTCAATCAGCTGAAAAGATGAATGTTGGGTTCAAGCCATGAATTGAAAAGAATCACACTTGGGAATTAGCACAGACCTCATAAAAAAATGTCATTGGAACTAAATGGATATTCAAAAACAAGTTAAATGAGAATGAGGGATTGTAAGAAACAAGGCTAGACTTGTATGCGAGGGGGTATACTCAACAAGAAGGTATAGACTTTGAAGAAACTTTTGCTCTGTGGCTAGACTTGGAAGCCATAAGAATGTTTCTCACCTTTAAAAAACTTTCAACAAATCAAAGTTTATCAAATGGATGTTAAATCTGCATTTCTCAATGAGTGATCTAGAAGAAGAAGTTTACATAGAACAACCGAGAAGGCTTCATTTTGGGAAATGATGAAAGTCTTGTTTGTAGACTTAAGAAAGAGCTACTATATGGTCTCAAACAAGCTCCAAGGGCATGGTATTATCGTCTTGACAAATATATTCATCCATGAGGATTTTTTAAAGGATCTGGCAGTAGCAACTTGTACACAAAAAATTGAAAATGAAAAACTATTGATTGTGGTTGTATATGTTGATGATATCATTTTTGGAAGTAATTAAGAATCTATGAGTCGAAATTTGCTTTGTTATGCGACAAAAATTTGAAATGTCTTTAGTTGGGTAACTAACATTCTTTCTTGGCTTACAAGTGCATCAAACTACATATGGTATATTCTTATCACAAGAAAAATACCTTAAGCAAATTCGAAAGAAGTATGGCATGGAAGAATGCAAGCACAGCCAGTACACAGTGATAGCAGGATGTAATCTCGGTTCTCATGATGATTCTCCCATGGTGAATCAGCGAGTCTGAATCACATGATAGGAAGTCTACTCTATCTCAACGGGACTAGATAGGACATTATGCATGTTGTTGGGATTGTTGGACGATTCCAAGATAATCAAGTCTCACCTTGAGGAAATTTTGTCAAAATAATTTTCAAATATCTACGGGAACTCCAAGACTTTGGACTATGGTATCCAAAGAATGCTGATCTTACTCTTCATGCTTACCTTTGGAGAATGCGAGATTGGAGAGTTTGGAAATGTTGATGATTGGAAAAACACTAGTGGTGGAGCATTCTATATGGGGCCCAGGGCTAGTATCTTAGTTCGAGCGAAACGAAGCTCTATTGCCTTATCTAGAGCGAAGCGAGAATATGTAGGTAGCATCATGTTGCACGCAACTTCTTTGGATGATGCAAACCTTACAAGACTTTCAAATCAAGTGCGCACCTCCTATCTCCATTATGTGTGATAATACAAGTGCCATCAATGAAGAATCCTATTATGCATTCAAAGACCAAGCACATTCCCATCGAAGTATCACTTCTTACGTGAACAAGTGCTTGAACAAAAGATGTGGAATATGTTTCCTCAAAGAACAAGTGGTTGATATATTTACCAAACCTCTTGCCCTGAGGGAAGCATTTGAATACCTCGAACAGGAAAATTTGAAATTAGTCTACACATACATGCAAAAGATCAGATGTTGCTTAAATTTAGAAGATTAAATTGGATACACGGGTTTCTCGAAAAGTCGCGTATACGCGAGTTTATACAAAGAAAACCGTGTATGGTTAATGGCGACAAATTTTGCCAGGGTCAACATTCTTCAACACGAACTGTGATCTTTGTTTGTATCTCGATGATGTCTCGGCTCTTATATTCTTGTTTCATTCTCTACGATATTGGGTGAAGATGCCTTGATGATTGGCTGTTGAAAGTGTTCGGGTTGCACAAGCTAAGGAGGAGTTTTGGTCATATGGAAAGGATGCATTGGATGCACGGAGTTTTCGGGGGAGCATTAGCCTTGTTGAATGTAATGCATTGTTGGCATTATGATGATTTTGAAATATGATCTCTTTCTTGAGGTCCTTTTGGTATTTGTTGTAAAAGGTCATATTTGTAATTTGATGAAAAAGGTCATGTTGATACCTATGATGTAGAGCAATCTTCAGTTATGTAAGGACTTGTTCAAATTTTTAAGCCCACTTGGTTGGGTAGATGAGTCAAAATGTGTAAACCCACTTGGTTGGAGTACTTGAATTCAAATATGTAAATCCACTTGGTTAGATCCTTGATGTAAGTATGAGTCCTTGGTGATAGGAAAGGTCATAGAGTCATGTACTTCATGGAAAAATATGTTTGAAGATTGACATGAACTCGGGGGGCATAGTAACTTGATTGAACATCGGATCCTCTGAGCTCTTTCTACATGTGGAGAAAAACATTGTCTTGGCTTTAGAATCCGCCCTTTGCCCTTGATGTCAAAGGGGGAGAGTAACATGGTGTTTGAATAGGGGGAGAGTATCATGGTGTCTACATAATGGTTATAATCAATGTATATATCTATTGTGGTGATCAAACACCATCATGGTTGCCATCAAGTCCAAAGGGGGATATTGTTGGCATGTGTTGTGCTTGATGGCAACCTACTTGATGAAATAAGACTGTTGGCGATATGATGCAATGTATTTGTCCTTGTTGGCAACCTACTTGATGAAGTTGTCCTTGATGAAGCTGACTTGATGAGTTGTTAATGATGTAACTCTGATGTAGTAGAAGAAAGGAATTCAGAAAAGTTCCAGAATAATGTTGAACAAAGTATGCTACAAGGCATACGCGGGTTTGTTAAGGATAAGTCGCATATGCACGTGGAAAAGAACATGCCAAGTCACGTATGCCCTTTTGCACTCCAAATTTAGAATACCAAGGGGTGTTACCATGGTATTGACCCATTGTATTGAGCGTTGGATTATCTATTTGATCCCATCCAAGAATACCATCAGAAGTGGTGTGGTTTTGGCTCATGGTATTGATAAAGGCTAAAAATATATAAGGAGAAGAAGATCATTGTGCAAGGGTGTGCATGTGTTTGGGTATTGAATGAATACTTCACTTTGAAGTATATCTGCATGATTGAACTTTGTTCTTGATTGATAAATCTGAATATATGATGCACCCATGGAAGTTTTAAAATCCTTAGATCTGATGATGATGAATCTCTAAGATGATCTATAGAAGAAGAACTAGTGAAGATCTGGTGCAAAGTCTGCTGAAGATAATGAAGAAATCCGGTAAGTTTAGATGCGATGCATTTCTACAAAGCTTTCATTCTGAGATCTATACGCGGGTTCGTACAAAAGCGCGTGTATACGTGGATTGATCGATAGCCAACGTATGAGGAAAGCTGGAAAATGCACAAATGTATACGCGAGTTAGTTTCATGAAAAGCGCGTGTATATGCGGGTCTGATTAAATAAAAGCGCGTATGGTATCTAAACTAATGATTTCTCAAGGTTGAATGTGTTTATATATCTATTACGATGCAGGTTATCTCTGTTATTGGTTACGGTGGTTTCATTGTTAGTTTGAAGCATTGGGCGAAGTATATTCGTTGATAAGTGAAGGGTTGTGTTCAAGTTGTTTGATCCGGTTTGAAAATTGATGAAACGTGGTATGCGGTGGTCACCGAAGATTGAAGCCTTGATAAGAGGGTAGTAGCTCCCTTCCGGTGGCGGTACGTAGCGAGCGAGGGGGTGGTAGCTCCCTTCCTAGAGAGGCTGGTAAACGAGAGCGAGGTTGTAGCTCCCTTCTAGGAGAGGTGGTAAACGAGCGAAAGGGACAGCAGCCTTGCGGGTGGGTGCACACTCTTTGAGTATGAGTACGCGCTAGTACATGATTGCAAGTTTTCTTTATATAATAAAAATTGAGGCGAGACGACAACAGTAGTGGTTTTCTCTGAGATTGGGTTCCACGCAAATCTTGGTGTTCATGTGTGGTGATTTATTCACACATTTCTTCACATACTGTTCTGCTTACTAAACATACGATGAATGAATGATGCAATGATCTAAGTTAAGAATTAAATGCATATTTAGATCTACGAGCATACGCGAGTTTACAGGCAATCCGCGTGTATACGCGAGTTGTGTTCATTAAAGTAGCGTATGGGTTTGAAAGCTAGAAAAATTTAAAAAGTTTTCTGTCAGCACTAAATACTGATTCACCCCCCCTCTCAGTATTTTTCCAACAGTGTGATGCTACATCAGGCGAGCGTTGCTTTTTCTTCCAAGTGAGCGTGATATCATCTTTTTTGTGTTAGATATGAATCCGTTATGACTCGTGCCCAGAGGAGCATGGATAAATATCAAGCGAGCGTGACTCCTTTTTCTGGTTTTAACTGTTGCTAGTGAGCACAGATTATCTGATCTGTTATGACAGTTTTAGTTTTATTTCAGTTGATAGCATGTTGGGCAATTTTTTTTTGATATTTTGTATGCTTGTATATGTACAGATATGTTGATGCTCTATGATGTGAATTATGTCTAATTAAACCTGGATAATATCTTTGTTGAACATCTCATGAAATAGTTTTTAATGAAGCATGTTTTCTTATATACAAGCATGTGTGCCTAGAAACTATGATAAGTTATCATATGCCATTATGGTCAAACATGTAAAAAAGTAAATGTACTATTTATATAATATATATAATATTTTATCTTTCTGAAAAAAAGACGTCATTATTAATAATCTATTACTAATAATAATTGTATTTTTACTTGCATTAAAAAATATCCAAAACTGGAAAACCTTTACCACATATAATATATAACCTTTACCACATGCGCTATATAGATTGTGTGCGTTTTATATGTCTTCCTAGAAAGGGAACCAGGTAAAGATAGTTGAATATCTAATAATTTCTAATGAAAAATTGGATAATCACAAGTAAATTAACTCAAAAAATAAAACCCTCTCCCGCATGCTAAGTGGGTCATTTGATATTATTTCCTTGGAAGAGAACATCCTAAAGATTTTTGAATGACTAATAATTTCAAATGAAAAATTGGATCAACGGAAGTAAATAAACAAACTCTTTGCATATTGATTGCATTGAAATACATTGATAATCATTATGATTGGATCAATACAATTAACTAAATTAGCCTTCTTCTTACATTGATAATAATTGTTAAAGATAAACATGTAAATTAACTCACTTCTTATTGATTACATTGATAATGAGTGTTAAAGATATACATGTGTAGTTTAAATGGTCCAACCTCATTTTTATTTATTTATTTTAATAAAAAAATAAGAGTTAGTCCTGAAAGTTAGGAATTGAAAATATTTAATTCTATGTTATTATTATTATTAAATAAATTTTATTTATTTCGTAATCATAAAAAAAGTTAGTGACAAAGTTAGGGATTGAAAATATTTAATTCTATGTTATTATTATTATTAAATAAATTAAATTTTATTAGATTTGTAGTTTATAAGGGCTGTGTATATGATTATAAGTTAAAGGTATTTATATATGAAAAAGTTAGGAACTGAAAATATTTAATTCTATGTTATTATTATTATTAAATAAATTAAATTTTATTAGATTAGTAGTTTATAAGGGTTGTGTATGTGATCATAAGTTAAGGGTATTTATATTTGAAAATTCTATAAATAGTAATATGAAATTCATCATAATATAGAATTTTTTCAATTTAGAAAATATTGTTATATTTAGAAATATTATTGCAAGATTTGCACATTATTATTCAGACGTAGATTTCTCTTTTTTAGATGTGAGGTGTGATGTTATTCATTCATCTCTTTTTCAAAAGCAATGGACCCCTTGTTTTAAAAAAATAGAGGAAACTAAACCCTTTATTCTAGGATATACCACTTAGTTTAACGTAGATATTATTTAGCTCGAACAACTCGACCTGAAAGAAATTCCTTGTTGGAAAATAGATTTGAGTCATTGCATTGGTTCTAAATTGTTCAGGATCTAATTTAGCTAAGATTGAAACCTTTGGTTCTTCATGTCTAATGGTTATAAAGTGGGTGTTCTAGATCTAAATAAGCTAAGATTAAAACCTTGACCTCTTCAAACAATGGTGAGTAACAACAGTTAAGTAGATTAACATTGAAGATAAAGTACATGCCCAAATAAGTTGGTAGATCAATTTTGAAAGCTTTTTTACCTATTGCTTTAATGCTGAAGAAATTACTTAGCCATCAACTAGCCTAAGCTCTCAAATTGGCGACTCCCATTTTATTTTTTATAAGATTTTTTAATAATTTTTTCACCTCTTACCTTCCCTTAATTTAGGTTATTTAATTTTAGCTTTAATGTTTCAAGAGGATATAAAATTATGAATGCTTGTATGAATTACATGAAGGCTTGAATGAGGATATTAATAAATTGGCTTTTAACTTATGCTCTTGAATTTAGTTTGCTTAGTAATTTATATAAAACAAAAGTGGGTTGTTGGGTTTCATTTCAATGGAAATTTTTCTTGTATTTGAATGACAAAATTATGATCTAATAATTTTTCAAACAGATTATTTCCAATCTCTTTTAATTTTATATTCTTGCATCTTGTAAAATGATGATTGTTGATATTTGGCCGCCTGCAATTTTTTTATTGGCTATGATTTTATATTTGTGTTTGGGAAGAATTTGAAGTGGTTTAAAGTGTTTCAATGTCATGGAATGCATATGTTTCTATGCCTTATAATCATAGAATTATCAAGGTGGAAGCATATTGTCACCTTTTAATGGAAGGTCATTCAACAAAATAGATAAACTGATATGCAAAAAAGTCAGCAAGGTTGATCATTCATAATATAGGGATAATGTGGATATGACATGAAGGAGGATATATATATATATATATATAGAGAGAGAGAGAGAGAGAGAGAGAGAGAGAGAGAGAGAGAGCATATGGAATTGGTGTTATGTTTCCTTTAATGATTTAAGTCATACATAGGTAGCTCATAAAATTACAACAATTAATTAATAGATTGAGCACAAAAATATCTATAATGATTAATGCATCACAATTTTACCATATTTTTTCTTATGTCTTTTCCTTATTTTATAAATATGTTTTTCTTAACAATACCTTTGTATTATTCCTTTTTAATGTTCAAAAGTTGGATCTAAACTCAAGGTGTTTTCTCCATTGCATTCTTCAATATCTCATTTCATTTTTTGATTAAATATTATGAAAAGTGCGTATTTGTATTTATATATAAATAAAGGATTAGCTAACATATTTTTACATATCCATTTTCTATAGAGTTTTTTTCTATAGATATACTTGAATCCTACAAACAATTTTCTACAAATCCACTTGCAACCAATCTATGGGCTACATATTCACATGCTATAGATCAATGGGTTGTAGATCCACGTGGTAGTATCTGAATTCATTTTGTTGCTATTCTAACAAAACAATTATGTTGTGGATCTAGGAGCATTATTGACAACCATATTAGATGCATAATCTTGAAACTATTTCAGTGTTGTTGTAACCACTTGAGAATATTTCGACATCATGTGAATTTATATGTAGGTGTTTTTTATTTGTATTTCATGCAAGTTCACATACAAAAGAGAGTAACATATCTATTCTATATAGAGGATTCATAGAGAAAACAATCCAAATTATCATGGCATGGTAGACAATTTCATGGGATTTTCTTCTAATGTACATAACAATTTAACATTTTTTTTGTATAGTTTATGGTTTGATTATGTTTATGCTACTGTATTTCAAAATTAGTTTCCTATTCTAGGAGGTGGAATTCACTCCAAGAACATAGTTATGAGTGATTTATATTATTTTTCTAATTATGTTTTTATCCATGTTTGTTTGAATTCCATATCTTAATCCATTCTTTTACTACCACTAATAATTAGTCTTTATACGAATGTGATTTATCACAGTGTTTCAATTCAAGCATATTTGATTCTCTGAAGTGTGAATTTCCAATTCATTACGAGCATGATGAAAAAATAATAGTACACGAGGAACCTAGAGCATGCACATACAATGAATAGCAACTTGCAAGCTTTTGGATTATGGGTTGAAAATTTATTGGGTAATCCATTTATTTATTATTATTGTGATATAGTGAGCTAATTAAGCATGAAATCATTTGGTTTTGATGCCAAAGGCACAAATACACTATTTTCACTAGGATTTAGACAAGACATGGTATGGAGATAAGCAAAGAGGAGAAGTTGACTGCCCTCTGTATGGGATCTCATAAATAGTGGTATTCATTTATATAGATGCATGAGTTAATTTACGTATAAGACTTTCATGATTGATGAAACCATCCAGTACTAACACTCTTTTTATGAAAATTGGTAAAAAGAAAAATATAGGTGAATGAGGATTCCATTTGAATAAATAGAAACCATTTATTCAATTTCAAGAAGGCATGTTGGTGTTGATGAATCATGAAAATTAGAAGATTTCCTAAAGCTTTACAAATGATAATTCCTAAGTTTGGGCATGTACAAAAAAACTAGCTTACAATGATTTATTAATATCTTACAATTTGTGATTTGGTTAAAGGATATTTTTGGCTCAATACAATATTACATTGGATAAAAACACCCCTAAAACAATCTAAAATAACAAAATTATTCTTTAATAGATATATTTCTCTTATTATACATGCAACAAGTTGCTACAAATCACTTATAAATGTTGTTTTGAGGTTTTATTTGCTACAGATTTGATGTAAGCAATTTAAAAAAAATATAGGAATTAAGTATTTTATATTTTTAGTGACTAAAGGATTACACTAGGAAATATACACCCGCAATAAGATATCACATACCTAGACCAAAATTTAGGAGGAATATATTTTCTGCCAGTTTATGTATCAAGTTAAATTTTTGAATTTAATAAAAACATAGCTAGGATGATTTTATTTTGAGAGACTAAATAAAGGAATTTTAAATACTTGATTATAAGCTTTATTTTCCTTCTTTTAATAAAAAAATACATATTTTTTTCTCAAAAAAGAAGAAGAAGGTATATATTCCTTGTGATCTAGTTGTGTATCCATCTTGAATCAATTCATTTTATTATCATATGAAAAATTTATGTCCAAACTAGTGACTTTCTATACTAAAATTTGCAATATTAATACTCTACCTAGTAGACTATTTATTAGCCTATTTGACATACCATTTTTATTTTTTTTAAGGCTATTTTTAATTGAAAAAAGTAAATGAATCAAAATTCCAAAATTCATAATCATGCCAATAACATTTCATTTGAAAATTTTTTGCCAAAATGAGTTACTCTTTGTCAAAGATGGAAATTAAAAATAGCTCTTTTATGCAATATGTCCTTAGTCAGAAATAAAAAAGAAAACAACTCTTTTATGCAGTATGTTCCTTAGTCAATTTGACATGTTAGTTAAAAAGATATTAAAATCATATATATATATATATATAAATATATATATATATATATATATATATATATATATATATATATATATATATATATATATATATATATATATATATAAATCTAAGTTAATATATATTTAGAAGAAATTGAATCAAAAACGAAATGAAAATTCTATTATTAAAACTTTGTCATATATCCTAGGCTCGTCACCACTCCTCAACACGTAAAAAGAAAAATGAAAAATTGTTTAGTGTATAATTTTAAGATCTATTTTATAAGAACTATCTAAAATTTGTTTGATATGTGTTAGAAAAAGAAAATCCATACATCTCTCTTCTTCCATGATCTCATCATTTATTAAAAAAAATATAGTATTTTGTAGGTCCCAAAATGATCCCGAGAGGGTAAACCATGGAGTAGTTTTTGATGACCCTTTCCATAAAAATGACCCTCACCAAGATATTTGAACAAAATAGCATGTAATGTTGAGTCCCTCTGACCAACCATGTGTAAGATTTCAAATTCTTGGAAAGCTTGGTATGGGAGAATTCAAGTTGACTAGCAACATCAAGATTTTTCATAATGTTGCAAGTGGATAAAATACATGACAAATGAAAGAATTGGATTTGAATATAAAGTGAAAGAAAAGTGCTAGATATTCAAGATAAGCTATATTGAAGTCAAGAAGTTCTCTGAAAGTATAGGGAGAGAGATTCATTGATCATCATTAACTTCTTTCTAGCAATGGTCATAATCCTTATTAATCATAAATATCATTGTTGCATAGAGCCTTCAATAAGACTTAATATTTCTCTATTTCTATATAACTATGGTATGGTAATGCACTTTCTTCTACCAAAGAAAACCTCTTCATTCTTATGGACCAAAACTTATAGTTCTTGTGTCAATAAGTATTAGTCCTTGTGTATGTGCCAAATTAGCATATAACCTATAACCAATATATGGAAATTACAAAATACAATTTGTCTTATCTTTTTAATAAGTTGTAATAATACTTTCTTTCTCTTTTATTTCTTAAAAAAAAAAAAAAATCTCTCTTAATTTTTTGAATAAAATAAAGCCCTTTTTTATAATGGAGAGATTTTTTTAAGATGGGGATTGAAGAATAGAAAAATAAAATAAAATTGGCATGTTTTTATTTTTTATTTTTATTTTTGGTGTATTTTGCCTTACTTTTCTAGGCTATTAAATGTAATTGTGGCAAGGAATCTAGTTTAGATCAAACAGTACTTGTCTTAAATTATATTGTAAATGATAAAGTCAATTGATGATAATAGTTAGATATATCACCCCTCACGCATAGAACAATTTTTTATTTCTTTAATAAAAAAATATTAAATATATTAGTTTAAACATTTTATTAACTTCTTAATTAAATATTTCCAAAATTATTCTTTAAATATTATATATATATATATATTAGTATTTACATTTTTCATTTACAAAAATTTTATAATATATCTTATTATAAATATTTAAATATTATAAATAAAATAATTCTATAAAGATTTGAAAGTTGTAAATAAAACAATTTCATTAATATATAATACTAACACAATATAATTGTAAAAAATAAAATAAAAAATCATTAATATATAATAATAATCCAATATAATTAAATTGAATTAGCATTTTATCACTTTTATATTAAAAATATTCTAAAATGAATCTATGTTAACATAACAGTTGAAACACCATATCTAGCCATTTATATATACTTTGTGACATGGTTATAATTTGTCTTTTTAAATGTTAATTAGGTCGATAGGCCATACTTCAAGATTGATACGGGTGCTTTTTTAAAATTGACGATTCATTTTGATAATGACACATGTCACTAGTAAGGCGTGTGCAAAAAATTCATAAAATCAACCAATTCATTTTTGAAAAAGCAAAAAATCATAAAATCAACCAATTCATTTTGAAAAATAATAAAATCTATCACGAGTTTCCCATTTCTAATTTGGATAGTATTATTTTTACTGTTTAATAATCGGTGCGGTACATTGCATTAGACCCACGTACGAGGTTGAAGACACGCGATGTGCAGCACCTGCACTTGAGACTGGCCAGTTTTCAAATTACAAAGTGCCCATTACATTGCCCACGAAATCCCAATTCAATTACGTGAAATTTGTAGGTTTGCTTTCTTTGCATTGTGTTTGTATTCGATTTACACATGCTTGGTCCGGTTGCATTCGGTAATTTTTGGACGGAGGAAACCTGCCATATGTAAGTTTTCTTATGACATTGAAGAAAATATTAGGTTGTTAATGGTTTAAAATGGTTTTATTAGAGTGATGATTATTTTTCTTGTCGGTTCCTGTTTGGACCCGGTTGGGTTTGATATGCTATGACGAGCCTGGCCCAGGCGGTTGTGGTTTCCTTGATCATACCGGATTTCTTCCGGTATAGCAAAAAGAAACAATATGGATTATCATTACCATTTGTGGGATTTTTAATTATGGATCGACATTGTCCTTTTTAATGATTTGATGAGTATACACATTTGTCCTTGATGTTCTGCGGGAAGTTTTTTTAATGAAGTAACTGCTGTTTCAATCCCAAAGAATCTACGATTATAACATGTCCAATTTTCATCATCATATATGCGATATCGATTCATCATTTTGCATGCAATAAAACCATGTGGAAATTATTGGAGTGCATTACCTAAATGTAAAATCATACAGTCTTACGGAAAAACACATGTCTTTAAATGTGAGATATCTTGAATTTGTTGCATGTCTAGGCTACTCAATATAAAAATGGGTTTTGCATTCTTGGCGGATCGGGAGGCTGGCAGGAACTGTCAGACTTTTATATTGGAATGTAGTCATTGTAAAGCTGATGGAAAATATGAGAACGCTTTAACACTTGCTTGAAGTTTCTTGAATTTTCAAATTACAAATGCCCATTACATTGCCAGAAATCATTCAATTCTACATTGAAATTTTGTAGGTTTGCTTTCTTGCATTGTGTTTGTATTCGATTTACTGTATATGATTCTTGAATTCGGCCAATTTTTGGACGGAGAGACTTACATGCATATGTAAGTTTTTTTATGACATTGAAGAAAATATTGGCTTGTTAATGGTTCAAAATGGTTTTATTAGAGTGATGATTATTTTTCTGTCGGTTCTATTTGGATCGGTTGGTTGATATCTTGTATTCGACCACAGCCCACGTGATTTGTGGTTTCCTTGATCCTTAGTTTCTTCAGTATAGCAAAGAAAACGATATGGATTATCATTACCCATTTGTGGGATTTTTAATTATGGATCAAAATTGTCCTTTTGTCGAGTTTGATGATGTCTACATTTGTCCTTGATGTTCTGCAAAAGCTTGCCTTTTTGTGATAACTTCTTGTTTAAATCCCAAGAATCTGCAGTTATAACATGTCCAATTTTCATCATCATATTTCGATATCGGTTCATCGTTTTACGTATGCAATAAAACCATGGACATTATTGGGTCTGTGCCTAAATGTAAAATCAACGGTCTTCTGAGAAAAACCCATGTCTTTAAATGTGAGATATCTTGAATTTTTGCATGTCTGAAATTTAACCGATATAAAAATGGGTTTTTCATTCTTGAGATCGAGAGGCTGTGGGAACTGTCAACTTTATATTGGAATGTAGTCATTGTAAATTGATGGAAAATATGAGAATGCTTATTAGCATGACATTGATTCTCAAAACGGTTGAGATGTTAAGATCTTCGGTAGTTGCAAGGGGACTTATTATTTTTCAACATGTTGTAAATAAGGGGCACGTAATACTCTCATGACCATAAGACCTCTCTATAGTGATCTTTAACTTTTATTTGGATGACTAGGGAAAGTTCATGAATAGTAGAGGAGACGAGGTTAGATAAATCTTCCACATTTTTAGTCCTCAGCGAGATAAAGAACGGGCTTTTGTAAGAAAGCTGGCCCATGACCTTTGTTACCATGGCAGAGCCTTGAGAAAGATTACCTTGCTCAATTGAAATAATCATATCAATACAATAGGCGAGTAGAACGATCTCTTGTGTACAAGTTGAAAAGTGTTTCAAAGTTCTGAGAATTTGTTGTGAAACAAAGCAATAGGATGGATGGTACCGGGATACACATGGGATCTTGCATTCGGAAAGTTTTAACGAAAAAATGAATCTCGAGCCTTTGAATTTGGATGCTCCATTATTCAGTCTCCCTAATGATGTTGCTAAGCATTGCCTTGCACTTGTGCAGTGTGCATTTTCGATCAGTAAGGTTGTTTGTAAGTCATGGAGGAAATTTATTCAAGCCAGAGAGTTCTGCGATTTATTGTGAAAACATCTTAGGTAAAATGGAAGAATGGCTTTATGTACTAGCTATGATTAATTAAAGGAACCCAATAAGCGGGCTCTAAATCCCTCTCCATGGTAGATGTGAACTCTTCCTCCTATGCACCGGGTCTGCTAAGGCGGCGTTCGAGTTTGTTGTGATCAATGGAAAACTTACTGGTCATCGCGGTTTATATGAAGATGATGATGGCAACACTAAACCTCTTGATAGATATATACCAATATGACTCGGCCAACATAGTGTGATACAAATAAAATAGTTATTTTTCATTGTAATCTAACAATACAATTTTTAACCACATTATAATTTTTTTAATAGATCATTTAGCATGCATAAATGTGTCTTTGACAAACTCAATTTTTGTAAATTAAAATATCATCTCATCTATTAATTAGATTGCTTTTGAATATGACATAATCCAATTTAATATTTAATATTCTAGCACATCTTGTTGACATTCATGAATATTTTAGTTCCATATTATAAACTTAAGAAATAAATTTAAGTTTAACGTCTCAATTATTATTGTTTTTTTCTTGTACAACTTTTTTATTTCAAAATCCTATCGTACTCTTTTTGCCTTTTTGGGGCAAGCTTGCTAGTTTAAATGGTTTAGTTTTTAATGTTAGTTTTTGAGTTTTTGATGAATCCAAGAATTTTGTAGAAACATTTGAGCGTAAATTTTAATTTGTGTTATTTAAATTAATTTTTTAATTACATATATAGATATATGGATTTAGCATGGAGAAAAATCTCTAAAACACTTTTATTGTGTAAAATTTATGCATCAAATTTATAAACTCAATAAATTTATTTTGTTAAATTTAAAAAAAATTGATAAAAAAATAAATCTAAATTTTTTTAAAAAATCACATCTACAAATTTGCCTTTTTGTATGCAATCTTTCTCTTTCTCTTGTATGCAATATTTCTCTCTCAACATGAACGTACGGAGTTGTAAATAATTAAAGCATTTTACTTCTACATAAATAAGACAAGTAAAAAGAACGGTAAAATATCTATATTATAGAAATGATGTTCAACGTGTAATCCTCACACGACAAATAAACATATTCTTCTAAACGAAAGGAATCGGGAGTGTAAACCTCCCAACACACCGCAAATATAACCATCACATTGCATCAAATCCACGAGGTATGATATAGCATGTGACATCATTATTAATACTCGGTTCCTGTATTGCTACTTCTCACTATTAGTACTCTTTATATACTCACTACTGCCATAGGCCCTACGATATAATATATGTATAATCTCTTATGAATAATTTTTCTCTCTTGTAGATAACTTATTTGGATGTAGGAGTTCAGTGAAGAATGGTTTGCGCAACTACTTTCTTTGACATTAAAGCTTGGCCCTCCCATCACGGAAGCATTTTCTTCGACATCTCGTTCAAAAACGGCACTAGCCCCCTTTCCTTAGCCTTGGAAAGAGCTTGATTAGGTTTTCAAGGGCAACGGTGGGATGGTCAACCATCTTCATTAGATGTTCGGCTTCATCTGGTGTCATGCGAGCGCCCTCCATCACATCTTGGATCACGGGAAATAGAGCATGGTCTTCAATGGCCGGATAATTTCGAAGGTGCTTGAACCCTCACAGTGCGAATGAGAGGAGAATATGTTTTTCCATCCAACCACAAATCGTCTGTGAAGTTCAAAACCTTTTCGGGTCACTTTTTTGTCTGATTTTCATTCTCATTGGGCTTCTCGAATCGGAAGGGCTTCTCTTTCTCTGTGCTTCTTTTTCTTCTTCTTCTTAACGATCTAAGAGGTCGAAGAGCAGGTCGATATCTTACATTATGATGATGGATTTATTAGTGGTGAAGATGAGAAGCTTTTGAGATGCAATGTTGTTTTCACCCAGGTGAGCTCCGGAGTCGTAGATGTTGTACTCGAGAAAAAAATAGTAAGATTCGAAAATACTTATGGAGGTCATCTAAATTTTTAATTAAATTTATTTATTGTGCCATAACGGTTTTTGATAGTCTTTGAATCCATTTCCACTATCAAAAATGAAATTAAACCTCAACTACACGATTTTTTTATTGTTTTTCTTGGATTCCGGCAAAGTGTCGTCTAGGCTATTCTATTAAGTTGGTAGACAACTCCCCTTTGTCTACGACACAACATAATAGCTCGGAAAATAGTTTTTTTAGCACGAAATCTGTTAAAAAAATTCAAAAAATCGAGGTAGTTGGAGTGTTTGAATTGTAATAACCCAAAAAATTCTCGTAAGATTGAAAAATTTAGGCGAAGATTTATTAAGATCTTGTTTACAATTGTTAAATTTGAATATTTTGGGTGCCACGAGGGTTTTGTGTCTCAATCCATTTCTTTTCTCAATGCAATTCAAAAACCTCAACTACACGATTTTTTGAATTTTTTTCTGGGATTCCGGCAAAATTTGTCTCAGGGTTATTCGTTGTGTCGCTAGACAACTCCATTGCTAATTGGGAGCTCATGAGGTCTTTAGGATTAATCACATCATTAATTGGGATTTCATGGGTCATCGGGCGACCAATAAGCCTATGGGTAGATCCCCTTGAGATTATTACTTTGCCAAAGATTATTGCCCATTGAAAAAAAAATAGATCTATCATATAGATAAATGTATTGAATTAATCCTAAAGACATATATCTACATTATGGATCACAAAAGTCTCAGATCTAACATATATTTATCATGTTTTATTTTCATATATATGAATAGAAAAAATGCCCAAATTATTATTCTTTATGAAAGAAAATTAGACTATCATATTTTTGATATTCATATGTGAATGGAAAATAAATACTCACACTTATTAGCCAAAATATGCTCTATATTTTACTTGTATTTAAAAAGAAAAAATTGAAAAGAGAAACCTATACCACATCCAATATTTATAAAAAATTCAAAAGAGAAACCTCTACCACATGCACTATTTATATTATATAAGCCATGTGGTTTTATATCAAAATAAGCCTATCATGTTTTTTTAATGTTTATGTATGAATGTCGAATATGTCCAAATTATTACCCTTTGAAAAAATAGACCTATCATACTTTTTATGTTTATATGTAAATAAAGAATAAATGTTGATGCTTATTAGCCAAAATTTTCTCTATATTTTACTTGTATTTAAGATAGGAAAATTAAAAGAATCCTTTAGCACATGCCTTATTTATAAAAATTCAAAAAAAAACCTTTATACATGCACTATTTATAAAATTTAAAGAAGAAATGATAAAATTAATAAAATGGCTCTCCGGTGAGAACACAGAGAGTGTACAAACACACTCACAATCTAATACATGAATCAAGAGAACAACCTAGTACATATAGGATTTCTAACAATCGGACGTTGAACCACTCCACGAATATTAGGATACGAGATCTAGAACGAGAATCTCAATCCTATCCTAGCTGAACTTTCTCCATTAATTTCTAACACTCCCCATTAATGGAGAAAAGTACAAAACAATAACATATGATAACATATGCCTACGAGGTCTAGTCTCGGTAGGCTTGATAGTAAGACATAAAAACTTATTATGAGTTTTCATCTTGGTCTCTTTGCGTGAGATCCATGCTTGTTCATTTGTGGATGAGGCTTCATCTTCACTTTATTTGCCATGAGATAGTGATGTATATTTGCCTCATTTCTTCCCCGATGATGGAAAACGACATCTGATCCTTTTGAAATTTATGACGAGGCTTAATAGGAAACTATTTTAACTCACCATTTACGGTGTCACGCATGTAAATTTCAGCAATGTTGTCATTTGAACACACATAAATATTGATGAGATTATCACATTTTAAATTCTCTCCGGCCTACGTCTTCTTAACCACATCTTCGCCTGACTTCATGTGGCTTGTCGAATTGATCTTGACACTTTGTTCCTCTTTGCATCCTTCTAGAAGATCAACTCATGACTCTTCAACTCTCGAGGATCTTGCACAATAGATTGTGCCTCTTAGCTCTCGTGGTCATCAACGAGAATCACATTGTTTTCTTGAAAAAAATCCAGGCTTAAAAATTCTAGTGCCTCCAATGCTGTATGAGAATATCATCATCATCATCATCGAATAAAAAATATCTAAAAATATAGACATGTTTTTAAAAGGTCCGGCTTATCTGGTTTTGTCTTGTTTCGAGATTTTGACTCACTCGGTCCTCTTATGAGCTCCAACAACCTCGTTACCACGACGAGCAGGGAATCACTCCTTTGGCAGCTCTTCAATATGAGAACCTTGTAGGCTTGTGGCCCACATGCCACGCGGTGGTGCCCTTAGCTCTTGTGACGAGCAACAAATGACCTCAACAAACGACAACGCTATCAATGTCTAATTCGTGCATGTAATTAAAAATTTCTCATATGAGACACATATTTACGTGAATGGGTTGTTTCTCAGTATTAAAATTTCACGATGAATTTGGTAAAATGGCGAGAACAAAGAAACAAACGCCCCAACAAATCTCACCATGAAAAAATGCAAACATAGTGGAACATTGCTCTTCTACATTCACATATAATGGATAATTCCAACAATTAAAAAAAATAGATCGATTACGGCTCCACGTGCCAACACTCCAAGGCACGAGAGGACGCAGCAATCGATACATCCAAGACACATAAATCAATCCACTAGAGGGAATAACACCAATTCTTACTCTGCCTCCACTCACACTAAATACCATAGCTTTCCCACCCGACAATCAAATGCAGCTTCCACTGCCCTCCTCACGCAAGAAATCACCGACTCTCAAGATCGAAGAGCTAGCTTGAGTTCACATAAACATCTCATAGACTCTTTTTCTTTTAGAACGCAAAACTATGGCTCTTGATAGCGGTGGTTCCTTGAGGGAGTTGATAGGAACAACTACGGCTCCATGCTATCCAAGATGCACTAACAATAAAAATCCGTTGCCGGTGCACTCACAATGATCTTTCCTCCAAACACTAGCTCTGTTGGCGAGTGAAATATGAAACACTCCCGAATGTGGAACTAATCGAGATCAAGCGCATAATTAATTCTTGAGCAACCTTTTATAACGTTGACCACGTGCAAAAAAAAAATTGGGATCAAGACCAACAAGTTTCTACGAAATGACCGTATGCTGACAACAATAGATCAATGATCTATGAGAGATTTATCAAAAAACCTCCAAACAAAGGTTTGTAAATAAAAAGTTGATGAATACGGCCTCTGATGACGACATGGAGCGACTTATACAACTCGAGATCACAATATGGCATACAATGCCAATAGTTGCGAAACGTTAGCAATCGAGCAACATGCTTAATCCCAAAACGCCTCTCTCAATGCGAGCTTAGCTGGCAAGCCCGACAACCGGCACACACATGCGTACGTATGTTGTATCATAGGTTGGATAATTCTTGATGTCGGCTCCCGACAATGGCTCTTGGCTCAGTGATAGCTCTCACATCCACATATACGCCACCATACGCTTTATGAATGGAGCACAAAAGCAATCGATCATGCTATTTTTCTTTCCTACATGGATCGAGATAAAAACTTCCTGAGAAAAATATCACAACACTATAGCTGTAGTTCACACCAAAGTGACATGCCCTCTAGCAAAAAAAACGGCACATGAATAAACACGCAAAAATTTGCTCTAGCTTCTCTGTTGCCGTAGGTCACCTCACCACTCTCTCGATTTAAACACAACCTTACCCAAATTCCTCTGAAGCTCAATACCATGATAAAATTAATGAAATAGCTCTCAGTGAGAACACGGAAGTCTTCTCGCTACACTCACACAATCTAATACATGAATCAAGAGAACAACCTAGTACATATAGGCTTTCTCACAATGAGGTGGTTTGAACCACTCCACGAATATTAGGATCGAGATCTAGAATTAGAGTCTCAATCCTATACTAAGCTGAACTCTCCATTAATTTCTAACAGAAACCCCTACCACATATTATATAAATAGTGGTGGTTTTATATTATATAAATAGCGGTTTTATATGACTTTTTGAAAAGAAACAAAATAAACATGGCTCAATGACTAATGATTTTTAATAAAAAATATGTTTAAAGACAAGTAAATAAAGTAGAAGAAAAAATGCTACATGCTTGTATAGATCGTGGTCATGATCTTTGAGCAAGGGAACAATCTTTGCGAATGGTTAATATTTCTAATGAAAAAATGAAAACCCTAAAAATTTGTTGAATGCTTAATGGAAAACTTAATCAACACAAATAACTAAACCGGATCTCTAGTTATTACTTAGAATTAAATACATTTTATTTTATTTTATTTTATGTTATTTTATTAAATAAATTAAATTTTATTAGATTAGATTTATAGTTCATTAGAGTTATATATATGAACGTATATATATGAGCATAAGTTAAAGTAGTTATATTTGAAAAGCTTTGTGATTTGTAAATTAGTGTTTATGATAATATATAGTATAATGTAGAAAAATTATTATATTTAGAACTAGTATTGTAAGAGTTGAGCATTATTATTCGAGGATGTAGGTTGTGTTTTTTAGATGTGAGGTGTGGATTTATTTATTCATTTATTTTAAAAAAATGAGTCTTTTGTTAGGGAATAATAGAAGAAACTAGACCCTTTAATTTAGAGTGTGTCATTTAGTTTAATTTGTCACATTATTTAATTTGAAAAAAATGACAAAAATAAATTCTTTTTGAAGAGTATATTTGAGTCATTGATTAATAATTTGATCAAATTGCAATGATGCTAAATGTTCAGGATATAAATCGACTAACTTTGAGAACTTGGCTCTTCATTAGAAAACGATGAATGTGACCTACCTTTGTTCGAAAAACTCAACACAAGTAGGTTTGAGTCATTGATTAATGATTTTATCAAATTTCAATGGTGCTAACTATTCTAGATCTAAATCGGCGAACTTTGAGACCTTGGCTCTTCTTCAAACAATGGTAGATTTCTAGAAATACTTGAGTAGACCAACATTGAAAGCCAAATACATACCCACATATGGTGGTAAATCAAAATAGAAAGAATTTTCATGCATTACTTTAATAATAAAGGACTTGCCAACAAGTAACTAAACCTAAGTCGTCAAAATCGATGACCCCCATTTTGATTTCATAAAATTTGTTTTATTTTTCCATATGATTTGTTTATAAAATTGCCACCTCTTACCTTCCCTTGTTTTGAATTCTTTAATTTTAGCTTTGATGTTTCAAGAGGATATTTATTTATGAATTATTTTATGGTTTACATGAAGCCTTAAATGGGATATTAATAAATCTCTTCACTAATGCTTTTGAATGTAGATTGCTTAGTACTTTGGATCAAACGAAAGTGACTGTTTTAGTTCATTTCAATGGAACTTCGTATAATTGAATCAAAATTATGATCTAACAATTTTTACATCAATCAATTACAATCTCACTTTTATTAAATATTCTTACACGTTGCTTAAAATGATGATTGTTGATATTTGTATCCTTAATTTTTTTATTGGATATGATTTTATGGCTTGTATTTGAGAAGTGTTTGAAGTGGTTTTAAAATTGTTTCAATATAATGTAATGCATATGTTTCTAAGCCTTGCAATTATAGTATTGGCAAGGTGAAGCATGTTGTCACCTTTCAATCATAGATCATTCAACAAGATAGAAACACCAAGTGAAAAATTAAAGAGTGAAGGTTGATCATTCTTGATAAATGGGTAATTTCTATAACATGATATATGAAACATGGATTATGCATGGAAGCATATGGAATTCATGTTATGTTACCTAGCTCACAAAGCTGCATTAATTGATTAATTGATTTAGGACACGAATATATATGTTGAATGCTACTATTTGTTTCCAACCTCCATCCCTTATATATAAACATACTTTGCTTATCGATAATGCCATATAATTCCTTTTTAATGTTCAAAAGTAGGATTTAATCTCAGGTGCCTTTCCATTGCATTCTTTAGTATTTTATGTCTTTTTTTATCAAGTGTTATGAAAAGTGCATATTTGTATTTAACTTTGAATAAATTATTAGTTTATAGATTGTTGGAGATTAATTTTCTACAAAACTATTTACTATAGATATGTTTGATTGTTATAAATTTTTTTCTAGAAATCCACTTGTTACCAATATATGGGCTACATATCCACAAGTTATAGATCTAGGGATTGTTTAATACATGGATTTAATATTATGATATTTTTAAGCTTATATTATAGAAATCATTTATGCCATGGATCTAGGAGCATCATCAACAACTATTACATTTAGGTGTTTATTGTTCTATTTCATGCAAGCTTATGTATAAAGGATGCTTAAGAAAAAAAAATTGAAATTATCATGGGATAACACCCAATTTCATGAGATATTCTTCTAGTGTAAATATGATTTAACAATTTTATGTATAGTGTATGGTTTATTTTATTTATCTTATTACAATTTAGACTTAGTTCAGTTATAAGACGTGGAACTCACTCCAAAGGAACATAGTGATGAGTACTTTAGATTATTTTCCAATTACACTTTTAAAATTGATTGTTTGAATTCCACAACTTAATCGATTTCTTTTACTGTAAACATCAATTATTCTTTAGAAGAATTCAATTTACAAAATTAGTGATTCAAGCGCGTTTGATTTTTGCAAGTGTGAATTTCAAATTATTTAACAACATGATAATATATTATTCATAAATGAGGAGCCTAGAGCATGCCCATACAATGCACAACATCTTGCAAGAAATTGGATTTAGGGTAAGGTAATTAAATAGACCATGTTTTGGTGTTGATGCCATGGAGATTCCAAATGCACAAATAAGTATTATTTTCACGAGATTTGGAAAATACATGGTATAGGAATGAGAAAAGAAGAGATGTTGATTAGTCTCTCAATGGGATCTCATACTTAGTGTTACACATTAATATAGATGCATAAGCTAATTTTGAAATACATAACATTTTTATCTTTATTAGTAAAGAGTCACCCACTATCTTTTAAAATCTTTGTAGGAAAAATTTTGAAAGAAAAGAAAGCACCATTGATTGAGGATTACACTGAATAAGAGTTAATGGGAAGTTATTTCATTCAATTTTAAGGAGGAATGTTAGTATTGATGAATTGTGAAATTCAGAAAAATTACCATAGATTTACAAATGATAATTGTTGACCTAGAGCATGCACATAACAATTATACTCTGATAATTTATTCATATCTCACAATTTGTGATTTTTTCAATGATATTTTTGCTACAACATTGTAACAACCCTTCTTTAAAAGTTCATGTAATAAAAGTCAATAAAAGGAAAAATAAGAACAAGGTTATGGGACACTTAATCCAAGCTAATTGTTTGGAAAAATATCCTAGTGGGCATCACTTGTTGTGTTTATGGCGAGAAGGGAAATTCGCAAAGGCAATGGGAAAAGTTTAGTAATTATTATTGGAATTTATTAATGAAAATAAATAAAATTAGGAGAAAATGGAGGTGAAAGGTCACGGGGTTGCATGTGAGGATAAAATTGAAGGAAAATTAAGAAGTAGAGGCATCAAGAATAAAAGACATTATAGCATCAATTGGTAGCCTTTTGTTAGTTCCATTTTCAAGATTATTCTTAGAGAGGAGAAGAGCACCAAGAGGAGAAATGAAGCAAGCAAAGGAAGGACAAGGAAAGAAAATGAAGGATAAGGAAAGCAAGGATCAAGCAAGGAAAGGTTGGATCAAACGAGACCAGTTGAAATACTTGTAGGTAAAATATTACATGTATGGTTTCCTAGATGGTTTTCGCATCATGAGTATATGCATGTGTGTATTGGTTACTCTTCTTTATCGGTGGCATGGATTTTTACGGAGTTTTGATAGTGGTTGTTAGCCTTTCCTTTCCATTTCTAGATATCCATGGTGTGATGGGATTCTTTCTCGGTTGAGATTTGCTTGGATTTTCAGAAGGTTTTGGATCTAGGTGAGGTGGTCTCGGGAAAATCCAAAGGGTTGGGGGTGGAGATGGTTTTTCTCTGGTAATCCCCTAAGCAATTGGGGTGGAGACAAAAAAATTCCTCAAAGGATGGTGAAGCAACTTTGATGCATCTAAGAAAGCTTGATTTGGTTTTTGATCTCGGGGCTAGGTTTGGGTGAGATCCTTGAATGGTGAGGGTGGAGGTGCTTTAACCTATGGATTCCCTTGGTTGTTTATCGAATGTTTTATCCCATGATACCCCACATTCATGCTTGGAATATGACATATGGGTGATTGGCTGAAAGAATGAGTTGGTTCAACCCAATCTATGGTCGCGGAGAAGTAGTCACATTGGAAGTCTCGAAGCTGAGTTCGATTTTGAATATGGCTAATAAGAGCTAAGTTTCTATTACTTTTGGTGAGTAAATGTACTTTTGGTTTTTGGATTTAATGGTTGCTCTATCATTGGTATTTATCGGGCCTGTTTTTGTTATAAGCATGGTTATTTGACAAATCTAAGGATGGCTCTTATCATATTTTCATTAATGAATGTCTAGGTCATGAATTTATGACCTAGCCCAGATAGGTAAGTAAATATATTGTGAGAAGGGAATTAGCCCTTCTTGTTAATCCTCAAATAATATTTTAGATCATTATGTTTAGATATGCATCCATGAAATGTAGGTTGCATGTTTACTAAGTGTTTGGCGAAATGTCGGTCCCGGTTGGGAGAGGTCGGGTCAAGTCGTGGTTCAAGTTTTGGTTTAAAAGCTTTGTCTCTTCGTCATTCATAATTTCTAGAAGATTAAGTTTAGGTAGAGTCCTAAGTCTTATCCTGAAAAGTAGCTCATAATTCAATGTCTCTAGCATAGAATTGACTATAAAAGTTCACGATCATTGGTAGGAAAACCTATGGGAGCGGAATGCGATGTCTATAGTCGCTTTCATGCCTTGGAAAAGGGAGTGGTTGAGGCTCTAGTTCGGTGAAAAGAGAGTTATCTTAGGGATTGGACATGGAGGGTTGGCATTCTCTGGAGGTCTTGTAGCACACGAGGGAAGTCAATAAGGTATTAATTTGTTGACTCCATTTCCTTAAGGTCATATAGGAGGTTTATTCTTATCACCAATGACCTTCATCTCATATTTACCCGGGGAAAGTTTGGTGAAAGTGGGTAAATGTGGGAGGGCGGGTTACAACGTGGTATCGAGTAGGTTTCGCTCTCTTTGGGTAAGTCTAATTTTCAAGGTTATGGTTGTCGTGGATGGGTCATGGTATATAGTTGATATGGTCATGTATGATGTTTTGATGATAATGTGATTATGATTATACATGTATCATGATAATGTTGATTGATCTTGCGGATGAGATAAACCTCCTATGGTATGTTGATGAGATATGGATTTGATTTTGGTATATATTTGGTTTACTTGACATCATACACTTTCAAGAAGAAGAGAATCAAACATGACGAGAAAAATGGTAGAATAAAGTTCAGTGAATCTCCTAAAAATTAGTTGGAAAACACAGAGGTGAGTATCACAGTATATAAGATACATTCGGGAGATAGAGGGCGAGAGATAAGAAGTTTCAAAGAAAACAATGACAAGTTGGTTGAGGCTCGGGAGAGGCTGCAGAGGGCTCGGGAGAAATGGTGGGAATTTTGATGCGAAAGGACTATATTAGTTTGTTGTGCTAAGTGTATTTTCAGTTAATAAGCATGTGCATACTTGTATCCATTTTTTTCTTAAATATTGAGGATTTAACCATGAAATATAAGTGATTTTAGTGAATTAGAAACGTAATAAGAGAAAATAACCTTGAACAACGAGTTTATGACGAGAAATAAAACCACACATAACATTTACATAGCGAGGGCATCCACCGAAGTAGTTCACCCCTCCTGGGCTACATGCTGTTGGTCCATCTCCCAATGGCATGTCCATATGTCATTATGCTAAAAAAATTGAAAATTTATGTGTTTATAGGCCTCTAATGGTTGTTTTCTGCATACGATGGCTCTAGAATGCTCCCATTAGTCTAGGTAGACTCTTGTTTCACCCAAATTGGTCAAAAATTTACTCTCCTAGCCTTTTACCCAATATCTCCTAGAAAACCTCCATAGCTTGTGGAGAACCGCACCTAACTACGGTTACATATGGAAATTTTTACGAAAATTTGGGGCGCACAATTCTCTGCTAGTCCCAAACCGTAATATTAAGTTTAACCATTCGAGGTGTGGGGGTGGCACATGCCAACCCCGAAACCCTGTTGTTGTATTAGCTAAGCGGAGCCTAAAGCTTTGAGCTGAGGGTTGAATCCCTTTAGCGAAGTCGAGCATGGAGTTGAGCATGACCACGCGGAGAAGTTGAATGCGATAGTTTTCATGTGATAAGGTTTCAAACACAATGGTTGGAGTTTGTTGTCGGTGGTAACATAAATTTTTTGGTTTGCTATTTTGTGGCATGTGACCATGTCTCGGGCCGCCCGTGAGGTTGGGACCACCCCAAATCATAATACATGAAAATTTAAATAGCGTCGGTGTACCAAAGGGTTAAGTAACATTGTATAAGCTTGGTTGGTGAGCTTTGCACGCATCACCGAAGGTCGCGAGCTCAAACCCCCCGATCCCCTCATAAAATTTTACCATATAGCTCGGGGGACACGTGGCGGCCTCGGGGGCTGGCCGTGTCACCCTCCCATTGGCCCAGAAAACGTACAACCATCAACGAATCTCCCGCGATGCTTGTCGGCCTCTTGCTGAATTCGGAAAAAGGAATATACTTAGGAATATTCCTTTTTGTTGACTATGCACCCACATGCGACTAGGCATCCCGGTCAAACACACAATCGAAAAATTCGGTGATTTGGGAGATTGATAAAAACGTGATATCTCCCTCATACGACATCGGTTTTCGAACCATTTGTGATGCGGAAATAAAAAGGCAGAGATCTACCCGATTAAGCAGGTTTGACACAGTTTTGAGCACTTTGAATTTTTGAGAAAGATTTATGAGAAATCTTGATCACACCTCCCCATTGTGAATATTTTGGACCCAAAGACTTTGATTACCTTTTCGGTAGATGAGGGTAAAACTCCCTCACCTTTACAACTTCCATTCACTTTGACTTGCTTGACTTCTCTTGCCTTTGAGACCAACTTGAAGGTAGTGAACACTTCCCTCGTAGATGCTCTTGTCCTCCTATCGAGGTATCTTCCTTGAGCTCATCCAGAAATTACGGCGAGAAATATTCAATAGAAGGTAGTTGAACATCACTTCCTTGATCATCGATCAAAGGTAGCTCATACAAATGTAAGTTGCAACATTAACAATTACAGATACATTTTCATATATGAAAGGCAAGTCAAGTTGAAATGCATTGTTGTAACTTGCTCTATGATCTTGAATGGACCATAGAGAATGGGTTTAATTTTTTACCTTCTCCTTGCATCATTTCTTTGCTTATGTGCAACCATACCTCTCTCCTTCTTGAAACTTGTGATCAACTCTATGTTTGTCAAGCCTCTCCTTGTATTTGCTTTGACTCTTCTCAAAGAGTTTGTTCTTGAACTTCTTTGATGTATAATTTGAATTTTCTCAATGAACTTTCAAGCCTTGTCAATATCACTATGCCCATCAATTGCAACATCCTTCTTAAATATGAAGTCTAATGGTGATTTGGAAAATACCCAACATACTTTAAAGGTGATGTGTTTGTAGAAGAGTGCTTTTTCACTGCAGTTGTATGTCTTTGAATGTAATGCGATTGCTCATCCCATGACTTAGGATGTTTGCTACGATATCCTCTCAATAGATGCCTGATGGTTCTTTTCACCACCTCGGTCTTGGCATTAGTTTGCGGATGGCTTGATGCCCTTTTGCAACTTTGAGTCCATCATACTCAAGGTGGACCAAAAAATCTGATGAACCTTGAATCCTTTCATTAAAAATAGAAGTAGGAAATCATAATGAACCCATACATGTTGAAAATAAATTTTAGAAGTTTTTTCGGTAGTAATGGATTTCTTACATAGCATGAAAATATACACATTTCATGAATCTATCCACAACTACATAAAGATAATCATGTTGTTTTCTTGACACTGAGTGAACCTCCAACAAATTCCATGGCGACACTCTCCCATGGCCTTAATGAGCACGGTATTGACGTATGTATTTAAACTTCCTATTTCTAGGATTGTTTTGTGCACACATATAACAACCTCTTATAAAATATGACATACTATCTATCATGAGCCTAATAAAAATACCTCTATAGATACACCATTTTTCTTGCAAGAAAGGGAGTGGCTCAGCAATAAAATGAATGAGCTTCTCTCATGACATTAGCCTATCTCCTTGTGGTATACACGGTTCCCAAATGAAACAAAATTGTTTTGTCATGTGATAATCATTATCTTCAACTTGATTCCTTCACTCAAACTAGTATACACATCTTGAGATCAACATCACGTGCATATTGTTCTGTAACTCTCATGTACAATAGAATAATTTTTTAGTAAATAAGAAGCACTTATAATTGGTCTTTGAAAGAATATCGACAACTTTTATTGAAAATATCTTTCTTTTATCTCATAACTTGAGTAAAAATGTTAGAATAAATTCCATCCACTTGAAATGCTCCTTGATTACTTTTATAATTTTGTTTGTGGCCCATGAAATCTCTTGTAATGGTTAGTGATCGGTATGTATAGTGTCTCTTTTTACCCATCAAGTAGTGTTCCACTTCTTGACGCTTTTTTACTAATGCATACAACTCTTTGTCATATGTAGGATAATTAGCCACAACACCATTGAATGTTTGAGAATGAAAGCGATAGGATTTCCGGTACACCCAAAAGAACTACGCTATGGAATAATCACTAGCACTTCGGTTGTATCTCGAATGGATGTCTCAAATTAGGTAATGAAAGGACTAGGCTGAAATGATCTTGTCTTTTAAATATTCTAAAGCTTGCTATTGTTTTTCCTCCCCATTGGGCGTTTCTTCACACTTGTCATTGCATGCATAGGAGGCGTGATGGCATAAAAGTTAACAATAAACTTTCTTCAATATTAGAAACTCCACTAAAAACTTACCTCGGTTACTGTTTTGGAAGTAGGCCAATTCACAATGGCTTCCACTTAGAAGATCAATTCTCAACTCGCCTCCTCTACAATGTGTCCCAAATAAACCGAAGTCTTTCCAAACTCACACTTTGACATCTTAAGAAATAATTTCTCTTTCTTCAAAACATCAAGCACCCTATTCACATGCAAGACATGTTCTTCTCTTGTTTTCTGAAAATAAATATGTCATATAAATACACGTCACAAAGTCATCAAGAAATGGATGCAAATACTATCCATAACATGCATGAAAGTTGTTGGTGTATTGCACAAACCAAATGGCATAACCAACCACTCAGGAGTCCTTGTTTGGTTTTGAATGCGATTTTCCATACATCACTTTATACAATTCTTACTTGATGAAATCCACTTAGTAAATCTAACTTGGTAGAAAAAAAATTCTTCTTTCAGGCGATCCAAGCAAATCATCTATCCTTGGGAGTGGGTATAGATTCTTTTCTAGTTATCTTGTTCAAAGCTACGGGAAGTCTACACGCATACTTGAAGTACGAATCTTTCTTCGAATCAAGACTATAGGTGAAACACGTGGCAAAGTCTTTAGACCTTATGAGTCCTTTTTCCAACATCTTCTTTATTTTTCTCTTTATTTAGAAGCATTCTCCATTATCTGCATGCGATACACTTGCCGATATTTGGAAGAGGACAATCTTGCTGCTGAAACTAAATCTCATGTTGAATCCCCCTTTTTGGAGGAAATCACATTTGGCTCTTGAAACATCTCATGATGTGCATCAACTACATCATACATAAATCTAATTTCAAGGTAGGATCACAACCCTCAAATTATTCATGATTAATATCTTCTTTTAGGCTTATTCATTAGAAGAACAAAATTCTTACTTGAATTTAACGGCCTCTTTACTACCGTCCAACATTTACCATAGCAATGTTTGTCTTCTTGCGATGTGCTCCTAACGATATTACTCCTTGTCATATTTGAATAAGTAATTGTTGTTCTCATGGTGATGGAAGATCTCTTTCTTGTCATACAAGTAAGGACGCCCAACACAATACTTTGTTATGTCAAGCAAAACCACATCTGAAATCCAACTATGTCGATAAAACGTACGTTATTGCAAACCGAAATATATAATTCTTTGGAAACTTGTAAATTTTCATCCTTAAAAATCCAACCAAGTGGATGTGGTTTTGGATGTGGAATGGTCTCAAGATTAAGTTTCTTAACCAAGTCTTCAAAAGATTAAGTTTTCTTGTGACCTTTGTCGAACAATGTGTCGATCTTAGTATGTACGGATATGACCCTCATGAAGCAGTTCAATTCTATCTTCTTCATTTGGAGCATGTATGTGACGGTTGATGTACTAGTACGGTGTTTAGTTTCCATTTCTTTCCCTTTAATTTTCTTCAATACCATGGCTGTAATTTTAGATTCATCACGGAGGAAATCCTCTCTAAATCATGTTGAGTTGTAGTTGTAGTTTTGTTTCCCTTTGTTGTTGCGATACTTGGGTCTCTTTTCGGGATGTAATTTCCAACATTGATTTTCATTATGGCCTTCTCTTGAAAAATATTTAAAAACCACTTTTTATCCTTCTTTCTTAGCAGATAGATTATTTTTCTCTTTTACCTTTTGAGGTCTTCTCTTTGTTTTCCCCTTAATAGGTTTATTTCTACCCTCATCGAAATGTTTTTCCCTCTAGCTTCTAGATGTGTGGCACAACGGACCTCATCTAGACTTTTGGGTTTAAAAATGATGAAAGTATGTCTAAAAGATAGTATATATGCCTCCTATGTACTTTGGAAAAGTATCTTGGCTCTGCGCAAATCTACCCCTAATAAGAGAGCTCTTCTCCTAAATTCTTGGGTGTAAACTTGCACATTTTGTCCTTCGGTGTCTAAAATTTTTCAGTTCATTATGGATTTCTACATATGGTAATGGATAAAACAGTCGTTTTATTGCGGTAATGAAATCAATCCATGATAGGAATAATCTTACCATGCTTCTTGATCTCCTCCTTTGTCTTTGATTCCACCAAACAAGTGTTTCACCTTCCATTCTCAATGAAGCTAATTGGATTTTGGTATCATCATCTTGAATGTTCTAGATTCTCAAATAGACCTCGATTTCATATCCAGATATCCCAGCTTTTACGCATTGACTTCACCATTAAACATTGGCAATTCAAACTTAACATCAAGCTTTGCAAAAGGACTTTTATAGGTGTTCTTTGACTTGTGTGGTGATGTCTTGAAAATGAAGTAGAGGATGATGATGATGAGGGTGAGGATGGTGACTTTTCCCCTTCTTTGACTTATCTTCATCATTGTGACCTCCTAATATCCTTGTCCTTCCTTGTGAAGTTTGTATCCTTCTCCTTCGAGTTTCTCATTCCTTTCTTGATAAAGGATTCTCACCTCTCAGATCATGTCAAGGAATGCTTTCACGAACACTCTTTCTTCCTCTTTGGGATCACTTCTTCATGGATTTCTTCTTCCTGCAGAGGCATGCTTAATGCTACTTTTGCTTCCTTAGGAGGTGAACTAGGTGGTGGAGAATATGGAAATATTTCCCTCCTTTGTTGTGGCTCACTTTGAGACCTCTTTCTTCCCATGATTGACTTCTCCTCTCACGAGCTTGAGCCTAGTAAGCATGTAAAAACTGAAAAAAGTTAAACAAATATTTGCACACAACAACACAGGAGATTAGCTCTAACTGCGATACCATCCCACGATCTCCATTTGTTTGCTTAAATATTGAGGATTTAACCATGAAATATAAGTGATTTTAGTGAATTAGAAGCATGAAATAAGATAAAATAACATTAAACAACAATGTATAATAGATAAATAAAACACACATAACATTTACACAATGAGACATGATGGAAAGCGAGTTCACCCCTCCTGGGTTACATCTGTTAGTCTAGCTCCAAATGGCATGTCCA
This sequence comes from Pinus albicaulis, assembly GCA_034641835.2. Taxonomy (NCBI): domain Eukaryota; kingdom Viridiplantae; phylum Streptophyta; class Pinopsida; order Pinales; family Pinaceae; genus Pinus; species Pinus albicaulis. Next base: position 1,034,219,398 of record CM076584.1, read on the forward strand.
TCTTTCATTATTCTTCAAAATTTTCAAATACATGTATTTATAGGCCTCTAATGGTTTTTCTCTACTCCAATGGCTCAAGGAATGCTCAATTAGTCTAGGTAGACTCTTGTTTCACCCAAATTATTCGAAAATTGACTCTCCTAGCCATTTCCCCGATATCTCTTAGAAAACCTCCACCGATTGTGGAGAACTTCACCCTAACTTCTGATTACATTTGGAAAATTTTCTGAAATTTTTGGGGCGCGCGAATTCTCACTTCGGAGTCCCAAAAGCGCGTAATATTAAATTTTAGTTCGAGAGTGGGGGTGGCCACATGCAAACCCTTATCCATGATTTATTAGCACGCTAAGTGGAACTCCACTTTGAACTAGGGTTGAAGCCCTTTAAACTAGAGTCAAACATGGAAATGAGCACGACCATGCGGAGAATTTGAATGCGGCAGTTTCATGTGATAAGGTTTCAAATGCATTGGTGAATTTGTTGTCGGTACTAACATAAATTGTTGTGGTTTTTTATTGTGGCATTTGACCACATGTGCGGTATGGTAACCCAGCCCCCAATTCACAATACATGAAACTTTAAATAGCGTCGGTGCACTAAAGGGTTAAATAACATTGTATAGATCGGTTGGTGGAGAGCTGCGTACACATCTTTGAGTCGTGAGGTCAAACCCCACGGTCCTCATAAAATTTTACCATATAGCTTAGGGGACATGTGGCGACTCCGAGGCGGGCCACGTGTCCACCCTCCCATTGGCCCAAAAATAAAATGTACAACCATCCAATGAATCTCCATGCGAAACTACCGACCTCAGTAGCTCGGAAGAAAGGGAATATTCTTAGGAATATTCATTTTTTGGCGATTATTGCACCCACATCTTGTTGAGCATCCCAATTCGAACTTCTGTCGAAAAATTTAGTACATTTGGAAATCTATCGAGACGATATCTCCCTCATACGACATCAATTTTTCAAGCTGTTCACGGTGCCGAAATCGAAAGAACGATACTCTCTTCCGGTCGCTCTCCAAGTTCGGCACAATTTGAGCAATTTGAATTTTGAGAAAAATTTACGAACTCTGATCCAAGTCAATGCGGTGATTCTTGAGCTTGTTGGGGATTGCGGGCGGGGAAAGTTGAGGATCATTCAAGAACATTAAGAAAAAACTAATATATCTTATCGTAGCAAGTCTCGGTCCAAAATACAAGTTGGATCGAGGGGACACGGTCGAGTGGTAGATCGGATACACCCCGGGACATAAAGGACTCGTATGTATGAGATTTTTTTTTGGGCATCAAATATGCCCATTTATTCACCATACAATACCCATATTCACATCCTAAATTCCTATATTTTTAACTCATTTCATACCATAATTTCACAACTTTCCGCTTGATTCACATATTGCAATTTTGGTTTATTATCACCATTTTCCTTGATTAGATATGAATTTTATATGGTTAGCTAATGGTGGTTTTCTAGTTCATTTATGGTATGGATCCATTGAAATTCTTCATAAGTCAATTAAACTAGTTATACGGGTTAAGTATAGAATGGCTAAATTGTTGTACATTAAAATACCAATTTGTGATCAAATGAAGAAGAATCTCGAGATTACGAGACATGAGGTTTGTTAAAGTACCCTCACTCGGGAAAACCAAACTATTTGTCAAAATTCATCACCACGAAGAAGTTATGGTCGGCGGAATTCTTAATTACAAAATCTGAAGTACCTATTAAGTACCCAAATTCTTGGATTCCAAGTATAAAATTTTGGGTTTGACGATTTCATAAATGAGTTTTGAAGTATTTTGGTTGAAGACTTATTCATTTATTTTTCAAGCCATATGGAGTTGTAATCATTTATTCTATATCTCCAATCAAGATATGTGTGATATAGTGCGAGTGTTGTCCTTGATGGCAACTTGAATGAAGATGAAGACATCACATTTGATGACATGTGTTTTCTTTAATGTAATTCTCACACGATGAAGTTATTCTTGACTTGATGGACTTGGTAAATGATGTTTGTTAGCAATATGATGTTGAGTGTTGTCCTTGAAAGGCAACCCACTTGATGAAGATAATGGCAACTAACTGGATGAAGTTGTGCTTGATAGAATATGTCTTGTACGAGAGGCAATGAAGAAGGAATTCGACATGCTAGATCTATGATGAAAAGAGTATGTCTCAAGGCATACGGATCTATCTAAGGAAGTCGCGTATGCACGCGGAAATAATGTTCAAGTCACGTATGGAAATGACGCTCATAAAGTGGGAAACCGGGGGTAACCACCATGGTATTGACCCATTGTATTGGGTAATGATTCGTCTATGTGACCACGTCCGGAGATACCATCGGAAGTAATGTAGTTTTGGGCTCATGGTATTGTTTTGGCTCATGGTATTGAAAAAGGAGCCCGTGGTATTGAAAAAGATAAACCTATATAAGGAGAAGAAATTCATTGTGCAAATCATGAGTGTGGGAGCAAGATGTACGACTTGAATGAATACTTATCTGTGAAGTATATCTATATGGAAAGGTAATGGTTTGAATGATAGATGCGAGTGTATGATGCACCAATGATGAAGAAGGGGAACTAGATCTGAATTGTACTTGCTCTGCTAGATGCAGTTTATGGAAGACTTAGATCTAAGATGAGGTGAACATACATGCGAGTAAAGGTAAATCTAGGCCCGAATATACGATGCGAAGAGAGATATCTTTTTTTGCTTTATATAATGGTTGAAGATCTATACGCTAGTTTTCGAAGGGGAAGCGCGTATATACGCGGCCAGCTGAAGATAAAGCGCGTATGCCTGATAGACTTGTTACCGTAATATGTGCGAAGTATACGTGAAAGTTTATATGTGAGAATGCGTGTGTCTAGCATTTTATCAGTGAAAGGAAAGCGCGTATGGAAACTAGGGTTTGCTGAGTACGTAGTAGAAATGTACGTACGTGCCTTGTTCTTGATATCTATCAGTGAGTTATATGTCTACATTTCATGGTTGAATGTGCTTAAAAGTATGGAGTGGGTCGATCTGAAAATATGATGAAACGTGGCACGCAGGATTGTATTCTAAAGGAAGCTTTGGATCGAGTGTGAAAATTGATGAAACGTGGTCCATAGAAGTGCGAGGGTTGTAGCCTTCGGTCGGGGGTTAAACCCTTCCCGGTGAGGCTGGTAAACGGGAAGCGGGGGTCGTAGCTCCCTTCCGGGGAGAGGGTGGTAAACGAGTCGGGGGGTCGTAGCTCCCTTCCGAGAGGCAGTAGCGAGCGCGGTGGGTGCACAACGTCTTGGTAGATGCAACGACGACACATATGTTGTAAGATGTTTTCTCTATAATAAAATATTGAAGAGAACATTGCGGCGGTGGTTTTACTCAGAGCTTGGGTTTCCACCTAAAATCACGGTGTTCATGTGTGATGCTTATGTGTGATGGTTTATTCTGTTCTTACTTCACATGTTCACTGTTTACGGAACATCTAATGAATGAATGATGGAATGATATAAGTGAAGAACTAATGGCATAATTAGATCTGCGTATTATCTACGAGTTGTATGAAGGATATACGCGTGTATACGCTAGTTGGCTTGACAAAGTAGCGTATGGGTTTAAACATGAAAAAGTAAAAAGTTTTAGTTTGCCCTAAATCCTGGTTCACCCCCCCTCTCCCCGTATTTTTCCCAACAATTGGTATCGAGCAGGTCCTTGCAGAAGCTTGATCGCTTGAAGGAGATGCGTCGCAATGGGAAGTCAAGAAGGAGTAATGTCTATAAAGCCACCTCTATTCAATAGAAGCAATGCGATATTCTGGAAGGTACGAACAAAAGCATATACTGCACGCGAAGTCTTGGTGCGAGATGTATGAGCGATCGTGGAAGAAGGTTATCGATACCCGGCAAGTATTCCCTGCGATGCGGCGAAGGAAGAAGTATGAAATCAATGCCCAGCGGTGAAGGTCTTGTTAGGAAGCATGCTTGAATCGAGAATTTGCTAAAAGTGAGTACGACTACATTTTAGAAAAAGAAATGTGGGACAAAATCATTCTAAGCTATGAAGGAGACACAAAAGGTAAAGGTAACTCAAACTCTTAGAATTGAATATGAAAAATTTGAAGATGCATAGTGATGAAAGTGTTGCAGTTTCTTTCTTCGTCTAGATGATATTGTAAATGGGATGAGAAATTTGGGTGAAACCATAACCGATACTACTACAGTGGGAAAAGTCTTGAGATCCTTGACTTCAAGATTTGACTCTAAAGTTTTGACTCATGAAGAAAAGGCAGGATACGCAAACTCTTACTATTGTTCAATTACATGGTATTAGAAGCTGCTTTGAAATGAGACAAGGAGGTCCTTCTCAAATCAAAGAAGCTACTGAGTATGCAGAGGAAAAGAAAAGGAAGTTAATCGAAATCTGACTATATATCTAGATGAAGAAGCCAATTTCGTGAGAAAACTCCAACTAGGAAGTTTGGAAGATTCAAAATTAGCTTCCCTTCAAATGTTTTGAGTGTGGAAAAGTTGTGGTCACTATCTTTGCTAAATGTCCTTATATAAAGAAAAACATGGTAAAGGAAAACAATTTGAAAAGGAAGAGTTATTATGCAAATAAAGATGATGATGAAGTGTCCGATGAAGATGAGAAGATTACGTGCAAGCTCTACAAGTGCTCATGGCAAATAGAGAAAAACGAAAGGTTACTCGAGGAAAGGAGATACCTCAGAAATCATGTATAGCAAAAATTGAAGAAGATGAAACGGTGCGACGAAGCTCTACAAGTGCTCATGGAAAAGAGGAAAAAGAAGAAGGCTACTCGATGCAAGGAGATATCTCGAGAAAATTGAAGAAGATGAATCGGTAATGGGCCCTTGTAATCTTCTTTGTGCAAGCAATGGTGTAGAAAGTGAAAGTAAAGTTGTGGATCTAGAACAAGCTATCAAGATCCAAAGTTGAAGAAAAACAAGGAAATTGATAAGAAAGATTCTATCTACAAAGAGATGATCTCAAAAATGAAAGATCAAATAGAAATGTTGAATGGACGGGTGGACAAGTATCGAGTTTCATACTTATGCATCAATCGAATTAAAGAACTAGAAACTGAAATCAACGATCTAAATGCGGATCCTGAGAAAATCAAATAGAAAGATAGAAGGACTTGAAGCTGCAATCATCTTTCTACAAACGGATCTTGAAGCATCAAATAAGAATAATGAAGAACCTACGTCATTTGAAGGAAGGCCTTAGGCAGAAATCATCTCTCTCCAAAGAAGATCTAGAAAAATCAAATAAGAAGAATGAAAGGAAACACCCAACAAACATGTGAAGAAAACGAAAATTGGTTGAAAGAAAGAGATTCTAAATCTGAAGGATCAAGTAGAAGATGAAAGAAGGAAGAAGAAAGCATGACAAAACAATGTCAAGCCTTGGAGGTTAGGTAAACATTCTGAAAGGAAAATTAGAAAGAAAAGGTTAAACTTTTGAGGTTTCAAGATAGTACTAATATTTTGGACAATATTCGAGTAATCAAAGGTCTCCTGCTATCAAACTTGGTCTTGGTTTCCATGAAAGCGTGCAAGGAGAATCTAGCTCCACAAGGAAGTGCAAAAAAATTCGAGAGGATGTCAATGCAAAACTTTGAAGTGTTGGAAGAGACAAAAGATTGACCAACAATGATAGAATCTCAAAGGAAATCAGTCAATAATGTTGAATGCTTTAAATGTCATAATTATGGGCATGTTCGTAAATTACGAGGAAGCGAATCATTTCGACCTCAATCAAACAATTCCTACATAGAAAGATTACTGTTTGGTTTCTTCAAGGGATATTGTTTTTCATGTAACAAGTATGGACATAACGGCAATTTGATTGTAAAAAGGAGGAAGACTAGAAATACTCATTATGATACTTATGATTATTTCTCTGGACACATGAGATGTTATTCTTGTAACAAGTATGGACATGTAGAAAATGGCAATCAGGTTGATAGATATGAGAGGTGGATAACTCGGCACACAAATAGAAAGTTCAATGATATAGAGGAAAAGTGGGAGGGCCAGATCATAAACGTAGGGAATTCGACCCCTCTTGCGGTCATAAAGCTTGGAAAGTGACTTTATTATTATTGCGGGGAATGATGTGGGATACATTATGAGATTTAGTAATGTATCGTCATAAGGAGATATGTGATGACTCTCATGGTTGATTTGATTATTACGGATTATGTTTATTTCGATAGCGCATACGTGTGGAAAAAGATGAGTGCAATTAAAAGTTCGGGAGGATATATGAAGGAAGATGAAAAATTTATATGTACCACTCCTACCTTTAGGTTCTATTAGCAAAGTCGCTTTATACACGCGAGTTTCATCAGACACAGTCGCGTATGCATTGATGATAAGAGAATTTATATGCTAGCTGAAGATCTGGAGCAGAGGTTCAGGGGGAGCATCAGTCTGATTGTTAATAACTGTATTATTGACTCTGTATCAGCTTAATTTCTCAGTTTTAAATAATGATGATATGATACTTGGTTACTTATGTTGAAGATTATGGATGAGTCCTGTTTTCTTGTTGATGAAGAGTATTCGTTGCTGAGATGAAAGTCTTATAATTCAAAGATAAGGACAGATCATGCAGAGATTGTTGCTGATGACTTGCTGATAAAGGTATTCAGGTTGCACAAGTTAAGGAGGAGCACTGGTTCAGGGGGAGCAGCAGGTTGAATACTAATGATTGCATTGTTGGCAATATGACTGCTTACTCTTTGGTTTTTATGATACTCATGCTCAAATGATGATGACTTGGTACATGGTTTATTATGATGAGATTTTGAGCCCTGGTTGCTGATAAGTATCTTTTGTGCTCACACATGGATGAGTTGGAAGTCGTTTGATTCAGAAATAAGAATAGATCATGCAGAGTTTGTTACTATGGTTGAGATCTTTTCCCTACATATGGTCCATCATGTTAAATCTTGAAGATCTTGATGATATTGGACCACATGGATGATTGCTTGACACATATTTGAAGATGTTGTTCTGGTATGATAATTTCTCTTGGAAAGAATGTATTGATGTTGCAAAGAATCTGAAGGCTTGGTTACTAATGTGCTTATGCTACAATCGTTGGATGACGCTTGAAGACTCAACTACACTGTTCTATCTATCTTCCCTCACATGTTCCGGGGAAGCATTCGAGTATCTAAGACAGAAGCTGGGAGTGTTCTCTGCCAGTCAAAAGAAAAAATCTGCATAAATATAGAAGATGGTATTGGATACGCGGGTTTACTGAAACACATTCGCGTATATACGCGAGTTCATGCACAGAAAACCGCGTATGTCTGATTGCTGACAATTTTCTGTTTGGAGTCAGCTCTCTTCAGCACAGCTGCAGTGCTACTTGATATCTCTGATACTGTTTGGTATCTCTGGTGGAGTTCCAGTTCTCATAATTCTTTCTCTAATGTTTTGGTAAAGATGTCTTGATGATTTGTTAGTGGCAGTGTTCAGGTTGCACAAACTAAGGGGGAGCATTAAACCCCTTCTTTGGTATAATGCATTATTGGCATTATGGTGATTCTGAAATATGTTCTTTGAAGTCTTTCTGGTGTTGGTTATGAAAATTCATATTTGTATTTTGATGAAAGGTGGATTAAAGGACCCTTGATGTAAATTATGTATTCGATTTGTGCTGGACTTGTTCATTTTGTAAACCCACTTGGTTGGGTAGTTGAGTCAAATTTGTAAACCCACTTGGCTGGGTATTTGAGTCTCATATGTAAATCCACTTGGTTGGATCTTTGATGTAAGTATGAGTCATTGGTGATAGGAAGGTCATAGAGTCATGTACTTCATTGAAAAATATGTTTGAAGTTTCAGCATGAACTCAGGGGGAGCATGGTCACTTCGTTAAATCAGATGCATCGGTCTCTTATGAAGAATTTACTTCTACATGAAGCGGAAAGGGGGAGAAAGTGTTGGTTTTGATACGCCCTTTGCCTTGATGTCAAAGAGGAGAGTGACCTTAGTGTTTGAATGAAGAGAGAAAGAATGGTGTCAAAGAATGGGGAAAGTGACATGGTGTCATTGTATTCTTAATGTACCTATCTGTTGTGATGATCAAACACCATCGTGGTTTCCATCAAGTCCAAAGGGGGAGATTGTTGGCAATATGATGCAGAGTGTTTTCCTTGATGGCAACCTTCAGATGAATGGATATGTGACTGTTGGCATGTGTTTTCTTTGATAGCAATTCACACAGTGAAGTTATTCTTGACTTGATGGACTTGGTAAATGATGTTTGTTAGCAATATGATGTTGGTGTTGTCCTTGAAAGGCAACCCACTTGATGAAGATAATGGCAACTTACTAGATGAAGTTGTGCTTGATAGAATATGTCTTGTACAGAAGGCAATGAAGAAAGGAATTCAGCATGTGCTAGATCTATGATGAAAAGAGTATGTCTCAAGGCATACGCGGATCTGTCTAAGGGAAGTAGCGTATGCATGCGGGAAACAACGTTCCAAGTCGCGTATGGGCAAAAGTGCTCATAAAGGTGAGCGGGGTAACCACCATGGTATTGACCATTGTATTGGGTAATGATTAAATCCTATCTGACCGAATCCGGGAATACCATCGGAAGTAATGTAGTTTTAGGCTCATGGTATTGAAAAAAGGGGCCCGTGGTATTGAATAAACCTATATAGGAGAAAGAAATTCATTGTTGTGCAAATCATGAGTGTGGGAGCAAGATATTCGAGAGCTTGAATGAATACTTCTCTGTGAAGTATATCTGTATGGAAAGGGTAATGGTTTGAATGATAGATCTGAATGTATGATGCACCAATGATGAAGAAGGGGATCTAGATCTGAATTGTACTTGTATCTGCTAGATCTGTTTATGAAAGACTTAGATCTAAGATGAGGCGAACATGCATGCCGAGAGGCAAGGTAAATACGAGTGTGATATCGATCTGAAAGATATCGCGCTACTACAGGAAGATCTATATGCTAGTTTGCCAAAGGGGAAGCGCGTATATACGCGGCTTCGCTGAAGAGAAAGCGCGTATGCGCAATGAAATTGTTCTGTAATATGTGCAGAAGTATACGCTGGTTTATGTAAACGGAAGTGCGTATATACGCGACATCAGTGAAAGGAAAGCGCATATGCAAACTAGGGTTTGCTGAAGTCTGTGGTAAGAAATGTCTGATCTGTTCTGCTTGTTTACTGATATCTGTCAGTGAGTTATATGTATCTGTTTCATGGTTGAATGTGCTTAAGAGTATGGAGTGGGTCCAGTCTGAAAATATGATGAAACGTGGCCTGCAAGTTGTATTCTAAAGGAAGCTTTGGATCCAGTGTGAAAATTGATGAAACGTGGTCCATAGAGGTGCTAAGGGTTGTAGCCTTCAGTCAGGGGGTCGCAGCTCCCTTCCAGGTGAGGCTGGTAAACGAGAGCAGGGGGTCGTAGCTCCCTTCCAAGAGAGGCTAGTAAAGGAGTCAGGGGGTCGTAGCTCCCTTCCAGGAGAGGCTGGTAAACGAGCGCAGGTGGGTGCCTGCGTGCTGGTAGGAGTCTGCACCAGCACATATGTTGTAAGATTTTTTCTCTATAATAAAATATTGAAGGCTGAGCAACTGCAGCGGTGGTTTTCTCCCGACTTGGGTTTCCACCTAAAATCCTGGTGTTCATGTGTGATGCTTATGTGTGATGGTTTATTTTGTTCTTACTGCACATGTTTACTGTTTACAGAACATCTAATGAATTAATGATGGAATGATATAAGTGAAGAAATAATGGCATAATTAGATCTCTGTGTATACGCGAGTTGTATGAAGGATATCCGCGTGTATACGCTAGTTGGCTTCAGCAAAGTAGCGTATGGGTTTTAGAGCATGAAAAAGTAAAAAGTTTTAGTTTGCCCTAAATTTTGATTCACCCCCCCCCCCCCCCCCCTCTCAGTATTTTTCCCAACAATATGCATGGATAATAAGATTTCCAAGACAAATTTTCCATAACCAATTTCCAGAGAAAAAAAAAAAAAAAAAAAAAACAAACAAACAAACATTTAAAATGTATTTTTGCAATATTATTGGCATATAGCTAAGATCAGATCCTTGAGTCCATGAACTCAAATTGTAAAAGTGTGATATATATTGCAATCACTTAGTACTTGGGGGGATATAGGAGTTACTTAGGAGAGGAAGCACAACTATAGGGATGGTGTACATTGAACTCTATTTTTGGATGAATTAATAAAATATGACGAAGTTGTTGTAGCCTTGGTGCACCCTTGGTGTCCATTTCATGAATTGAGCTTACACCTGCAACACATGGATAATAAAGGCCGCATAAACCTATCATGTTTGCAGGGTTAACATATATTATGTAAGTGTGAATTTTAGTGTTTATTTCCTTTTTATATTCTATTTATTGCAAATGGTTTGAAGTAGATTCAATTTGCTTTGTGAATATATTTCTGCATTCTAGATTATGTAATTGCCTTATAATTTGCGGTGTGACCCCAAGAATAGTTTTGTGTAGAAAGCGTGTTTCAATTAAATAGGTAGATTTGTACTTAAAGTTGCATTTCTTTTATTGATGAGTTTCATAATTTTTGCATTTGGTTTCGTACTTAATTTTTTGTTCTCAATTTTCATAAATCCGAAAAATAACAACCAGTATATCATCGTTGATTCTTTACGAGCAGAGGAAAATTATTGTTAATATCCCTGTACATGAATGATTTTGTAATTTCACTTTTACAGTCATGAACATTTAGAAAGTGAGATTTTCAATTTAAAATGAATCCTTAAAGAGAAGCAATTATCATGTTTCGAATTTAATCTATTGATTTAAATTGAATTATTTTTTCTTTATTTATGATCATGTATGTATATCAGTGACACGAGATTACTGTAGCATTGTGCTCTGCGTGGAATGTCCAGAATCATTTAGAGATAGAGTGTTATTTGTTAGTATAGGTCGTGTGTTAATGCTTTAGGAATTACATGTCATTTACAGTGTAGTTTTAATTTCGTGTGTGAGATTTATTTGAATCATAGAGAAATCATCATTTCTATAGATAGTTGGTTATTTGCTAGATTTCGTGCTAAGATTTAATTATATCTATTTTCATAATTAGATAAATTAAACTGAAAACAAACGTTTTGTTCCTAATTCTGTACTAAACAGTAAAATGGTTTAGAAACAAAAATTTTGTTCTATACCTAACTTTGTACTAAGCAGTAAACTAATTCCATACTCTATTCAGTATCTCAATCCAAAATTAATAAATTATTAGTTTAGGTAGATGTCATGATCCTGCATTACATGTTCTTGTGCCTCGCAGCTTACGAGCCCCATTTGATAATTTAATGTTGGAATTATAACACGTATAATTTCCTTAACATTTTCGGGTTCGTTGTCAAGGAGGTGCTAAAGGGATTAGAGCATAGTTTCTTGCACAATTTTTTTTGCGTGATCTTAGTTGTAGGGAAGCTAGAGGTAAGACATGAGTGAAGAGCCATGCATCCTCTTTGGTTTGGGGTCACTCCAAATTCTGGTTGTCCAAGTAAGCGAGGGGTTCAAATTTTAATTCATTTAGATAAAAATTTCAAGCTCTTTAAAGATAAAACATTTTTGTGGTGTTGTAAGAACCTCTATGTACTAATCCATTTTGTGAGACAGGGATTATCAACCAGTAGGAGAAATTAAAGAACGATTGAGAGCTTGAAGAATGTCCCTTGGAGTACTTTCTCAAATCCTAGTAGTGGCAGGGATATCTGCCTCTCAGGAAGAGTTCATCCTAACCACATTCATAAAATTATCTATCTCTCCATGGCAACAAAAGGATTTGGAGGTCTCCCTTGATTCCTCTTGCCTATATACCAAGGAGATCGAGAAATCATGTAATAATTTCGATGGGCAGCATCCTATTGAACCTAAAATCGAGGATCTTTCACCATGCCCAGCAATAAGCCTTGTATGAATTCCAGAGACCAATTATCCAAGTTTGTCTGGCATGACCGAGAAGGAATTTCATAATGGTACACATGAATAAATGGGCCAATAACACGAGGATTACATCAAGTATCGGTTCCAAATCACAATCCAGTCAAAGTACCACGCTCATATTCAAATACTCTTTGTATAACATCTTTCAAAACTGCTAATTTTTCATGCTCATGTACATTCTAAAGTTTATATGTTAAATATGGGCATGAATATACATTTGTACCTAATTTGCACATGGCTTCATTGGAATTTCTCTTTCACTTGAAGGAGGATGGATTTTCTCCAGTAGAGTAGGAAAGTTAGTATTGTAATAAATAAATCAATGAAAATAGTAAATAGAAAAATAAGTCCTTTTGTGAAATCCATCTTGTCTGGCACAACTAGATAGGGACTTTTCTTTAAATCCAGGTAATTGGCGAGAAAAGTTCCCAATAAAGTTGTAAATTTGTGTGATTTCTTCAAATAATGTATCTTTCAAGTCATTGTTTTTATACTCGAGTCAGTTGATGTGGGATTCCTTAAGGCCCACTTCCCAACAAGCCTTGTCCCATCGACATCATCACATTATCTGGGATCAAGGTTAGAGTTAGATAAGGTACATGGGAGCGTGAATTCCTTAATGGTAGGTATCCTTGTCATATATTAAGGAAATACATCAATGTTTCATGGTTGATGAATTTTGCAGTCCATTCAACTTCGATAAATCCATTCATGGCTGGTAGAATGTACATAGTGCCTTGATTCCCATTGACATCAAAGGTGGGATATCTCGCATTGGTTAACGACCTCCTCAATGGTCGGTAATCCAATGATTCTTGCTTATGTTTGACATAAACTCTAGTTATTCACATATGAAATATTGCACATGGGTGTGTAGCGATTGAAGACTACATGGTTTTTTTTTATCTCAACACAGGTTTGCAATAGTTTGGATCTTTGTATTAACATTTCCATATTCATTTGGAGTAACATATTTATTTCAGAAAAGGATGCCATATAGCATCTTGGCCATTCATTTGCAACAGAAATCACTTTTCCTCAATTTTTTTGGGGCATACAACTCCTCAGGCATGGGGGAGAAGGGGACCTTCAGTTCATCCTTCATCCTTCTTTAGCAAATTATATTAGTATTCAAATCAGCTCGAACCATTCCATCCTCCACTTCATCTTGCAGCATTGAGCACATCAACGAAAAAGGTAAAACTTGAGGTAAATTTGTCTTAAGATTCTCTAATTTATTATAAGGTTTAAGAAAATAAATGATTAACCACTTCTCATTCCATGCAGTTTATCTTTCATAAACCATTATCCTTCTATTTCCTTCCATCCATTACTCATAATAAAAATTCTTATACTCTGATTACAAGACCATGTAAAAGCAAATCCTTATGAAGGTAGTCTCTGTAGGTTCTAACTCTGAACATAAATTATCTACACACGAATCTTATAACAGAAAATAAACAATAGCGAGAGCATAAAACATAAAACAGATAAACACATAGATTTTCCCCTGGATCCCAAATTGGGACGACCAGCTTGATTTTTCATTATATTCCTTTTAGTGTCACAACACATATATATACATGCCGAAGCATACATAAACCTCAATCCATTAACCCTGGATTAAAACATAACCGTAGTTCCCTTGACCGGATCTACAATATACCAGGGGCCGAAAACCATCGTACCCCAAAACCATGTGCAAACTCATGCACAAAACATGGGTGGGTCCGCACACTAAAAAAAAAATCGCTGGAGCCCCAGATCCCAACAGTGGGGGCTGCCTCCCCCCCTTGTGACCCCCCTGCTGCGCCCGACGCAAGGTACAGCGCGTGGGGCTAGTCGTGGAAAGAATATAACACATACCCAAAATTCTCCCACTTGTTGTTTTCTTTCCACAGGGGGCCACAGGAGCGCTTAGTCATTGGGCCAAGTCTTCAACACTCATTGTTTCTCTACACCAAGAGAACTTCTGAGTGCTCACAGACTTTGTCAATGCATCTGCAACATTCTTCAAAGTGTCCACATTTACCAGCAACACCCTTTTAGCCTCAACCATATCTCTAACAAAGTGATATTGAACATCAATGTGCTTTGTCTTTGAATGGTAAGCAGGATTCTTAGCCAAGAAAATTGCACTTTGGCTATCACAGTCTATCCTTATAGCTTGCTGTACCAACCCCATACTTGAACACAATCTCAACAACCAAACTTCTTCCTTGCTTGCATGAGTGGTTGCTATGTATTCTGCCTCTGTAGTTGAAAGAGCCACTACAGACTGTATTTTACTCATCCAACTGACTGCGCCTCCAAATAGGTTAAACACATACCCACTTGTAGATCTTCTTTGGTCCAGATCTCCAGCCCAGTCTGCATCAACAAAACCACGAATGTCCAACATTCTTTCCAATCCTGGTCTTCCCTGGTAGCACAAGCCATAATCACTAGTACCACGTAAATATCTGAAAACCCGCTTCACTACTGTCCAATGCTCCTTCCCTAGGTTTGACATAAACCTGCTCAATACTCCCACTGCATGTGCAATGTCTGGTCTAGTACAGACCATTGCATACATCAGGCTACCCACTGCACTTGCATATGGAACACGGGACATATCCTCATCTTCTTCTTGTGTCTTGGGACACTGTTCAGCAGACAACTTTACACCTACAGGAATAGGAACATTCACCGGTTTACTATCCTGCATATTGAACCTCTGCAATATAGTCTCGACATACTTCCTCTGGTTTAACCAGAGCTTTCTCTTTGCCCAATCTCTCTTAATTTCCATGCCCAAAATATAGTTTGCAGCACCAAGATCCTTCATGTCGAATTTGGAGAACAGTTGGGTCTTCAAATCTTGGAAAATTTCTTTGTCATTTCCAATCAACAACATATCATCCACATACAAGACCAAATAAATAACACGATCACCAATTAATTTAAAATAAACACAGTGATCATCCTTGCTTCTGGTGAAGCCAAGTCCTCGTATATAGGTATCAAATTTCTGATACCATATCCTTGGTGACTATTTTAACCCATACAGAGACTTCTTCAACCTGCATACTAGTTCTTTTTTACCCTTCACCATAAAACCTTCAGGTTGCTTCATGTAGATCTCCTCTTCTAGATCCCCGTGAAGAAATTTTATCTTCACATCCATCTGTTATATCTCAAAATCAAATGCAGCAACAACAGATAAAAGTAATCTAATAGAAGTAATTTTGGCAACAGGAGAAAAAATATCACCAAAATCAATTCCCGGCACTTGGGAATAACCTTTTTCTACCAACCAAGCTTTGTATTTCCCCACCTTGCCTTCTACATTCATCTTCTTCTTAAACACCCATTTTCTCCCAATGGGCTTCCTTCCAACCGGCAACTCCACCAGATCCCATGCCTCATTTTTGTGCAAGGATGCCATTTCATCAACCATGGCCTCCTTCCAGAGTTTTCCATCCTCGGAATCTACTGCCTCCCTGACAGTTCTGGGATCATCATCAGTTATAGTTAAGGCAAAACCTGAACAGAAAGCAGATGGACTATACCTTTCTGGTTGCCTTCTTTCCCGAACTGATCTTCTCAAAGCTAGAGTTTGTGGCTCTTCATCTTCTGAGTCTTCTTCTGTTGTAGAGTCTGATTCATCCTCCTTTAGCTCAAACTCTATCTTCTCAGGTTCCTTTGGTATGATTTCATGTTTAAAAACATCTTTCACCTCTCTAAACACCACATCTCGGCTGTACACAACCTTCCTTGTTTCTGGGTTCCAAAGCTTGTAACCCTTTAAACCATCCTTATACCCAATAAAGATGCACCTTTCAAATTTATTATCCAACTTAGTCCTTTTCTCCTTTGGAACATGTACATATGCATCACATCCAAATACCCTTAGATGTGAAAGAGAGGGTTTCTTACCAGTCCATACCTCATGTGGATTCTTATCCTGCAATGCTGATGAAGGTGATCTATTAACTAAGTAACATGCAGTCTCCACTGCCTCTGCCCAGAATTCTTTTCCTAACCCAGTACCACTGAGCATGCTTCTTTCCTTTTCCATCATCATTCTGTTCATTCTTTCTGCAACTCTGTTTTGCTGAGGTGTGTATGGAGTAGTCTTCTGCCATGCTATACCACACTTCTTACAGAACTCTTCAAATTCCTTCTTGCAGAACTCCCCACCATTATCTGTCCTCGGTGCCTTTATCTTCTTCTCTGTCTGGTTTTCCACCAGAGCCTTAAATTCTTTAAATCTGTCAAAGACTTCAGATTTCTTCCTTAAGAAATATATCCATGTATTCCTTGAGAAGTCATCTATGAATGAAACATAGTACACAGACTTTCCTAGTGATGGAACTGACACAGGTCCAAACACATCATTGTGCACAAGTTCTAATATCTTGTTCGCCCTCTTAGCACCAGAAGGAAAACTCACCCGATTCTGCTTCCAATATACACAATGTTCACATAAATTGAAATCCAGAGAGAAATTATACATACCTTCTACCATACCATTTCTATGTAGTATCTGAAGGCCCTTCTCACCAATATGTCCAAGCCTTTGATGCCATAGCATGGTCTTTTCTCCAGAGATAGCTAGGCTTTCTGCTCCACTTTCAGGAACCACATAGCTATTACACCCATCAATAACAGTGCTACCTTGTAGCTTTTACAGAGTTCCAGTCCGAACTCCCCACATTAATACCAGTGCTCCCCGAACCATCTTGCAGGCATCTTTCTCGAACACTGGTTTTACACCTGCATCATCCATCTTGCTTACAGAAATCAGATTTTTGGCCAATGCAGGAATATGCAGAACACCAGGAAGTGTTCTAATCCTTCTACCTTGCAGCTTCAGCTTGTCCTTTCCACGTCCGATGATTTTGGCCTTCCTATCATCCCCTAGGAAGAAATCATCATCATATTTCTCATACTCGCAGAACCACTCCCTATGGGGAGTGAAGTGAAAGGATGCACCTGAGTCAATCAACCATGACTCATGATCTACATGTGTATTTGAAGAAGAAGCCAAATACACATCCCCACCTTCATCCGAGGTGGTTTTTGCCTCTACAGAAGGAGCATCATTAGATCCCTTTCCTTTCTTAGGAGCTTTAGATCTACACTCCTTTTTGTAGTGCCCTTCCTTTCCTCATTTCCAGCATACCTTTACAAACTTTCCAGGAGATTTAGATGTCCCTCTAGATTTGGATCTCCCACTGGAAACCTTATTCTTGTTTCTGTTTTGGGACCTCCCTCGTACAGATAAGGCATCTCCATTCTGGTCCTCCATATTTCTCTGTCTCATTTCCTCCGATAGCAAGGCTGAGACAATGTCATCAAAATTCAAGGTAGTTGTATTGCTACCTATTTCCATAACCAGACTATCCCACGAGTCTGGTAGAGAACACAACAAACTGTTGCACTTATCTTCATCTGATATTTTAATATCAACAGATGACAACTGACTTACCATAGTATTGAAGGCATTCAGATGCTCTGTCACCGAGTCTCCATCCTTCATCCTCAAGTTATACATATTTTTCCGCAGGAACAAATTATTCACCAGAGACTTATATTGGTACAAAGTCCCAAGTTTTTCCCACAAATTCTTCGTTGTAGCTTCCCCAGATACATTCAACAATACTGAATCTGAGACACACAACCGTATTGTGCTCTTAGCCTTCTGATCCGGTTTCTTCCAGTCTTCATCTGACATTGTCGATGGTTTAGTACCTAGATCTACCGCGATCCATTGATCTTTATCCACCAGAATATCCTCCATCTTGAGCTTCCACAACTGAAAACTTTGACCACTAAATTTCTCGATCTCTATCTTTTCGCCACTCGCCATCTTTTTTCATCGCAAGAATCGATCCCGCAGATCTTCCACTGAACAGGGTCTACCTTAGGCCCGAGAAAAAAACCCTCAGCAGCAAAGGCGTCCCCTTGAAGCCGAAACAACTCTGATCCCAAATGTAGGTTTTAACCCTGAACAGAAATGATCTACACATGAATCTTATAACAGAAAATAAACAATAGCAAGAGCATAAAACATAAAATAGATAGACATAGAGATTTTCCCCTGCATCCCAAATCGGGATGACCAACTTGATTTTCATTATATTCCTCAAAAGTTACAACACACACACACACACACACACACACACACACACACACACACATATATATATATATATTATTATACATGTCGAAGACACATTTTTAACAATTCCATTAACCCTGGATTAGAACATAACCGTAGTTCCCTTGACCGGATCTACAAGATACCAGGGGCCGAAAACCATCGTACCCCAAAACCATGTGCAAACTCATGCACAAAACATGGGTGGGTCCGCCTATGTGTGGGTCCGCACACCAAAAAAAAATTCATCGGGGCCCCGGACCCCAATAGTGGGGGCTGCCTCCCCCCTTTGTGACCCCCCTGTTGCGCCCAACGCAACGTACAACGCGTGGGGCTAGTTGTGGAAAGAATATAACACATACCCAACAGTCTCTATAGTGTCTTCTCCTAGCATTTTATTCGGAGGATGAAGTCATTACTTCCACGAAATGATAAAGAGAACCACATATAAGCATTGGTCTTGCGATGAAAGAGTATGCAAGCACCTATTCACATAATTACCATCTCCATCACCACCTCATTTCATCCATCATCTCTTACCCATCCATCCCTTTCTTGTCCTCAATTTCTATTGATCTGTAAATTAGTATGATATGTTAAATTTGAAGAGTGCTCCTCCTCAAGAACCAACACCTCCAAATATCCAAGCAGTGATACTCCATGAGAACCAACACCTCTGAATATTCAAGCAATGTTGTTACACAAAACCAACATCTACAAAACAATGTTAAGAATCTCTCAATGAGAAAGGTATCTATTTACATGAGGACATGTAAATACACACGCATGGGGGGATATTGGGCCTAAAATATGCCCATTTCTCCACCATACAATACCACTATTCATCACCTAAATTCCTATATTTTTAACTCATTTCATACCATAATTCCACAACTTGCCGACAATTCACATATTACACTTTGTGGTTTATTATCACTAGTTTTATTGACTTTTCAATGATTAGATATGAATTTTCTATGGTTTTATAATGGTGGTTTTTCCAAGTTCATTTATGGCATGGATCCATTGCCGAAATTATTCATAAGTCAATTAAGCTAGTTGCTACAGGTTAAGTATGGAATGACTAAATTCCTATAGATTAAAATCTCGATTTGTGATCAAATGAAGAAGAATCTCAAGATTATGAGATGAAAGGTTTGTTCGAAGTACCCTCAGTCAGGTAACCCAAAAACCGTTTGTTAAAATTCATCACCACGAAGAAGTTATGGTCAGTGGAATTCTTAAGTACATAATCTTAAGTATCTAATTATGGGTTAAGTATAGGAATTATGGGTTTGACGGTTTCAAATCATCGACAGTTTTGGATATTTCGGGTTGAAGACTTATTCATTTATTTTTCAAGCCATATGGAGTTGCAATCAAATATTCTAGATCTCAAACAAGCTATGCATGGATCATAAGATTACCAAGACAAATTTTCCATAACCAAATTCCAGAAAAATCCTTTTAAAATGTAATTTTGTAATATTGTTGGTATATAGCTAAGATCAAGTCCTTGAGTCTAGGATCTATAATTGTAAAAGTGTGATATATATTGCTATCAATTAGTACTTGGGGGGGATATATGAGTTAGATAAGGAGAGGAAACACAACTACAACGTTGATGTACATTGAACTCTGTTTTTGGATGAATTAATAAAAGATGATGATTTTTTTGCAGCCTTGGTGTCCATTTCATGAATTGAGCTTAGACCTACAACATAAGGACAAGAAAGGCCGCATGAACCCATTGTGTTTGCAGGGTTAACAGATTGTGTAAGTGTGAATTTAGTTTTTATTTCTATTTTATATTTTATTTCTTGTAAATGGTTTGAAATATATTCAATTTTCTTTGTCAATTTATTTCTGCATTCTAGATTACTTAATTTCCTTCTGATTTACGGTGTGATCGTGGGAATACTTTTGTGTTGGAAGTGTGTTTCAATTCAATAGGTGGATATGTAATTAAAATTCTATTGCTTTTATTGATGACTGTCATACTTTCTGCATTCGATTTCGTACTTAAGTTTCCTACTCTATTTTCATAAATATGGAAAAGAACAACAAGTATATCATCGTTGAGTCTTTGCAAGAAAAGGAACATTGTTGTTAGCATCTCTTGTACATGAATGATTTCATAATTTCACTTTTACAGTCATTAATGTTTGGAAAGGGATATTTTCAATTTAAAATGAATCTTTGAAGAGAAGAAATTATCATGTTTCGAATTTAATATCTTTATTTAAATTGAAATGTGTTTTCATTTTTTGTGATCATGTATGTATATCAGTGACACAAGATTCCTATATTGTTTTTCTCTACGTGGAATGTCCAAAATCGATTACAGACTGTTATTTTTTAGTATAGGTCATGTGCTAATGCTTTAGGAATGGTATGTCATTTACATTGTAGTTGTTTTAATTTCGTGTGTGGGATTTATTTGAATCATAGAGAAATCATCATTTGAATAGATAGATGGTTATTTTCTTGATTTCGTAGTAAGATTTAATTATATCTATTTTCATCATTAGATAAATTAAAATGGAAATATAGGTTTTGTACCTAATTTTGTACTAAAAAATAAAATGATTTAGAAACAGAAGTCATGTTCTATACCTAATTATGTACTAGGTACTAAACTAATTTCGTACTCTATTCAGTACCTCATTCCAGAATTTCTAAATTGTTAGTTTAGGCAGATGCTCTGATTCTACGTTATTTTCTCTTGTGCCTCGAAGCTTAGAGCCCTGGTTGATAATTTATTGTTGGAATTATAACACATATCATTTCCCCAACACGCATCATTCTAGTTCCTCACCTAGGAGACATCATCACAACCATCATCATCATCATCCTTATAGGATGAGGGAGTATTTTCCTGAGGGCTTTAAGAAAGTAAAACCTCCTACATTCAATGGAAAGATGAAGAATCTAGAATATGAAGATGCATGTTTTCCTGGGATGAAGAAATTATTTAGATTGCATAGCTACTCAGAGAACATGAAATCCAAGATAGCCACCATCGGTCTTAAAGGGAAAAAAATTACCTGGTGGGAAGATGTAAATAATGTCAAGGGAATTTGAGAAAAATACCTGATTTGGGATGAGTTCGAGAGACTCTTTAGGAAGAAGTACCTATCAGAGAGATACTATGATGACCGAGCTAAGGATTTTTATGAGCTGCAGATGAGTTCTATGATAGATGATGAGCATACTAGCATATTATTGGAGTTGATGAGGTATGTTCATTATCTCAAGGATGAGAAGGCTAAGATTGCGAGATTCATCAGTGGATTTCCAGCAAGATATAGAGACTGGATTGAGTTTCGTGAGCCTAGATTATTGGAAGAGACCATCTAGAAGTTGAAGCATTGTTATGAGTAGTTAAAGTGAAAAGTTGAGACTAAGAGTGATTTGAAAGGAAATGAGAAAGTTAAAGGGAAGTGGCCACCAAATTAGGGAAGACCTCAAGATGCAGGTGAGAAAGAAATTATTTTTCCTTACAAGAAGTTCAATGCAATTGAGAAGGGACATGGGTCATAGCTTGGAGAGAAGCAGACTAGAGGTTATGGTAGAGGACCATTGCAGTGCTATATATGTGGCAAAGATCATCGAAAGAAGGATTGTCCTTTGTACCAGCGTGGTAGGCCACATATCTATAGTTTTGGGGAGGTGCAGATAGTTGGAGATGTTGGTCATAGCATTCCTTGGATTTATGTAGTTGTGGACAACAAGCAAGCATATCATTAATCATCCATTATTGAGATGGGAGGTAAGCTTTTTGGTCGAGTTTTTATTTTATTTTGGGATGTAGGTTTCTCTTTTTAGATGTGAGGTGTAATGATATTCATTCATCTCCTTTTCAAAAGAAATGGACCCCTTGTTTAAAGAAAATAGAGGAAACTAAACCCTTTATTCTAGGGTATACCATTTAATTTAATGTGGATATTATTTAGCTGAAAGAACTCGACACAAATAAATTACTTGTTGGAAAATAGATTTTAGTTATTGCATTGGTTCTAAGTGTTCCAGATCTCAATTAGCTAAGATTGAAACCTTCGGTTCTTCATCAAATAATGGTGGTTAGCAAATTAAGTGCTCTAGATCTAAATAATCTAAGATTAAAACCTTTACCTTTTTATCAAACAAACAACACTTAAGTAGGTTAACATTCAAGATAAAGATCATGCCCAAATAAGTTGGTAGATCAATTTTGAAAGAATTTTTACCTGTTGCTTTAATTATGAAGAAATTACTTAGCCATCAACTAACCCCAAGCTCTCAAAATTGGTGACTCCCATTTTATTTTTTATAATAGTTTTTAATATGAATTTCACTTCTTACCTTCCCTTCATTTAAATTATTTAATTTTAGCTTTAATGTTTCAAGAGGATATAAAATTATGAATTATTTTATGAATTACATGAAGGCTTGAATGCGAATATTAATAAATTGGCTTTTATTTTATGCTCTTGAATGTAGTTTTCTTAGTACTTTATATCAAACAAAAGTGAGTTGTTGGGTTTCATTTCAATGAAATTTTTTCTTGTATTTGAATGAAAAAATTATGATGTAATAATTTTTCATGAATGAATTTCAATCTCCTTTTAATTGTATATTCTTGCATCTTGCTTAAAATGATGATTGTTGATATTTGTATACTCAGTTTTGTTATTGGCTATGATTTTATGGCTCGTGTTTTGGAAGCATTTGAAGTGGTTTAAATGGTTTCAATGTCATGGAATGCATATGATTCTACGCCTTATAATCATAGAAATTTCAAGGTGGAAACATATTTTCACCTTTTAATCAAAGGTCATTCAACATATAAATTCACATGATAATGTTGAAGTTCATGTACAAAAGAGAGTAACATATCTATTCTATATAGAGGATACATAGAGAAAACAATCCAAATTATCATGACATGGCACACAATTTCATGGGATCTTCTTCTAATGTACATAACAATTTAACAATTTTTTGTATAGTTTATTGTTTGATTCTGGTTATGATATTGTAGTTCAAAATTATTTTCTTATTCTAGGAGGTAGAATTCACTCCAAGGAACATAGTGATGAGTGATTTATATTATTTTTCTAATTATGTTTTTATCCATGTTTGTTTGAATTCCACATATTAATCAATTCTTTACTTACCAGTAATAATTAGTCTTTATTGGAATGTGATTTATGCAACTGTGTTTCAGTTCAAGAATATTTGATTCTACAAGTGTGAATTTCCAATTCATTAAGAGCATGATGAAAAAATAATAGTACACGAGGAACCTAGAGCATGCACATACAATGAATAACATCTTGCAAGAATTTGGATTAAGGGTTGAAAATTTATTCGATAAACCAGTTAGTTATTATTATTGTGAATTAGTGAGCTAATTAAGCATACCACCATTTTGTGTTGATGCCAAAGGCACAAATAAACTATGTTCAATAGGATTTAGACAAGACATGGTATGGAGATAAGCAAAGAGGAGATGTTGATTACCCTCTCTATGGGATCTCATAAATAGTGTTATTCATTTATATATATGCATGAGTTAATTTAGAAATACATAAGAATTTCATGGTGTAGTAAGAGCATCCATAATACTAACCTCTTTTTAGAAAAATTGGTAAAAGAAAGAAAACGTAGGTGAATGAGGATTCCATTGGAATATGAGTACTACCCTCTTTTTAGGAAAATTGGTAAAAGAAAGAAAACATAGGTGAATGAGGATTACATTGGAATATGATCCAAAACGAAGAAATTTTATTCAATTTCAAGAAGGTATGTTGGTGTTGATGAATCATGAAAATTGGAAGATTTCCTAAAGCTTTACAAATGACAATTCCCAAGTTTGGGCATGTGCATAAAAATTAGCTTACAATGATTTATTAATATCTTACAATTTGTGATTTGGTTCAATGATATTTTTGGCACAATATAATATTACATTGGATAACAATACCCATAAAAAGATCTTAAATAACCAAATTATTCTTTAATAGATATATTTCTCTTATTATACATGCAACAAGTTGCTAGAAATCACCTAGAAATGTTGTTTCGAGGTTGTATTTGCTACAGATTTTATGTAAGCCATCTAAAAAAACATAGGAATTAAGTAATCTTAGATCTAAGACTTTTGTGATCCATAATGTAGATAAAAGAAATTTCAGATTAATCACATCATTAGGATTAGGTACACGTTTGGAACCAGCTAATGTGGTTCATCGTCAGGACAAGGTGGATAGACTAATCAATCTCAATGAATAAATAGTGGAGATGCATCATTGCCCAGAAATAGCCGTTGAGAACTAGCTATTAGAAAGTTAGTTAGTAAGTTAAAAATAAATTAATTGTTTAAATAAAATCTTGTTTAATTAAATTAAATATTAAAAGGAGGTATATAAATTATTATATAATAGGTAAAAGGGAGGGTAAAATTTTAAAACAAAAATAAAAATAATTAATTAATTAATTAATTAGATAAAAATAATTAATAAATCAATTAAATAATATATAACTAGACAATAAAAATTAATAAATAAAAATAAATAAATAATTGAATAAATAAATTAAATATTTATTAACAATATAATAGGTAATAGGTTAACTTAATTTAATCAATTAAATTAAATTAAAGAATTAATTAATTAATATGTAATAGGGGGTAACTTAATTTAATCAATAAAATTAAAGAATTAATTAATTAGATAAAAATAAATTAATAAAATAATAAAATAATATATAACTAAATAAAAATAAAATAAAAACTAAATAAAGATACCTAGGAAAGAACTAGGGAGGGGAAAAAATTAATAAATAAATAAATAAAGTAAAATAAAATAAAATAATTAATTAATTATAAATATTAGAAAATAAAAATAAATCAATAAATTAATAGAATTAGAATCAAACATAAGAAAAATAAACAGACATTACTTGGCGAGAACCGGGATCCAACTCTTACTTAATTTTCAACCATCATCACGGTTGAGATTCTTAGCATGTCGCTCAATTTCGATCGCCTCTCTCAATTTCTTATGGTGGAAGTGATCTACCCTAGCAACAACTTTAGAGTCTTTAATACAAACATGGTGGCAAGACATTTCCTGCTCAGAAATTTGGTGTCTTGTGTACTCTTGCGACTCGTGCTCTTAGAATCTTTTACGACAACTCCTTGGAATCAGAGAAATCCCATCTTCTTGATGTTTTTGAAAAGAATGGTTAGAATAGATCTCAAGGTCTTAAAGCCTTTCAAAATGCACATAAAGTTTCGAGTGGTAAATCTACTCGGGTGGATCCTATTTCCAAGGTCCATCTCCCTTTTATCCAAGGGACAATGGATAAAATTTCCCATGTCCTTAGGAGAAATAATATCTCTACTTCTTTCAAACCTCTCTGCACTATTAGAAATTCTCTTGGGTCTGATAAAGACCCTATCGACTCGAAGGACATGAAAGGGGTTTACATGATTCCTTGTTCTTGTGGAACTCCCTATATAGGAGAAACAGATCGATCCATTAGGCAGAGAATCCCGGAGCATGCTGCGGATATTAGACATAATCGGTCCCGTAATCATGTCTGTTTATTTTTCTTATGTTTGATTCTATTTTTATTAATTTATTGATTTATTTTTATTTTCTAATATTTCTAATTAATTAATTATTTTATTTTATTTATTTATTTATTAATTTTTTCTCCTCTCTAGTTATTTCATAAGTATCTTTATTTAGTTATTATTCCATTTTTATTTAGTTATATATTATTTAATTAATTTATTAATTTATTTTTATCTAATTAATTAATTAATTAATTCTTTAGTTTTATTTAATTTTATTGATTAAATTAAGTTACTCCATTACTTATTATATTGTTAATAAATATTTTATTTATTTAATTAAATAATTTTAATTTACTTTATTTTAATTTATTTATTCATTTATTTATTTATTTGTATTTATTAATTTTTATTGTCTGGTTATATATTATTTAATTGATTTATTGATTTATTTTTATTATTCAATTGATTTATTTTTATCTAATTAATTATTTTTATTTTAAAAAATATTTCTCCCTTTTACCCATTACATAATAATTTATAAACCCCTTTTTAATATTTTATTGAATTAAACAAGATTTTATTTAAACAATTAATTTATTTTTAATCTCTTCTTTCTTAAAAAAAAAAAAAAACAAAATCTCTCTTAATTTTTTTAATAAAATAAAACTATTTTTTTAATAGGAGAGATTATTTTTAACATAGGGTTTGACGAATAGCAAAAAAAAAAATGTAATTTTTGGTATGTTTTTTCCCTCTTTTTGGTTTTTGGTGTATTTTTGCCACTAGTTTTCTAAGCGTTTAAATGTAATTATGAGCAAGGAATCTAGTTTAAGTCAACAAAAGGGTCTTTTGTATTGTAAATGATAAAATTAATTGATGATCAAAGTTAGATATATCACTCCTCATACATAAAATAATGGTTTATTCCATTAATAACACAAAAAAAAATTAAATATATTACTCTAAACATTTTATTAACTTATTAATTAAAAATGTCCAAAATCATTCTTTAAATACTATAAATAATTATTAGTATTTACCTTTTTCATTTAGAAAAAAACTATAGTATAT
Organism: Pinus albicaulis; assembly: GCA_034641835.2. Lineage (NCBI taxonomy): Eukaryota > Viridiplantae > Streptophyta > Pinopsida > Pinales > Pinaceae > Pinus > Pinus albicaulis. The sequence goes on from CM076584.1 coordinate 1,034,246,204, forward strand.
TTCTATAAATTCTATAATATATATTACCATAAATATTTAAAAGTTTTAAATTAAAAATAACTCTATAAAAATTTGGAAGTTTAAAATAAAAATAATTTCATTAATATATAAGTATAACGCAATAAAAGTTGTAAAATAAAATAACTTCATTAATATATAATAATAACTGCATATAATTATAAGAAAAATGAATTAGCATTTTAGCACTTTTTATATTAAAACATTCTAAAATGAAGTTGCGTTAACCTAAGAAATTCAAACACCATATCTAGCCATTTATATATACTTTGTGAGCATGGTTCCAAAACAAGGGCAGCAATATAGTTATACTCTAATAAAATTTCAATGTTCTCTTTCAATTGTATTAATTTATTCTGTACAAATTTAGGATTTACCATATATTGTATTAAATAAATTTATGTTTTTTAATATGTTAATATGTTAATTTAAAAGGAGTAATTTTTAATGTGAATTTTTTTGGGTTCTTTTATTTGAATTAGGTAGAAAAATTTGAAGTGAAATTTTGATTTGTGTTATTGAAATTGATTTTTTTGACTGTATATATAGATTCAACACCCTAAAAATTTCTAAAATAATTTACTCATCAAATTTAAAAATTCAATAAATTTTTATCAAATTTTTTTAAAAAATTGATAAACAATAAATAAAAAACTTTTCAAATATTATTATTAAAAACAACTCGAATTTAAACTGCATCTATTATCTTTCTCAAAGTGCGAATGTACGGAGTTCTAAATAATTAAGGCAACATAAATAGGAAAGAACATAAAATATCTATATTATAGAAATGATGTTCAACCTATACAATCTCACATAGCACATAAACATATTCTTCTAAAGGAATGGAATCAGGAGTCAAAACTATAAAATATAACTATCACATTGCATCCGTCATAGGTATGATATCGCATGTGACATCATTATTAATACTCGGTTGATCTTCTGCGCTGCTACTTCTCACCATTATTAATCTCCAGTGTTTTCGCTTCTTCCATGACGTGAGGAAGATACTCATCGAATATATTTTTCTTGTGTTTCTTGTTGAATGTTAACTCATAATAGTGTTTCTCCTCAGTGTTGGAGTCCGATGAGAATAAGACCGTCTGTTTCGACTCTCTATTGTGGAACACCCACCACACATTGATCCCCTCATATTCATCTGTGATCTGCTCGTTTTTGTCCATACTGAAGGTAAACTCCTTGTTATTCTTAGCTTCTTCACCTTTAATAAACTCCTTGCTATTCTTAGGCTTCTTCACCTTTAATCTCTTTGCGGCTGAAGACGACCTTATGCTCATGTAAGTCTGGACTGCCTCGTAAACTTCGCTTACCTTCATCCCATTGTTCTCCTCTACAACAACTGAGATGTAAGGAGACACTAGCCCTATGAGCCTGTGCTCCACTTTGAAAACAAATCCTAGAATTCTAGTGGCAGGTATTCCCTAGCCATGGTCCATATCAATATCAATGAAGCCATGATCGACCCAAAATTAGACCACACTTCCATTTTCATGAAAATAAGAAACCCATGAAAATAAATATTAAACTAAGAGTACCTCGAGGCTCTTACTCAGAGATAAAATATCAGTATGCAAACTCTATTCAAATTCTATATTCTTAATCAATGATATTACACACATATTTCTACATGAAATAGTCTCAAGATAGGAAATCTATCTTGGACGCACAATAATGTGGTTGAGAGATTCTCTCAACCACACACTAAACTAGCAATGAATATAGTTCAAGCTACTTCCTATACTATAGGAACAAAATCCTCAAATAGAGAATTACAACCATAGACAAGTAGGAATTAGATATTCCAACTCCCCACCTTAATGACTACTTGTCATGATGTTAATTCACAAATTCTTGTTGTGGTCAAAGATAACAAAGGATATGTCGACGTCCATATAAAGGAGCAACCATCCACCAGAATGCATGGGTACCAACCGCTGCAACCGCTAGTCTCGTAGGATCTCCTTCGCATAAATGATTCTTTCAACCATTATTACTGCATATATGTACCTGTATCTACAAATCTACCATCACCAGGTGAATTACATGTGCAGAACCTCCAACAACTTCGATCTACCACCACCGGGTAAATCCAATCTGCCACCACCGGGCAACTTCAATCTGCCACCACCGGGTAAGTCCAATTTGCCACCACTAGGCAACTTCAATCTGCCACCACCGAGTAAGTCTGATCTGCCACCACCGGGAAAATCCGCCAAATTCAATATGCCACCACCGGGAAAGTCCGATCTGCCACCACCGGGAAAATCTGCCAACTTCAATATGCCACCACCGGGCAAGTCCGATAGGCCACCACTGGGAAAATCTGAAACTTCAATATGCCACCACCGGGCAATAAGGAACTTAAATGTGCCACCATCGGGCAAGTCCGATTTGCCACCACTAGGCAAATACGGAACTTAAATGTGCCACCACCGAGCAAATCCTGTAGCCACAAAGGTTCTGTATGTGGTTTCTGGCTCACCACAAACCATCACTTTACAGTGACAAAAGATGGTTTCGGGCTGACCATAAACCATTACAAGTTGGTTTTGAGATTACCACAAACTTTACACATGCCTTTACAAGGCTTACATTCCATACTTCAACTTTTGGAGTTTCTAGATACATAACATGACCACTACAACAATTTTCCTAGACTTGCTTATAACATGCTAGGGAGTCTATCCCACAAACCCACACTAACTCAAACAAACATTTACTTTGTTGTCCATCATAATAGTTGTTTTTGCTTCATTACCTCCTCTTTCGTTGCTCACATCTTGGGCATCTTTGACATTGTCAATTAAAACTTGGAACTTCACGTTTCACCTGTCATTTGTTAGAGTCGCGAATTCTAACAAAATAACTTTACCTACATTGAGTTAGCTAGGCTCAATAAGGCTCAATAACTTTACACATGATTCCAAGAAGCTAAAATAAAAAATAAAAAACAAAAGACTCTTCAAATTAATTTCTCTATCTCTGCCCAAAGATGATTATTTCCCAAACATACCAGCAACCATTTTTTTCCAATGATACCTGTGAGGGGTCCACTAATAAAGAAACGAATTGACGACTTTTCAACTGGACCCAATGCAGTGCATTCTAGCACTGATGATCCAGACATAAGCACTCACAACCATATAAAGAGAAACAGTAACAAACTGTCTCTCTCAAAACAAGAATCCAGGACTCCATGCTACGATCCTCCGTTGTCCACAAATTCACTTCAGCCAGGCTGATCTAAACACAGGAAGCTGAAAGCCTCCCAATAATTCTGCGTGCTTCTGCACCTCTTCTAACACCTGCAGAAGACCTAACAATCTATCGACCTCTTCGCTGAAAGCTGCATTGTTCTACTCGATCATGTGGGTGAAGCCACCACCGATTGGTTCCAACAATAAATTAAGATGAATTGAAACCAAAACAACAAAAAAAACAACATTCAAGGACTCGACCCTTCTCATTGGCCTTGTCCACCTTCTCGCCATACAATTCCAACTTGTCGAAAAAGAATTTGTGCCTTTGCCAATGCCATCGTCTACAAAATATTATAAGGAGAGGTATTTGCAAATGGATGTAGATCGATAAAATTTTCCACTTCATCTACACTTATCTCTATCTCTTCAATATTGAGGCCTTTACCTAATCCAGGCTTTGCAAAGTCTACCAAAGAGAACTGCTAAACAAAATCTGCACTGGCAATATCACTGGAGGGTAGAAATATTTTCTTCTTCAGCAAAACAAGTAAATGTGAACGCAACACAAGACCATATAAAATAGGCGTCTCTGAGAAAGGAGGTTCATCTATCATGGGAAAACCATTGCATTTACAGCTCTTCAAGACTTGCATAATGTTATCAACCTTTTCTATTCCAGAAAAGGTCACCAATGGGCCTCTAACAACATCAACTGCAGTCAAATTCCGCATATAAGGTTCTGCATGTGGTTCAAGGAATGGCAAGCCCTTGAGGCGAAAAATTTGGTCATAAACACATTGTTAAATGCATTGGCCACATTCTTTGATATTAACAATACTAGCATAACCAGAGGAAGAATCAAAAAATTATTTGTCAATTCCAAAAGAATTACATAGAGTGAAACTGTCATCCTCATCGAACCCCCAAGGAAAGAAGCTGCTCCAAGAACAACAACAAAAAAATCCTTGATCCAGGTTTGTAAATGATCCAAACAAGATAAATACTTAATCCAATTTACCATCAAATGATAATTCTGTAATATCATTCAAACAACTTCTAACTTGAAATTCGCACCGCATCACTGAAACCTTATGAAGATAAGAAATAAAATCTTTATGATTGCACTGTGACACTCTCCATAGTTGTATATGGTTGGGGTGAACGGGGAGCGGTCAAGCTTGAGTCATTAATCTCACTTCCTATTTTCTTCAGCATGGCAACCACCTCCACAAACTTCAGTCTATTCGTGCTTACCTTATTCACACATTCAGAGGCCAGCTCGGCTGCTCTTACCAGCGGACCAGGATTCAGAGGTAGCTGCAACTTTGGATCAAATATCTCATGGGCCATCGAGTTCGTTATCAGAGACACAACCCAATTCACAATCAAAACACCATCAGAGTAATCAAATCATTCGTCAAAATTTGGTTTATACCTTCCACAGCTGTAACAGCGAGAATGCCCAACAACTTCCGTAAGCGGCTTGATTCTTCACTTTCACCACGGTGCCTTTCTAGTCCACACCCAGATAAAGAAGAACTTCCATTTCCAGACTGGTTCATGCCATTGATATTGGACCCATCTGATCCAGCATTAATGTCATCGGGTTTCGACGTCAGCCCTTCGCCGGCCAACTTATAGAACATATGATGCCCATGAATTGTCTTCATGGGTTCATCCAACGCACTGAGAAAAGAGGCTCAGCAGGCGATCTTCCCAACGTAGATTTTCCAGGCAGAGACATCAACACCAAAACAATGCTCTCTAAATGATGCCAAAAAATTATGTATGTAGAGATTGATCTCGAATAGAAGATGAACTTTAGGGAAATTTCAACCAAAAATATATGATGAAAAAAAATCAAAAAAAGAAGAAGAAAGAGCTCACACAGGCATGGATCTAGATCACCGAGTCAGCCCCATGCTTCACTCCAAGCGGATTTCCCAACAACACTTGATGCAAATGAATCCAGCACGACATCTCTGTATGGATCTTCTCACCATCGAAGAACCCATGTGACCTTGGGTCGATTTCAGATTTGCCTGTTTAGTGCTAAAGTATGTAGCAAAGAAGGCGTCGCCACTGTGGGTCTTCTATCTGTTGAGAAACATCATTCAACTCCAAACAAATCCCTCTGCGCGACATGGTCTCTCCATGATTTTCACAGCACTACAGCTCACTTTCTATGGAATGTAATGCGACACACCTTTAGTGCAGATATTTAGCATAAAAAAAAACAAGAAGCTCAGTAACATACATGTCATGCTTGGCTATGGAAATGCTTGCAGAACGCGTTCCAGGGAATAGATCCCAGCTCCACTGTGCATATTTCAAACTCCCTTTGCTCGGCCTTCGTTGCCACACTTACTTGGCCTCCTGCGTGAAGGCACCATGCGATATCTACATACCAGAGATTTCAAGCGATCTCATACCAATTATTCATCTCGGCATGCAACAACGGTCCACGCAGCATCGACTCACCAATCGATGCCACAACATTTGATCTGTTTCTCTCTAATTCAAACAGCGATCACAAAACTCCACACACGCATCGAAAGAGGATGGCAGCATTCATCTTCACGTTGGCTCAGCCCAACAAGCAGCGTTGCAAGAAAAGCAGCACTCCAACGATCACAGCCACCAGCTATTGTAACGACCTCCAGCAGCCTCATCTAAAAACGAATCCTCAGGAAACCAAAAGGTAGCATGCCTCGACACAGCTCCACGGCCTCACCGCTGATCGTACCAATGGAGACTACCAGAGACAAAAAGAGGCCAGCACCCATTTAATTAACAACACGCCGGCTCAGATCTGGCTCTGATCGAGCAGATCGCTTACAACAGTAGCGATTTTTGATGGACAAACAAATATTAAAATAAAATATATTTTCCTATGCCCAGAAAGGGCCAAAGGCCCTTACGGGCTCTGATACCAAGATAAAATATCAGTATGAAAACTCTATTCAAATTATATATTCTTAATCAAAGATATTACCCACATATTTATACATGAAATAGTCTCAAGATAGGAAATCTATCTTAGACGCACAATAATGTGGTTGAGAGATTCTCTCAACCACACACTAAACTAGGAATGAATATAGTTCTAGCTACTTCCTATACTGTAGGAACAAACTCCTCAAATAGAGAATTACAACCATAGACAAGTAGGAATTAGATATTCCAACTCTCAGATGATCTCGGCCTAGCTCTTTTATGTGCCTCCATAGGACTCTGAAAGAGCGAAGAATTTACATGGAAATTTCTTATTGGACATGAATTTCATTTTCATGTTTTCATTACTACTTACTAGGAAGGACCCTTGATGGGATGACATGTTGTTTTTAGGCCCTACTGAACTTTATGGACTATTTGACAACACACTTAAAAAGTCAAGTTATAAATAAATTCCAAACATGAAAACCTTTAGCAACTCTTAGATTTGATGGCTGCTATTGCTATATGTTAACTTCACTCTGTGCCCGACTTTTAAAGGGGCATGGATTTTTTAAATCAGATGAGCAATTCAAAGTATACATTGGACAAGGCCCACTTGGTCATTGATGTTACTATCAGCATGTTTTTGACGCATAAACGTCCATTAGAAAGAGTTTCTTTAATTGGAAGACCAAACTTTGGAGGACTGGCACACTTCGCCATCATTCATGTCACAATTAGCATGCTATGGACTCAGAAACACCATGTGGAAAGAAAAATCTATGAATGGATTCTAATTTCAAATGAATGTGTTTTTTCTTTGGGACGAAGGAAAAATATAATATCGTTTTTCACGAATATGATAAATCTTCCCCATATAGGAAAAAACGAAAATTGAATTTCAGTGGACCGCAACAGTATCAACGTGCTTAATTTAATTTGATTTGATTATAGATTTAGGAAAGTATTTTGGAATTAAATAAACCAAGTCGCTTTTTAAATCTTATTCTCTTGATCCCATTACCTCAATTATATCTAATCGATTTTAAAATATGATCACCAAAATCAACAGTCGAAATAAAAATAAATAATTGTATGAAGTGAAAGAATCAGAACGACTCCAATGAAGGAGCTCTGATACCATGACAGAAAACAGAAGACTCCAAGAATAGCTTGTTCATTTTCATTACAGGAAACAAATATTTATACAAAGATAAGAACCTTCTCGAGGTTCATTGTCGGTGGAGATAGCTTCTTTAGCAAGCTAAGCTATCTCTCCAGAAACAACCTAGAAACATCTAGATGACTCCTACTCATTAATTTTTCTCAGAGGGTAGGTTGAAATTACTATTTATCCAACACTCCCCCTTAATTTCAACCATATATAGACACACAAAATACACTATACATATAAACACTCTTATTGACGTGCCTGTTAGTCTAAGTCTCAGCTAGGCTTACAACAATACATGAGAACAAGGATTTCATTTTTGTCTTCTTTCTAAATGGTCCATACTTGTTTATTTGAAAATGCAGTTTCATCTTCACCTTTCTTGCCATAAGATAGTGGTGAATTTTTTCCTTTCTTGATTGGCGAATAACAGTCTTTGCATTCGACATTGCGGCAGGTTCTTGGAACTTGTCCTTTGCAATTTCATCTTTAACAACAACAATAGCTGCTGGATGTACCACCTCTTCTTCAAAGACGCTATTATCTTTCTTCAGTTCATCGACTATTATTGAGTCTTCATCAGCTGCTATTGAGTCATTTACAACTTCATGAGCTGCTATTGAATCCTCCATGATTTTTCTCTCTGCAATCTCTACATCATTCTATAGATCTTCATCTTTCATAATTGGTTGATTCATATCTTCAACCTCTTTAATCAACTCTGTTGTTGCAATCATTTCATCCTGCATTTGATTTGCATATGAATATAGGAATATCCTCTCACCAAACAACAACTCATCAATGAGTTGCTTTTCATGCATCAAACATAACCATTCTTCATGAGATACATAATTCTCATCATATTTGACTTCACAAGTTTTTGTATTTGACTTCACAAGTTTTTGCATCACAGGGAGTTTCCTGACTATCACATGCTACTCTATTGTCAACTACACACATACTTTCAGTCTTGATTCCAGTTATGATGCTTTCATCACAATCACTATTTTTAACAACAATTTCATCAATTTCATCTTTCTCACTCTGCTTCATGCTATACTTCATTTCAAGAATATGCCAAAACATTTTTGGATCAAATAATTCACCAAATTCATTTAAAATGCTTGACAGGATGTTTGCATCTAGAGCTGATATAATGAGAAACAATGCTATTGCACATCTACTTTTATTTTCGGAATTCATATCAGTTTCTTGGAAAAATTTCCATAAATCTACTGAACCTAATAATCCTTCCATTTTAATAGCCCAAAGTTCAAAATTTTTACCTAAGAATGACGGCAGCATTGGCATTAATCTTTTCAGTATTACATCAGCTTCTGTAAAATCTTTTGGCTGATCCAGATTCATATCTTCATTAAGCATAAATTCTTCATTGAGCATAAATTCTCTAGTTGGAATTTTTCCAGATTCTGCCACAGCCCTCTCATTCTTTCTCTTTTGTTGTTTCAATATTTTTTACCGACCCATCACGGCTTTGAACGCTGATTTCTTTGACTACTATGATTAACACAAAGTTTAGCTGAGCTCTTCCCTCAACTCCCCATGCAGACTCCTCCAACTCAGATCTTCCGTGCTAGATCTCAATAATGGCTTGGAGCACGTTACTCCACGCCCTTACAACTTTATTTTTCATATATAGAGCAGGCAGCTCCAGTTATGGGCAAAGTTCAACAATAAAGAACAAAATACATACAAACACGCCCTATAACATATAGACGCCATGATATAGCTGTATAAACATTAAAAATTTTCCTTTTTCAAAAAAGGAAATAAAATATCCAATAGAATCCTTGGAACCCAGGGATTATCCAAACTATTCTTAACATTAACAAGACACTTATACGTCGGATTCTTCCTTTGGCTAAACCTACTTAGGGACAACAAGGATTATGCTACAATAAACTAGGTTCAAGGAACTTGCACACAGAACTTCTCACTTTGACTATACACAATTTTCGGGTCAATCCGACGAAATCCCCACGACTTATTCACATGGATTTTTCAAATCCCCTCTCTAAACTAGCACAGCCCAACAAATAACACACAAGAAAGCTCAATAAACAACAGAAATTTTCATAGGCACCGGCGGAAAGCTCAAGAAACAACTAAAAAATTCGACCGAAAATATAGTAGAGGAAGTCGTAACAGGTAATAACTCTGCAACCATAAATCTTTTTATGCAATTCCAATTTCCAATTATCCAAAGGAAACAAGTTCTAACCGCATAAAGGTGAGAAACAAAGGCTAAAGTATCTAAGATCACCTCACCATGAACATTGATCGAGAATTGAACACACAAACCCACGCTCATGGTCGAAGACTCCTCCAATGCACCAAAATCATTGTTCCAATCGGCGCGCTGGTTTCTTCGGCACCTCCAATCACATATGTGCTCCACTTGACTTCCTCAGGTGCACTCGGCAGCAAACCAATGGGCAACTATGAACAAGCTTCACCAAGGCAGTCGACTCCCTCAGATTGCCACGAGAGCTTCAGCTCTACAGGCCTCCGACTACTCAACTGAGCTCAAAACAACACTTATACGGTTGCGCCAATATTGGCATCCTCCACATATAGCTGCATAACGCTGCCTTTCATCAACTGGCACACAAAGTTCACCTTCAACTCGTCCACACTTTGGCCTCCAGATAACTCAACAAAATACTCAACACTAAATAGCTTAAGTTCGATCTTCAATATCCATCACACCACCGGTCAACACCGTGCGATGAGAATTTTCCACAGTCGCGACTTCTCTCCTCCACGTTTGATTGAGTGCTCACCACTCCACTGGTTTTTTTCTTTGAACAACTATCACACAAGTTAGTTTCTCATCACTCGCCCACAACAGGATCAACAGAACGTTGAGCCCTCTGCTCTGGCTCAACACATCTTAACGGCTCCTACTCACTACTTATCCTTGTCGGCACACAGCTCCTTACCGAGCACTCACAGCTCTCACTGAGCAAATGGCTCCTCACAACACAATCTACTGCAGGCACAACCTCTGCAAACACTCACCAAGCCGAATCCATCAGCTCTGATACCATAAAAGAATCAGAATAACTCCAATGAAGGAGCTCTGATACCGTGATAGAGAACGCATTTTATCACACAAAACTTGTTACTTTCCATTCACACAGAACATATATTATACAAAGTAGAGAACCTTCTAGATTCTGGAATGCCAGTGGAGATAGCTTCTTTTGTAAGCTAAGAACTCTCTAGAAATAGGCTTATCTCCAAGAAACATCTAGACGCATTAATTGCTATCAGCAGGGTAGGTTGAAATTATAGTTCATCCAACAACAGCTTCTTTTGTAATTTCACCATCGCGTTCTGATGTCAACCGAACAGTAGTCTGTAGAGCATTTTATGGTCCAGATATCTCAATTCCATAGTGTGCTCAATCCTACATATGGTCCAGCTATCTCAGATCCATAGTGTGCTCAATCATACATAATCTCAATTCCAAAGTGCTAAATCATAAATCCAATATGATCTACAGACTCAATTCTTTGAACATAGTAAAATGCTTTGAAGGTGGATATATACCACTGATAAGTTTTATTAACTCCCTCCTCGTCTCGTCTTTTCACGCACTTTCTCAATGTTGTGCCCTGAATTCTCTATTAAGCAAGGAGGCAAAGCCAAATGTGAGCCTCATATATTCAGTTAAAGTATAGCCTTCATTCTTCACAGCATCCACAAACTCAGTAAGAAACTAAAGAACCTTTAACAACAAGCATATTGTATTTGATTCACACAAACCCAATACAGTCAGTCCATCGTAAAAGAATATCTACTATTTCTGTCAGTCCATCGTAAAAGAATATCTACTATTTCTGTCATCTCCTTTATATATATGAGAAGGTATTGCCTTCACATAGTTTTAATCACGTCGTGATGCAGGGATGGATGTGTATGTCAAACGAAATTTTTTTGTACACGCTAGTTGCTAGTTGTTTTTCGATGTGAATTTCATATATATATATATATATATATATATCTATATATATCACCGCGATTTCCACTGTGGCTTGACTACTTTACAAAAGGCGTGCAGGAAGAAGTGATGTCGTGTATATTCCAAAGTCGTCATTAACAACATGAGAAGTAGTCTGGGAAACATTGGAAATTTAATTTTGAAATGTGACAATGGGGGTGAGTACATTTTTTTTTAATTGTCAATTAGATGATGTTGCGAAGAGGACAAAATAGTCAATGAGATGATGTTGCGAAGAGGGCAGAATAGGGATTGATTTTTTATGGAGAGTGCAGGGTGCGTTATATATATATATATACAAGATTGCTGAACTCATTTTGAGAAAAAGAAAAGAATGTGAATTTCATTTAGATTGGTAATGATTTAGATGCTCTGTGCTATGACTCTATTTGGTGCAGCGAGGGTGATTGGACAAAGATAGCTCCTGCCTACCGAGCACCACGCACAGTTCAGTTCACTGGGAATTTCGGTGGGACACAAACTCAAGCACGTGCATGTGTTCAAGGAATAATAATAGAAAGAAATAAACACAACATGTTTTCATTCTTATTTTATTGGCTATTCTGGTAATGGAATTAACAATGCTTGCAGTTGCAACCTCCAATGGCTGTTTCTGTTACAACAATAACAATTAAAACCACGACACGACCAAGTCTTGTTTTTCTCGCAACTTACCCATTGGTCTGAGTCTCGGTTGCACCCACGTTCACTGTTCAAAACTGCTGTCAATGGCTCCTTTTAAAACTATGGTTAACCTGTTTCTGCACAACTATCAATGGCTCCTTTTAAAACTATGGTTACCCTGTTTCTGCGATTTTAAATAGCTGTAAATGGCTCATTTTAAAACTAGGAAAAACTATGGTTACCCTGTTTCTGCAATTTTAAACAGCTGTCAATGGCTCCTTTTAAAACTAGGAAAAACTATGGTTACCTTGTTTCTGCAATTTTCTCCTCTCCACAAACTCGTCTTGGGGAAAGGCAGATGACACTTTGAACATAATCCAAGCCCGACGGGAAAATAGGAATGAGAATTTGCAACTTTGGTCTTGACCCCTTCTTTCAAGGTAACAAAAATCAATCAATTGTGACATTGGAATGCATGAAATATTGCCGAGCCAAACATTTGGAAGACTGTTCTCTGCTCAACCCTGATCAATTAAGGAATCAAAAATCTTCCATGAATCACAATTGGAATGCATGAAGTATTGTTGAGCCAAACATTTGGAAGACTGTTCTCTGCTCAACCCTGATCAATTAAGGAATCAAGAATCTTCCTTGAACCATTGGAGGTTGGAGTCCATTGTCACCTTTCCTCATCCCCAATTTGGAACTCAAATAGGTAAGGAGCAGGAAGGACGGCTGCAACATGACATCCATATTTGGAGCATCCTCCAGGGGGATATTATCAACAACTTCACATCGAGAATGATGCATAGAGAGCATCTTATTGGAATAATGTGGGAGGATCAAGGAAATTTAATGATGGAAATTCAAGCCATCAATCCACCTTGTCACAAAATGAATCTATCCATCACGGCACTAGAAGAACACCTGCACCTACATCTGAGAGGTGTGAAAACCCCTTGATCAAATTAATCATCACTGGGAAACAAAATCTAGAGCGAATTCAAGTTCAATGGATCCTCTAATGTGTGAAGTCGATGACAAAGAGATCACTAAGATGAGCCCATGACTATCTCCAACGGTCTACACAAACTCCTAAACTTATCTTTTCAGCATATGGAGCTTTGCTCGCATGTTGCAAGTCTCTTGTAATGTTGTCGATCATTTTTCCCTATTTGAGCGGGTCTTTTGTAATTGCTATGTTGGTTTCTTCAGTGCACTAGTAAAAGATTGAGTCTTCCTCCCGGTTTGACCCAGGTTTTTGTGATTGCTATCATGGAGGATCCTATCTAGGTTTCAGTTTTTTTTTTTGATTTCTATCATGGAGGATTCTATCTAGGTTTCTTGTAAATGATCGAGTCTTTCTCTTCCCCCATCCATCCGCTACACCTGTTTGGCCCTTGGAAGCATCCCTTCCTTATTCCTACTTGAGATAGAATTTTACTATTTGCTGCCAACAAACAAAGCACTGCTACTCCTAGCCACAGTTCTGGGAGCTAAACCTTCTTCTTGGGCTTGTCATTTGGCAACACCCAATCTTGATCTTGATCGGTTTGTTAGGTCTTCTCCTTTTGCTGGGTGTATTATCATTTTTCTTTGGTTTTCCAAACAATTGTGTGTTATCCACTTCTAACAAATAATTTTTCTCTTTCCGAGTTCAGTATTGATGATTTTTATTTAAAATATATAGAGCATTGCTCCAACACTTTCCGTTTTATTTTTTTAACCCGAAATGTTAAGCCCCCTCCCCTTCCAAAATTGTCCAGTGGTCTTTGACATTCTTCCCATTTTAACCTGGCATTGTGGCTGCCTTGACATGTGTTTGTTGGTGAGCTGTGCCTTGACATGTGTTTGTTGGTGAGCTCGAAACATGCCTTATGTTTGGTGAATTGGCTTGACATGCATTGGTTGGTGAGCTCGAAACATGCCTTCATGTTCTATGAATTTCCATGACACGTGTTGTTTCTTTAGCTCGAAACATGCCTTCTACGTTTGGTGAATCGACTTGACATTTTTTGGCTGCTGAGCTTGAAACATTTCTTCATGTTCAGTGAATTGACTTGACATGTGTTGGCTACTGAGCTCGAAACATGCCTTCATGTTTGGTGAATTTAGTCGATGTGTGATGGCTGCTCCACGTGTGTCGGTCATTGAGTTCATGTGAACTGATTCGACGTGTGTCAACTGCTGATCTCGGAAACAAACGCCTTCATGTTTGGCGAATTGAAAAGTATTTGGACAATATTAAACATCCTCCACACAGTTTCAATAAAAAATTTCTCTCAAAATTAATTGACTTGACCTGCGTTGGTTGTTACCCAACTCGAAACACACCTTCACGTTTGGTGAAATGAAAATAAATTTAGGGGATGGGATAGGAATATATAACCCCAAATTCTTTTATTTTTTATTATTTTATTCTTTCTTGCTATTTTTTATTCTTTTATAGATCCCCTCATTCAACAGTGTGCCTCCATCTGCAAGACTGTTGGCTTTTTGATTGAGAGGAGTGTTGCCAACTTGTTGTTTAGTATTTTTTCCAAGATCCCCTTATTTAGCGTGGTACCTCCAATTGAAAGAACGTGGGTCGAGAGCCCTCAGTGCTTGGAAGGAGGTTATTGAGAGCCCTCAGGGCCTGGAAGAAGGTAACCTCTTGGAAATGAAGCGTACCTTTTCGAATTCTAGCGATGAGTGATGCTAACTTGCTTTCAAAGGGATTATTTTTAGGGTCCAAACGGTTGATAATTATGCTTTAATTTCCAATGATGATCAGCGTCCTCACTCTATCTGCGTACAACGATAACAATCCCTCAAGCAAAGCACACGCGCCTCTGCCTAATTGTTTTTCCTTGTCCCTAGGCCCCACTCATAAGTCAATTTCCCCCTCCCTGCCGAGAACAAGAACAGAGAAATATAGGAACTTGAAAATGTGCTTACCCAGGGATAGTAGCATGGAGGAACAACTCCAAGAGGCTATGATCACAAGGGGCCTTCTACGACGAATGGTAATAAAAACAAAAACCCTCTCGAATGGGACATGGCGACCAAGGATTTAACCTCCAATTCCATTGGGGGAAGAGGTCAAGTGTTTTCAACTCACAGAGCCTAGACCATAGACTACCATATAACTATAATGATGAAATTTCCCGCCACCCCCGTCATGGGTCCAGGGAGTGGTAAATTCAGAACTCCCCCCAATACAAACTAGTGAAGCTAGGCAGGATTAAAAACCTCTGGTGAATGATACAAAAAGGAAAAGGCATGTTTAATTGAACAACATTTGCAAATAGAGACAGGTTAAAACCTGAAACCCCTGATATGATAAAAGGATAATTTTATTAATGCCCCACAAATGAAAGGAAAAGGCATGTTTCATATTTGGAGCGAGTTTCAAAGAAGCATTCAGAGAGGGCACATTTTGATGGACCGTGTCAAGGAGAGCCACAAAAGTTGGGGCAGCATGAATTTCATATTTGGAGCGAGTTTCAAAGAAGAATTCAGAGAGGGCACAAATAACTGGGCAACGTTGATTTCTCTTTTACTGCTGATAGGGCTAGAAACAGGAAAAAGGAGTATGCATATTCAAATTCTAAGAGATTTTAATATAGTCATTAAGTACATCAACACTAAAGTAAATCTCCAAAATTTGACCCTTTCCCCAATCTTGGAAAGTTCTTTTCAAGGAAAAGGAGCTAAGGAGCTGAGAGAGAATTTCAGTAAAGTTTCTATTCCCCAATCTTGGAAAGTTCTTTCCAAGGAAAAGGAGCTAAGGAGCTGAGAGAAAATTTCAGTAAAGTTTATTTTCAACACATCTGTAGACTAGTTAGGAGGAAGAAACAGAGTCCCAACTCTCGGTCACTGTCAGATTCTTGTATGATTAACACCCGGCCACTGTCAGATGCTTATGCGACTAACACCCTGCCACTATCAGATGTTTGTATGATTAACACCCAATGAGGAGACTATTTAATTGAAATTACATACAGGTCCCCTCGCACTTAATTGAAATTGAAATTACAAACTGCTTGTATGATTAACACCCAATGAGGAGACTATTTAATTGAAATTACATACAGGTCCCCTCGCACTTAATTGAAATTGAAATTACAAACTGCTGATTTATTTAATTGAAATTTGAAATTACAGACAGCTTCCCTCGCATTTAATCAAAGTTACAGACTGCTAATTTATTTAATTGAATCATCTTGATTGATTTAAAGCGGTAGAAGATCATTTTAACTTTAGTTTTTGGGCCACAAATTATGATGTGCACTCTCCTCAATGGGAGATGCTAGGTAAACCCCACTCCCATGTGCTTAATTGAAGTTACAGACTGCTAATTTATTTAATTGAATCATCTTGATTGATTTAAAGCAATAGAAGATAATTTTAACTTTAGTTTTTGGGCCACAAATTATGACGTGCACTCTCCTCAATAGGAGATGCTAGGTAAACCCCCCTCCCAAGTGCAATGGAGGTGGTCTTCCTTCTTGATCATCGATTGACCCCACCCAGATAAGTATGTTTCGAAAATTCCCATCATACCCCTCTATACCATTTCCTTTCATTACTTCCATCCCCACTTTCAATGTGGGATATATCCACCTTCACCATACAATGTCTTAATCCATAATTAAAAACACACACACACTGGATTGCTTTGCCGTTGTTGTTAATATTCACACTCAATTTGTTAATTTCATCCTTATTATTGTTGTTGTTAATTTCTACATTATTATTATTGTTTTTGTTGTTGAAGAATTTCTTCCTTATTGTTGTTGTTGATAATTTCATCCTTATATTATTCTTTTTCTTTTTGTTGATATTCACGCTCAATTTGTTAATTTCGTCCTTATATTATACTTGTTGTTGATCATATTCACCCCCTATTAGTTAATTCCATCCTTATAACATTCTTCTTGTTGTTGATGATATTCATGCTCACTTTGTTAATTTCATCCTTACATTCTTCTTCTTCTTAATATTCACGCTCAATTTGTTAATTTCATCCGTATTATTCTTGTTGTGTTCATATCCGTTAGTGAAAGTGGGTAGGTAACATGGTGCACTCTCAATTCGTTAATTTCATCCCTGTTATTACCACCGTTGTTGATATCTGTTAGTGAAAGTAGGTACGTAACATGGCCTTCATTAAGGTTCAAACCTTTCTCACTGCTTGTTCTTACCATTGTGGATATGCGTCCATGTACGCAATCATTGTTGGGGCTACGTTTAAGATATTGTCGGTAACTTTGGATCGATGTTCTCGAGTGGGACTTTTCAACTTTAAAAACAAGTGCCTTTTGTATGGAACGATGTTGTTGAGTGGCCCTTTTCAGCTTTAAAGGAAGCCATGTGCAATGCACCCACTTTAGTAGTGCCCAATTGCCTTAAGATTTTTGTCTTGGAATGTGATGCATCAGTTAGGGGTCCGGGAGCTACGCTGAAGAAGTTGACTGGAACTTGGGCAAGTCCACCTACGAGAAAAGAGATGATGGCCATCTTTCGTGCAGTCGAGACTTGGCACCCATATCTTATTTGGAGGTGCTTCCAAATCGAGATCATCGTCATAGTTTGAAGTATTTTCTGTAAAATAGGTTATCGTCCTTGGAGAAACACAAATGGGTCACTAAGATGCATCAGTATGAGTTTGAGATCATATACAACAGAGGCTATGAGGCATATGCGTTATTGCAGAAATATGAGCAGAAAGGATCTCTCTTTGCCTTATCCTTACAGTGCATGATTGTCTCGTCAACGCTTGTCAAGAATGGTTGGATATTGACATGGCAGTTCAATTCGTCCGAGTGCTTTAGGAGAATCCCAATCCCCCTAAGGGATACAAACAACACCAAGATACCTTGAAGTGTAAAGGGTAGATTCTTTTGATTCAAAATTGTATTTAAAATAGTTCCCCTATTAGAGGAGTTGTGTTCATCTCCTCCTACAGGCACTTTGGCTTTCAGCGTACCGACGAATCAACTGTGCGCTCTTTCTTGCGGGAAGGCATGAAAACTCACATCTAGGCTTTTGTACCTACATGTGGTGCTTGTTAAGGAACAAGGGTGAGATGGTGAAGAAGTGTTGCCACCACTCGCAATATCAACCACCATCAGGGCCGCCATTTCCATGGAATTCACAGTGAACCTTCTGAAAGCAGACAACCAATATGTCATGTCAACCACGTTTACGAATGTGCTCACTTTTGTACCCTATCACACCCATTTACACCTCATGTGGTTGCCCATGTTTTTATGGACCCAATTTTTATGTTGCATTCCATCCCACTTTCCATTGTTTTGAATTGAGATCCCGCACTCACCAACAATTTCAAGCAGGATTAGTTTAAACTTTAGGGTACTCAACTGAAAGTGAGCACCGAACGTCATCCCCAAATTGATAGCGAGATAGAGGTGGTCAATAAGTCCGTGGAAACCTATTTGAGATGCTTTGACTAAAAAAGACTACGCCAATGAGAATAATGACCACCCCTTACGGAATTGTGGTGTAATACCTCTTATCACGGTGCTACCAAAATGACGTGCCATATGCAGTTGCCTATGGCCAAAAACTCCTAGCAGTGGCTTCGCATTTACCAGGCACACCCTAGCTACACAAAGTTGACTTCACGCTTCACACCAAAGAAGCCGTTCTCCACACACTACAGGGAAATTTGGTTTTGGCTCAAAATGGGATGAAGCGACGAGCTAACTAGCATCACTCGAAGAAGGGGAATAAGTGTTTCTACTTGGGCGAGGCAATTAGCTCCGATGTCGCCTTTGACAATATAAGTTCCAAGTATATTGATTTCCAATTTTCTCATCTTACCCTTAGGTTTTACTGCCATATATTGGTTCAAGGTCTCCATTCATGAATTGCTTATCATTTATTTTTGATCACGGGGTGATTTCGGTGCGTCTTTTTTTTTTATAGGCATTGTAATGCATGTTATGAAGTCATAATATCTATTGGTCTATCTTCCATAGACGTCGTCATGTCAAGTTTAAGCATGCATCTTTTTTTTTTCTTTTCTTTTTTGCGAAGGCATCGAGCGCCACTGCTTTTTTTCCTTGCGTATTTTTAAATGGGATATGGAATGTTTTCTCTTGTGGGTTTTACCATATGCTCATAAGAATCTAAAGTCCTTTTCATCCTATTTATCCATACTCATGTTTCAGGTTTTTGTCGGGCTCTTCTTCAAAATCTCGTTGGAAGACGATGCTACTCCTTTGACCTAAGAGGTAGAAAGAGAGCTCCTTATATGTTGAATGATGAATTCTCGCATTAGTATCTTAATGGTATGACTTAAAAGCGGGTCCCCTATTAAATTACTATTAATAAGGGACATCAAAACCTTACAATGATATTCTCATAAATAAACCTACCTGTTGTCCTTGTGATATAGTCTCAATTAGTTCCATTTCTACCTGCTTTTTTCATGTCGTAGTTCTACTTTTACGTGTCTGGATTCAATCATCGTGCTCTCATAAAAACTGGACAACGAAAAAAAAAAAAAAAAAAAACAAACTCTATTTCCCACATCTCAGATGGTGGCTATGGAAGAAGGGGTCGTAACAGGGTCTCATATCTCTATATATATCTACCCACTCCCTAAGACTTATGTCAAGTACCTATACAAGTTATATACTCTATGTAACCGAGGGGATTTTCTCGATCGATTTTCACAAATTTTGTTGGGCATTTGGGTGGTTTTGTGCCAACATGTGCCCAGTGTGAATCCCATTGGGCCAGGTGTACTGGTCTATGCCAACGAGGTTACTAAGGAAGCCGTCCATAAATGCGAGGTAGCATCCTTTATGTTTCCCTACGAAGTCTCCCTGGAAAAAAAGAAGGTATGTAGTCTCTGTGCAGATTAGGCTACCACATTATTGCATGGGTGATATGGTTTGGTTCATTATATTATTTTTCATCCATATTGATGCTTCCGTACTGGGAAAAGTGGAGGAATAAACTCACAAGACCATTTTTATGGGTGGTACAAATTCGAAAAAAAATCGAGTCAAAAACTTATGGAGCCATTTCCATGCCTTTAAATGAACACCTTTTGTGGTCTTGACCTTACTATGTGCCCAAATTCAACAATAGACACAAGAATTCCTTTCCAATGGTGCAAGAATAGCCTCAATCGGAGCTCGTACGAGAAAGTTATGCAGTTTTGGTATTGTCCACTTAAAACCTCACCATGTGCACCTTCGTTGATGCCCGAATTTCATGATCAAAGACACATCTCAGGAAGGTATCATTTGGTCCCAATTGTAAAAGTGTCCACGAGTCAATGTGTAGCAAACAACCTTCAAAACGACGAACATTTCTTATTGTTATGTAGGTAAATCCTCTCTGCGGACAAAGATGATCCCTCTAGCCCTACGGTGGGTCTAGTAACAAGGAATCATGCTAGAGTGTAGGTTCCTAGACATTTGAATGAAAGAGGATGCGAATAATATGGCCTACCTGTGGTTCAAATCTGTCGTCGACACTCGTAGTGATGATGAAAACCTCTCGCTCTTGATCGAAGGCAAGTCACAACCCCCTCCGCTTATCACGTTTGGACACCTGCACTGAGACCAGAAAACAATAACCACATACCACATACTAATTCCATTCAAAAACTACTAGTCAGTCAGAGAAGACTAGCATATTGCATTCGATAAAGACAAAACACAAGACAGGAACTAGACAATAGTCACTTATATTAATAGGTAGAAAGAAGAGATACAACCATGCTCTGAAGTTGCAGTCTCCTCCAGCGGGGCTCCGGTGAAGCACATCTCAAAGCTCATCGGGGAATTCAAACATGATAAGGGACCTCTCGATGGATTTCTCCTTGTTCTACCTTCTCAATAACTCAGTTATTCAACTATAGCTTAGTCTCCAAGTTCAACACTTCAGCTGTATAATTCTCTTTGTTCAGCTTCAGCTAGTTTTCATAAAGAGAGAAGGCTTGTTTATATAGAGGCAAAGGAGGAGGTTGGGATCCCTAAAAAGGTGGAAGGGAGGCCCATCCTTTAGGAGTGTTCCAAGGGAGGTGGAAACTACTAACTAAAGGAGGAGGCCCGTGGTTGTTTCAGTTCAACCACTCCCAGTTACTCATCCCCGAGGTGGTTGGAATGGAACCTTTGCCTCTATTTTAAAAAAAAATTTCATAAACAACTTGGCGCAGGCATTACACTGGGATAGAGTGCTAGGTGGCATGGGCCCTAGTGTTAATCTTCCACATCGGCGCGAGGGTAGAACTGGCTACTCATGCCAAGGAAAAAACAAGGATTTTTACAACTTTGCTCAAGGAAATGTCAACAAGGAGAATGTTGCCTTCATCAAAAGGGATGCAATGATGTTATTTGCAAGGCATGAAACTTTTCAAAATTCACAGAAATGACCCTCCAATGTGTGGGATGGGGACTGTAGAGACAGTGACAAAATGTTGTGTAACATATGCCCCCTAAAGCATGAGGTCTGAGGGAGAGGGAGGGGCGAAATGTTTTATGAGAATGCGTTCGAACCAAACACCACTGTTAGAAAACCTGCAACTACAAATACAAATAATATCTCTGATACATGAACATGTGGCATGGGCGCATCCATCCATAAAAGAGTATATAAAAAAACTGATGCAACCATCCAGTAGTAAGATCAACAAATAGACTCAGGTGTGGTTGCAACCATCCAATCAAAGAGTCATGTAATAAGTCATGATTATCCACAAAGAACTCACAACCTCGATTTTAAGAGACAAAACCCAGGGTCTTGTGCTCTGTCTCGATCCGAACAAGTACAAATTCAAGCATGAAAATATATGAGCTGAAGTCGAACATGCAAGAAAATCATCTAATTACCAGCCAATGATGAAAGTTGTTAACAGACGCGAGAGAAACCACCAATAATGAAAATGAATCTCAAGGTACAATCTATGGAATGTGAACAGTGATCTGGCGTCGAACACCCGCAGAGTCAGACGATCGAAGGCCAATGATGTGGACCTTACGTCGAATGCGAAAAACCTGCCATTGAGGCATGCAGGCTCCAAGGTACCAAAAATGAGTCTCTAGATTAGATTCATGGATAATGAGCTGAAGTCAATAGGAAGTGACCTGATCGAAGGTGGGCCATAATGTTTCCCACATCATCGACATGAGACAAAGGAATATGTTGTTTGTGAATCAGGACCAACAAAGAATCAGAGGGAGGTTGAAAACTTCAGAGGGAAAACTTCTCTTGAACATATCAGCAGCACGACACTGGATTTGGCAGTATTTAACATCAAAGGATCTGAGGTCATCGTGACATGGAAAAGAGCAATGATAGGTCAAAAGAGATTACCCAAAACCATGGAGGAAAAAATGACGAAATGAGATATCCCCAAACCGACATGAATGCAAACAAGTGCCATGTTAAAGAGAGACATACTGCTGACACAACTAAAATCTGGTTCCATTTTCCCCCACCATTTCTGGCAAATACCCCACTTATTTCTGAAATCAAGCTTGAAGGGGATATCATATGCTTGCAAAGTTTGTCCTTCGGACAAATCCATCTTAGTACATTTTACGAGCCCTAGGAAGGAGGAACTCGAATAACGTCATGATGAAGAAGTCTGATGTCATCAGAGTTTAACGGGTCTGAAGAAGGAAGAACTCGACATATTTTCATGTTTAGAGAGTTTGAAAAGAAGTCAGAAAAGAAAACTCCAACAGTCCCTTTTCGTAGGTAGTCTCACAGATTCGAAAAGGTAGAAAACAAAGTCTGAAAGAACCTCTTAGTCATGATAGGCTAAGGTATTCCTTTTTTGTAAATATTCTATCCCAGCCCGAAAAAGGGTTATGTTAGAAACCTATAAATATAGGATTCATAATTTTGAATTAATTGATGATAGTCTTGTAAATATGTACATACTTTACTTTTTGAAGGTTTTATTCCCATATTTTGTAAAAAATAAAAAAATCAAAAATAGGGTAAAAAGTCCTAAAAGAAAGATCAAAGGACTTAGAAAAAATAATATACCCCAAAAGAAAAAAGATGAATAAAGCATGAAAGTGTGCAAGTCTAAATGCCACTACTTTACTTTTTGCAATTGATTATGGCAGAGTGTCAATAAATGCCATAGTCCATGATGAGTTGAACAATTTAATCTTGACTTATCATGTTTCAATTTACTTGTTTTAGATAGAGAATGAAGAATTGTCATACAGTTTAATCATGACAATTCAGTAGTTAGGTAGAGAATAAAAGAATCCGACAGTTTAATATGGATTCTTGGATGAAATAAGTGTAGAATTAGATAATTTACTGCTTTCAAAAAAGAATAAAAGGTTGTAAGGTTTCTAGTTCAAATGCACCTAATTAAAATAGAAGGAAAAAATGTTAGAAGATAATGACTGGGTAGGTAGAAGAAGGTGGGAAACATCATTGTAAATATCTTTCACTAGGCTATAAATAAATAATTTCCCCTCCCCATAGAAATTTGATATTCTAGACTATCAGTCAAAGAGGCTCAAGGCATTTCCTTGACTTATGTTGGGACCAGACCTAAGGCTCAATGATTGATTAGTTGAAAATGTTAAGTTTCTATATTAATCCCAGAAATTTTTCATCATTTACCCCTTCATGCACTCATCACCATTTAACTTCATAAGTGAGAACTCTTTTCTTACTTAAAGATTACATAAAGGCCCATTTGATTAACTTCCTACATATCATGAAGTATAAAACCCTCAAAATGGCATTTTATCCTAAGTTAAAGTGATGAAATTATCATAATGCAAGCTTGGTTTGATCTTCACTTTTCTTAGTTATAATTGTATGTTTTGAGTATTTATTTTTCCCTTTTCATATTAACACCTAACTTATTTTATTTAACTCCCTATAGAAAAATCCTAGTCCTATTAATATAGCTCCCTTTTATTTTAATATCCCAAAAACCCCCTTAATATATGGTTTTGTGTCAAAGATATTAAACACATGTTGAAAAACATCCTGAAATCATCCCTTTGACATGAAACTTATCCATAATAAAATATCCCCTCTCCCCTATAGTTTTAGACCTTTGACAAATCTGAAACTATATAATAAAAATAATATTGAAAATGCGCAATTTATTTACACAGTGTGTATATAGAGTAGCGAAGAAAAAGAAAGTGTATTCACCTTTCCCCTCATAAGCTTTACCCATGGTTAAAGCTTTAACTTTATCCCATTTTCCCGATACATATCACTTTACCATAAACTAAACCGTGGTTAAACCCTTTATTAACCTACCCCATTCACTTTATTTTATGTATAAACTCACTTTATGCATAAAACTCCATCTATTAACCCAATGCCCTCTCAATCATTCTCATCCCTCCAATCATTCTTATATTCAAATCCAATGATTTGCGTTGAGCGTGATCATTGGGCCTCATGCCCCACCATTCCCTATCGCATTGATTTTAAACTGTCGATCTTCTCTCATTGAATCAACGGCGCTGATCAAAGTACTCGATCCCACCTGATTTTCGCACAGCTTCCCGATGCATCTCAGCCGTTCGCATTGCTCAACCAAATCCAACATCGCATTACCAAAATGATCGGGCGAATTTGTCAAAAAAATTTGCGATAAAAGTTGTTTTACGAAACAACCACCCTCTACGTGTCCTAATTTTACTGGATCGCATTGCAAAAGAAAAAAACCAGTTACCGCCCAGAAGCAATGCGATAACCACTAATGGTTTTGCCTTCAAATGAAAAAACCATTCCCGCCATTTGATTTTGACCTGTAATTAATACCCTGCATATCAATTAAACCTAAGGTTTTAACCTTAGTTCTGCATTGTTTCCATATCATTTGCACCTTCGTCCTTCAAAAAGCTACTCCGGACACCAATGCTAAGACTTTGCAAACTTAAAAGCCATTTCCCTTCTAAAATTCACCTCTGAATATTCTCTGCACCTTCTACCAAGCAAATGCGACCAGTTTGAAGACTAGTATCAACCCAGAAAGCCCTGTTTTCGACTATGAACCTTTTTAAAACCAATTTCATCAATTTTCACAGTTTAAAGATTAAATTCAAGGAAATGAACAACTAAAACCTCTGAATTACCTTGATATTCCCTATTTTCAATCAAACTCATTCAGAAAACCTAATTGAGCAAAAAATCCCAAAAGAAGTCATCCTTAGCCTACATTGCTCAGTTTCATCTCTGTTAAAGTGAATAACTCCTGCAAACAGTCTAATCTTGCAGTAGCGACCCAAAATGCCTAAAAAACAGAGTTAAACCTCCACAGACTGATCTCATTCCACAGGTATTTCAAAAATCCTACAATCACCTCCCTGCAGACCTGGATTTCATTAACAAATTGTTTGATTTTTGCAGGTTATTATCAAAATATGGATTTGGGCCAACAGTTTCAATACTAGTTGACAAAATTGTTTGCTCCAAATTCCCAGATCTTAAATCAAAAGCTTCATTCAACAAATAGTTTCTATACAAAGAAAAAATAAAACCAAGTCAGAGAGACATCATAATGATGGAATTTGCACAGTGAATGGTAAAAGTGAATTCAGAATTCATAATGATACTGAAAACATAACAGTCAAAGAGTATCAGTGGTTAAAGTGTATCAGCTAAAAGTCAGAGTGAAAGTTAAAACAAAGTTACAGAGCATTCAACGGTAAACAGTAAAAGTAAATACAAAAGGCAGTAAATGGTAAAAAGAGCTGAAAATACTTTCACCAACAATGAATTTTTTCCAAAGTGAAAGTAAAATAGTTAAAAGAACAAAAAGGTGAAAAGGTGAAAAAGAGAGCAAGAAGGAACATTTTTGCAGAAATATCATATTTAAGTCATTGTTTTTCAGAAACTATTGTGACCAATCCAAGATGAATTTATAAAAAATGAATGAGGTTTATGTTCTTAATAGGTCTATATACAAAAACATCTCTCACTTTTCTAACAGCCATTATGGATTGGGAAATATTAAACAATATTGGAGAGCACTTTTTTGCAGAAAATTCCTGTTAAGTCATCATTTTGCAGAGACGATTGTAGCCAATCAGAAATACATCTTACAAAAATGAAGGAGGTTTTTGTTCCTAAGATACCCATATACAAAATATATCTCACTTTTTGCACATTCATTTCAGAATGAGAGATACATGCACATCTTTACAGACTATTTTTTAGACTCTGTAAAACTCTTTTTTACACATATTTTTGCAGAGCCTATTATGAACATCTGGAGAAGAATTTTAGGAAATTGAAAGAGGTTTATCTCACCAACATATTTATCTAAAATAACCTCTTTCCCTTTTTACATATATATTACGTATTTATAAATATAAATATATCATTGGACCCCAAGTTTGTAGAGTTGTTGGAGCAAAATGCACAAAGAAAGGAAGCAGTTAGTGACTTAGATGCCTCATCATCAACTAAGAGTTGGATCAAATTCAAATTATCCACTTTGTCATCACGTATCCATAAAAAATAGTGCCAAATAAATGCATTAGTCTTGAGTGTCCTTTACTTAAGTTCTATTTATGTAAAACAATTAGAGATATTTGTGAACCAATCTTGATATTTTTTCAAGATATTCTAGTTTAGAATTTGTATAAATACTTCACTTTTTGAAGTATTGAGTGTGGAATAAAAATTATGAAGACTACTATAGACTTTTTTGTTGAAAAAATTGGGATTTTATGTGAGTTAAATTGAAGCAGCAGGCTGGAAACTGAAGTAAATAGACATCATAACTAATGATCCTCGTGCTGATCAGATGAGTATTGTATCTTCCAATTTTCATTGTTTATTTCTTTAAGTTTCATTCATACATCTTGTGTTATTTTCCATCTTAAATTAATAACTAGGAAAGGTATTACAGAATCAGTGTAAAAATCTCTCTGTTATTACTATTTTTCATGTTTATGTTTTCTGTTGATTTCCAAACTTTAGAATTCTTAATTGCTCTTTAGTCTCGTTTGACCTCAATTTCCCTCTTCCTTTTCTATGATCTAAGGATTCTTAACTGCCCTTAGTTCAGATCATACCACTTCATCAAAATATCCTTTTCAAATCCTTTTAAGATCATCTATCCTGCCCTTAGTATATTTGTTCTTTTGACCTTAGTTTTCTAGTCTTGTTTGCTATAAATTTGACTCCATTGCCCAATGGTTAGGTAGATCTTTCTATGGTTTCCATTGTAGTCCTTTATTCCCACCAACATTTAGAAAATCAAAACAATTTTTCCACTCATAGCTAGCCTAAAATCCATTACAAAACAAAGCTAAATCATAAGGAGAGATCCCTCTCCGGAACTCAGAAAGGCTAGATCCTGAATTCTAAAAGAGGTTCTTAATTAACCCTGGTTTTCTTTAACTATAAACCAAAATCCCATGACCTAAGAATTACTAGGGTGATAACAGGTTAAACGTATACTGGGTAGATATCGTTTCGCAGCCATTTAATGAGTTCAAAACGACAAGCGTCTTAGTGATCTTTTCAGTTTTAGAGAGTCAAAAAAGAGCTGAAAGATTACTCCAGTAGTGACTTTTTCATGTTTTTACTGAGTCCAGAAAAGTATAAAATATAACTCGTTATTTCATCACTGTCGCATGAAAAACATGTTGCTGCACAAGAGACATGTGTAAAACGTATTTTTCGAAAATAATACAGTAAAATAATCGAAAAACATGCCTTAAAACCTAATTAGGGTTGTGAAAAAGTTATAAAATGCCAAAAATGGTAAAAAATAATTACTTTTCACTTTTATCTCTTGTGAAGCAATTTTTACCCATTTTAATGTGCAATCTTGCGGCAACGATAGCGGCCAATCTAGTACATCAATCGTCAACTCCAGGTAAGAGTTGAGATCCCTCTTGTTATTTTAAGCTATTCCTTGCTTCCTGCATTTGTCAATTTTGAATTTGGGGGAAGAAATTGCAAAAATTAGGGCTGCACGGTTGGCGCCGGTTTTGGGCACGGAGTCGCACCAACCACCTAATTTTTTACACTAGGGCACGCCCATTGGTGTGACTATTTTAGAAACAGTCGCGCCAACGACACAAACTAATTTCTAGCAAAATTATGCACCAAAAGTCCCAATTGTTTACAATTTCAAGGATAAATATTTACTAATACCACTTGTATGTATGTGTTTGCGGGTAGAAAAGAGAAAAATGGTCATAGAATGGAAAGAACAGGAGCATAGTGAAGAAGATGAGTTGGCCATGGAAAATGAGGGAGTTATGGCAGCCCTCAGAAACTGTGGTTTGCTAAAATTATTTCTAACACCATGCCTCCGAGCCCAACTAGAATTGCTACAATATCTAATCAGTATATGGGATGAAAATCAAGAGAAGTTCATCCTACGGGATCAAGAGATTGAGATCAATGTCTCCGATGTATATTTCATCACAGGATTATCGCGGAGGGGTGCAACACCACTCCTAACTGGCACTTGGCCCTGCATGGAAAACATGACCATGGTAATCGACAGGGTACGTCGAGGAGCGCGGAAAGGTTCAGGTAGTGGGAAAGTTGATATTAAAACAATCTTTGATTTAACACTACACGTGGTATTGCATACCATCACATGGGTTGCAAGATCACAAGCACCGCACGAAACAAAAAAGACATAGTTGCTTCTTGTTGTGGACTGCATGGCTTCGACTATCTACAACTGGGCAGAGGCCGTAACCATCAACATGAAGCGCCAACTAAACAAATGCAAGAAGACAAAACTGAAACAATTTGGTTATGGATCCATTCTGGTATCTTTCTTCTTGGAACGATTACCAATTTTTTAGTGTCAGGAGGTTATAGTTCCGAATCCACCAGCGAGAGAACCACGGATGGCCTGATGGGAAATACTGATGCCAAGGGCAGGGGGCGGCCAAAAGATGTCTTGGAGGCCGGAATTTTTTGATTGGCTCCGTCGACAACTCACTGTCATGGAGGATTGACCCTACGCTGGCACAGATTTCACTGATGATCCAGACCTCCCACTCCCGGAGGGAGAAGATTGGGATGAAGATTTGGGTGAGACTCATTTTTTTAAGTTTTATGAGTATTATGATTTTTTGTTTGTTTATTTATGTATGTTCTGACATTAAATCCATGTGATGCAGATGTTGGCCCAAAGAGACCTGCTAGTATGTCACCAATAGTGAGGCGAATCCCTCGCGATTTTGACCCTCAGGGTGAGGCCGACGAGGAAGACGAGATAGTGCACAAATTGGAAGGGATAACCTGAGGAGTTCCAATTTATGCACATTTTGATGATGTTCCTTGCGCCTACCAGAGGCATACTGTAGGGGTGCCCAGCCGAATTCACCGCTTGTTGAGGCGGCTAGTACAGGCTGTGACATGTTATCATGACATCATGCTGATTAGACACCTAGGTTTATTTATCTGCATATTTTGCAAGACATGATGTCTCGGGATGTAACAGAAACATACATATATTTTTTTGACGTTATGATGCACACAGTTGCAAACATGCGATATATATATATATTTCCTTGCATGGATATTTTACATATGATGATGATTTTTACAAATTATGCAAATGTCTATCTAATACAATGTTAGCCATTGTATCAGTTAACGTGTTCATTCGTCTAGGAATATGTTAATAAGTAATGAAATCAAAATTTCTTTCCAATAAACAAGTACGTAAATACAATCTCAGAATGTGCAGATTTCTAACCGAATAATGCTTATTGAGTTGTAGAACAAGAAGCTGTGAAACTAGATTTACAAGCAATGCGTGTATGCCGAGGTTGATTGCCTCAGTTAATAACTCAATGACAACACTATATTCAGTGACATTGTTTTTAGTTCGTCCTAGAAAAATACCTTGCAGATCTATCAACTCACCAGCAGGATCATAAATTACCCAGACTGCCAAAGACAAATTCCTGGTACTACGGGAAGCACCATCTGCGAAAACGACATAAGAAGTAATAGACATCTGCACCATAAGCAGGACCCAATAAGCAAGAAAACGCTCACAAAGAACCCAAAAAAATGTACAAAAATTAAAAAAACACCTATGTAAACCTGTTATGTATGAATGACTCAGGCATAATATTTTTTGAGACACAACCCATTTTTGGGTTTTTCAAGAGGATGACTTTCGCAGTCAATTAACTCATAGGCCGCATCTTTCAACACACGTTTAACGATGTATGGTCCATGCCACATAGGTTCAAATTTTCCTGCCTCCATCTTATCGTGAGCTTGGTCATACAGGAGTATGATATCTCCTTCAATGAAAGAACGAGGAGAAACTGATTGATCAAAATGAGCTTTTACTTGCTTCTTTTGTGCTTCGATGACCAAAGTAGCTAAGCGACAAGTTTCATCCAACCTCTCTAAGTAAAGGAGACACTCTTTGTCTGGTGAAGTGTTTGGAAGTAATTCCACAACTAATTTGAGTGAAGGCATTTCACATTCAATCAGGAGAGTAGCTTCTAGACCATAAACCAACTTAAACGGGGTGAATCCAGTCGCACTCTTCACTGAGGTTCGGTATGCCCAAAGAGCCGAAAATAACATGAGATGCCAGTTTTATTTGTGGATCCCAATCGTACGCTGAAGCATTGTGACAAGAACGTTGTTCGCAGCTTCAACCTGGCCATTAGCTTGAGGGTAATACGGCGTTGAGCTGTCATGACGCAGACCCAACTGAGAAGTCAACTCTGCCACCATATAATGCCGAAAATGGGAACCATGATCGGTAACGATGGCTTGAGGGACACCAAACCTATCAATAATATGATTGAATATGAACTGAGCAGTTGTCTTACCGTCAGCGGTAAGTGTAGGCATTGCTTCGGCCCATTTGGTGAAGTAGTCCACGACTACGATGATATAAGCATGCCCCCTGCCCGAGTGAGGGTTACACGTCATAAAATCGATGCCCCATTTCACAAAAGGACCAACGGTAATGACAGGGTGAAGAGGAACGGGTGACACACACATCTTGTGTTGATAAATTTGGCAATCATGGCATTTACGAACTGCGACAATAGAGTCTTTGAAAATGGAAGGCCGGGAATAACCAGCACAAAGTATCTTTTGTGCTGTAACATAACCATACATGTGACCACCATAGGCGCCACTGTGAAAATCATTCAATACTTTCTCAACTTCCTCGAGGATCAAACATTGGTGAAGTACAGAATCAACTCCAACACGATAGAGCGTATCTCTGACTATACGATAAGGTTGCGAGTGATGTTGGATACGGCGGCGGGCATCCTTGTCAACTCAGATCGGAATGTGGAAGTCTGGAGATAGACGATGATATCACCGTACCAGGAGTCAAGGGTGCTAATCAAGAAAATTGTATCATACAGAATACGGTCCTCAGAATGAGACGGAGTGGAGTTGGAAGGGAGGGAACAAATCAAATCAACAAAAAACAGTGATTTCTTGGATTTGGCAACAGTAAATTCCAAATCGAACTCTTGAAGGATAACGATCCATTTTGAGTATTTTCCCCCCAGCAATTGTCGAGACAAAATATAGGTCATGGGGTTGAAATCGGAAATCACAGTCATCGTACGCAAAAGGATATAATGATGAAAGCGTTGAACGGCCTAGACCGCAGCTAGTGCTAAATTTTCAACATGAGCATAACGCGTTTCAGGATCGAGAAGGTTATGAGACAAGTAATAAATAACATGCTCATGACCATCATCATTGTCTTGTACTAAAACCATGGCAATTGTACTAAAAGCGACAGCCAAATAGACGGAAAAATCACAGTGATAATCCAGAGCATGTAATAAAGGAGCGTTGACCAACAACATCTTGAGTGCATCAAAAGATTGTTGAGTAATCTCATCCCAATAGAAAGGGACTTGTTGTTTCAAAAGTCGTGTGTATCCTTTAGACACTTCAGCATAGATTGGTATAAAATGGTGTAAAAAATTGGCCTTACCTTGCAGACTCTACAACTGATGTAATGAGGATGGAGAGGGGAGATTGAAAATAGCCTCCACCTTGAGTGGATCAAGGCGAATTATGTCTTTAGACATGATAAACCTTAAAAGTCTACCGGAATCAACATAGAAGACACATTTATGTGGATTAAGCCGAATGTTATAGTGTCGAAAACGAAGAAAAATCTGACGAAGATGGTCTGGATGGTCTCTACGCTTAGCTGAATGAGCTAGAAGGTCATCCAAGTAAGGCTGAACGATGTGACGAATGTCATGAAAAGCGTAGGACATCTCTCGCTAGAAAGTGGCCCCGGCATTCTTCAAGCCAAAAGGGAGTTTCTTATATGCGAAGGTACCCCAACGACAGATAAAAGTCGTCTTTTGTTGATCAGTCGGGAAAATGATAATATTATTATATCCAGAAAAGCCATCCATAAGGGAAAAAATCTCACTCCCAGCACCGTCGTCAATGATTTGATCGATGAAGGGAGTAGGATAATTATCCTTAGGACAGGCCTGATTTATGTCACGGTAATCAACACAGACACGGATAGTTCCTTGTTTCTTATCGACAGGAACGATGCTCCAAACCCAATCTGTCAAGGGAATTGGATAAATGATACCAGCTTTGAGAAGTTTTTCAACTTCACCTATAATGGCGGTAGCCTTTCGAGGGTGCACCAGACGAAGACGCTAGTGAACAGGTTTCGAATCAGGATATTTAGGGATTTCATGCACCACTATACTAGGATCAATACCGAGTATTTCTTTGTAGGACCAAGCGAAGACATCACGGAATTTGCAAAAAAGGCTAGTGTAAACTTGGACTTCATCTGAAGAACAAGTGACCCCCACATGGATGTTCTCGATGATTCCCATCTTCATGAAAATGTCAATAGGCATCATTTGTGTGATATTGCTCAAGTTTCCTTCTGTAAATACTTCATGTGTCAGGATTGGCATTTGAAGCAGAGGAGAAGGAGCTTGAGACGCAAAATGCTCAAGACATGTAGACATAGCCCCGAAGCCAGGCATAAATGAAGAACGATGATGACCATCGTCCCACAACAAGTCTTTGAGAGAGATGGTTTCCACAATGGCCTCATTGGAAGGAAACACTTCTTTCAAAGGATCAGGCGAGTCTGAATCACCAAGCCAGGGGGATTGAGAATACACATCAAGAGACAAGCTCAAAGGAGCACCATCAGATGGTGGAGTATCTGATGAAACAATGAGTTCACAATAATCGATTTCAATCAGACTCAAAGGCATGGAATCACCAAATGAATTGACTTGTTTAGGTGAAGGAATAATCTAGGGGTCATCCGACCGAGAGGTCGTATTAACTTGAATAGTCTTAGGTGGTGGAAGGGGAAAAATACCCATTAGGGCTAGATCCTTGAAGAGACCTGGCCCAACGCTCTCGAAGGGAGTAGGGATCTTATCCACATATGGAACATTTTTCTCGGAAGAAGAGGTGAAGAATGAAAATTGATCGACAGTAGCAATTTTTCCCTTGTGTGGAAATTTCAAAACATGAAAGAGGGTGGACAGAACGCAAAACATAGCGTGAGTCCAACTACGACCGAGTAGAATATTGTAATTTAGTTTAGCATCAACTACTTCTACTTCAACATTAATTGTCTTCCCTTTCAAGGTAATCAAAAAAATTGCGAGAACACCCAAAGGTTTTTATTCCCTTCCATCAAGTGCTTCAAGGGCATTTGGTGAGGAATTCAGGGCCGGAGAACCAATGGCTTTCCAGCACGAAGCTGACATGACGCAGGTTGATGCACCTTCATCCACAATGGCTCGATGGATGTCGAGACCATTAATAACGACTTGTATAATGAGCGCAATTTGGTGCGGAAATCGTGGGATGAAATTCTCTAGATCGAAAGCGAGAAGGCTAGTATGAGCAAGATCAACCTTGCCGATCGCAGATAATATAGATTTCCATTGAGATGGACAACTCTGAAGTACTTCTAACGTGGAAATAGGGGACAACGCCTGTGCCAAATCTTCTAAAATACTGTAATGTTGAGCAGCACGGGCGTTGGGATTATAAGAAGACTTCCGGAGAACACCTTTGGAAGGTGGTTGTACAATGGGTTTTAGCACTGGGCCTTTCAATCTCAAGAGGGTCAGAAACAGGTGGAGGAGGAGGACCATCAACAATATCCTTCCCCATTTCCTGACATGGTCTAGTATAATCTTTTGACTGAGTAGCAATAGAAATGGATGCAGAACCATTCATCATGAACACTTGAGAACCAAATGGAGCAGATGATTGAGGCTGCTCGACCATCTGGGTCTGTTGAGATGGAAAAAGTTCTTTAAGAACATCATGAGTACCCTGAGTGCCCTTGAGCAATCTACTCACTTCGGCCCATCGAGGACAGTCCTTGGTGTAGTGCTCTTCGTCACAAATCAGACAGGGATACTTCGGCTTACGCTGCGAACCATCATTAGCACGAGATTTGGACAAATCTGGTTTCAGGGCATCAGCCTTGGGTTTGCCTTTACCCTTATTTTTTCCTTTAGAAGTCTTATCCGCAGGATTGGCCTGAACGACATTGACCTCTGAGGTTTTACCACGATTTAGACTAGACTGAGGAGAAATATCATTGGAAGAATTAGATTTTTGCTTCCCAGGGTTGGAAGAAGAAGGCTTACATGAATTTTGCGACACAAAACCAATAATATCATCGACGGATGGGGTTGTTGGTGCGTTAGAAGTTCTAGGTCGAGGGGCATCAGTCAAAATATCATACAGTATTCCTGATTGAGAGTACACGAGATCAAGGTACTGGGCACATGCAATGGCCTGTTCCTCGGTTACACATGCCCCCATGGCTATGTCCTTCGCAATCTGGTTGATGAAGGAGGTAGTGAACCAATGAGTAAGAAGCTGATCAGGAATTTCAAATTTGATCAAGCGATGACGACTCTCCATTCATGAATATGGTCTGAGATATGAGTAGCCCAATCCTATTTCAAGGAGGTGAGGAGATGTGTCCCGACTTCATAATGAACCAGTAACTGAAAATGAGTAAGGAACGCCATGGCGAGAGAGTTGAAATCTTGAAAGATACCATGAGAGAGCTCGATATACCACTTAGTAGCAGCACTAGTAAGATTCCGTTGGAAAAGACGAAGCCAAATGGAATCATCAACCCAAGAGTTAGAGGAACACCACAAGTGGTAAGTCATAACATGTGCTTGGGGGTATTCTCCGGACTTGCCCTCAAATTTGGGACAATCACCAGGAATCTTAGTCAGAACCGGAGGCCAATATGGGTTATGAAGAATAATATCATTCGTTAACTTCGATACATACGGTAACTCTAATCTAGCAAGAAATGGCAATTGAGGGTTAAAAGGCATAGCAGGTCCTTGATAAGAACTTGAACTTGCATTCCATCCTGTTTGAGAAAAATTCTACCTCGAAGGATTCGGACGATATGGGGGATAAGCCGAATAATTATGTTGATACTGAGGATACTAATTCTGAGTATACCATCAAGGTCCTTGTTGAGGATTTTGTAGTGGAATGTAAGTATGGCCTTGCGATTGATTATATGGAAACTGAGATTGAGGGTGATAAGTAAAACCTTGAGGCACACTATATAATGGTCGATATTGACCATGAGGATAATAAATGCATTGGGGTTGAACTGGCTGTTGATAAGTGGGGCCTTGTTGAGTTAAATAAACAGGGTAAACTGGCTGCTGAGCAAACTGAACAAGCTGCTGAAAGGTAGGACCCTGCTGTGAAGCAGAGTAAAATTGATGTTGAGTAGATTGAGCAATCCGTTGGGCTAGTTGAGCAGGTTTCCCCTGTGAAGCAGGTTGACCTGACGATTGCGATGGATTAGGTTTTCTGGGAGGAGGACCAGAGGGTTGTCCTTTTTGCCCAACGTGCAGAC
The DNA here is from genome assembly GCA_034641835.2 of Pinus albicaulis. Lineage (NCBI taxonomy): Eukaryota > Viridiplantae > Streptophyta > Pinopsida > Pinales > Pinaceae > Pinus > Pinus albicaulis. Next base: position 1,034,282,080 of record CM076584.1, read on the forward strand.
CAGTCTGAGTATATGATCCTAGTTGTTGTACAAAAGGTTGTCCCTGCGACAAATAGATTTTCCCCCCAGGACCGTAAGAAGGTCTTGGTTGATATAAAGGTTGACCGAAAGGCCCCTGGGGTTTCCCTTGTTGGACCATAGGCTGACCTTGTAAAGGTTGGCCTTGTGGACCGTAAGGTTGTCCCTGAGGACCTAATAAAAGGCCTGACCGAATCAAAGGTTGTCCCTGAAAGGGTTGTCCTTGTGGACCAGGAGGTTGCACCTGATAAGTCATTCCAATTTCAGGAACGATTTCATAAGGGTCATAAATAGGAACACTACACTCATCATAATGATGGGGAGTAGGAAACACATAGATGGGGGTACCGACAACATCATAGTGATGAGGAGTAATATAGGGAAAATAAACAGGATTACCATATTCATCATAATGGTGTGGCGGATTAACAGGAGCATGAGGCTGCTGAGAAACCTGAGAGTTATTTTGATGAATAGCCAATAGTTACTCTTCAAAAGTGAGGCCACTAGGTATCTCAGTCGAGGCTGCTGGTGACTGAGTGACCGGCGCAGGCGCAACTGCACAGACAGTAGGTTGAATTGGGACAGATGTAACTGAAAGCGACGAAGCAGGTGTCGTCGGTGACAATCCTACTGATGGAAGGATTGTACTCCTAGATGGAGTAGATGCTGCCATGGATGCAACACCAACAATAATCTGACATAAAGACCTATATCCCGCTAGAAGTGACACCGATGGTGAAAATTGAACGGACACATGAGTGGTGTTTTCAGGAAAAATTTGATACTCTTCTGTAGAAACAGGAATTCCATTACTGCCAATAGGACTTGATGTGTCCATGTCTGACTCCTCTGTAATATCTTCGAAAATACTATGGGGGCTAGGAGGTATAACAACAACTAGAAATGGAAATCCCGACATAAGAGGAGGGAATTCTTCCTCGTCCCCAAAACCAGACCAAGCACCCGAGGGAGGCCAATTGAACTCAACTGGCTCGTCAGCGGGAGATCGAGTAGCAAGGGGTAAGATCGACGGGAGAATAGGCTGCTGAAGCTCAGCAGACCTAGAGGATTGAGGAGTTTCAAATGAACTGTCCGGTAAAGGACTACCTCTAGAAGGGAGCGAGGACGACGAAACCGGTGGTTCCGCCACCGTTATTGCTTCACAACAAGAAAGAAAAAAAGAGACCCGAGCAAAGACTCAAAAAACCAAGGCAAACAAAAACAAGCCAAGTAATGAAACTGTATAAAGGGCGTGTGATCGTGGGTATTTTTACTGAAACCAAACTTTGTTGTTTCATGTTTTAAGAGTCAAGAAACAGGAAAAAGATGACTCTAGTCACTTTCAATTTTGAGAGAGCACGAAAGGACAAGTGCTCGATGATATTTTCAATTTTAAGGAGTCAGTAAAGATAAAAAATGACTACTCAGGTAATCTAAGCAAGAGGGTATGCCAAGTTTCCGTGAACTGCCATATACACCTTGCTGATCAAATGAAAGAGAAATGACCAAGGACTTGACGTACATGCAGGTAGTCTCCCCGAATGGTGTGTTCAGTGTATCACGGTTACAGGGCGGCAGACTCGGCTTCCTATGGATAAAAGGATTTCAACCTAGAGGGGTCTCCCTTTATATACGCGACGATACGGGGAGCACAAGTCCATACTAGCGCTGTCTGGAGCTAGATGGCGAACGACAGCTACTAGGTTTTAAGATGCCAGAACACGTCTCTAACTTAGACCACTAGAATATTTGGTTAGGTTTCAATGTTGCCTTAGGTAAATTGAAATAAATTTTAATGCTGATCTTGGATTAGGTTTCAATTTCCAGGCCTTAACATACGTCGGATCTAAAATCTTCCTAAATGCAAAACTACATGCAGAAGGATACCATTTTTTTTCAATGAAAGCTATCTACGAGAAGGAAAGAAAACTTTCAAGCAGTAGAAAATAATGAAATCATGAGAAAACATCCAATAATGCATCTAATGAAATCTAGAGAAAACAAAACTCTTTCCTAGCCTATACAATGCAAATAAAGCAAGGGAATGTTTCATTTTCAAAGCTAAAATAATGCAATATTTTTGTTTTTTCAATGCAATATAGCAAACAATGCACTAAATGATATGAAAAAAAAAAGTAAACACTAGCTTGAGAGAGAGAATGCAAAAGTTGAAACGGAATGACTCCTCCAACATAAAACAAACGCAACAATACTCAAACCAATGATACAAAATTTTCAAGTCAAAGAGAAATATCCAAAGTGACCCATGCAAGCAATGTAATCGGTGCTTGGAGTAAGAGGAAGAAAAATCAAGCGAGTAAGGCAATGATCATTCAACCAATGAACATACTCAATAGGATCAAAGAGACCAAGAGCAATTAAACAGGGAATGAATTCGACAGCTTATCAAGAAAATCGATCTCCAAACAGAAGGCTCAGTACACCATGGCACTCAGAAACCCTAAGACCTCAAGCTACACTGATAAGGAATGGACAAACAACTGAGGAAAACAAGCCTCCAGCAATCAAAGACAGTCCAAAACACTTCAATTACTCTTAAGAAGAACCTAGAAACAAAGACAAGTGACCAAAAACTCATGAAAAGCTCACACCCAAAATCTCACAGGGGTCGGCGCGACTGTGAGGCGGTATTCAACGTCAAATAGGCGATGGCTCGAGTGCTACAAAAGCAACATGCGCCAATCGGCGCGACTGTTCAGGAAAAAACCGCGCCAAGCCAGTTAAGCAAGGAAAAGGGAAAAACTCAATAGATCAGAGGTCAATCTTGACACTCTGGGGCTGAACAAGGGTTTCAAACATAACTAAACAACCAGAAAGGTAAACAACAAGACCAAAAACCCAAAAAAATGACCCAACAAGATCAAAGACAAACTCACACTGTTTTCCCTAGTATGGTCACCAACTTTTTATGTAGGTAAATCCTCTATGAGGACAAAGACGATCCCTCTAGCCCTAGGGTGGGTCTAGTAATAAGGAATCATGCTAGAGTGTAAGTTCCTAGACATTTGAATGAAAGAGGATGTGAATAAGATGGCCTACCTGTGGTCCAAAGCTGTCATCGACACTCGTAGTGATGATGAAAACCTCTTGCTCTTGATCGAAGGCAAGTCACAACCCCCTTCGCTTATCATGTTTGGACACCTGCACAAAGATCAAAAAATGATAACCACATACCACATACTAATTCCATTAAAAAACTACTAGTCAGTCAGAGAAGACTAACATATTGCATTCGATAAAGACAAAACACAAGACGAGAACCAGACAATAGTCACTTATATTAATAGGTAGAAAGAAGAGGTACAACCATGCTCTGACATTGCGGTCTCCTCCAGCAGGGCTCGGGTGAAGCACGTCTCAAAGCTCATCGAGGAATTCAGACAGGATAAGGGACCTCTCGATGGATTTCTCATTGTTCTACCTTCTCAATAACTCGGTTATTCAACTATAGCTTAGTCTCCAAGTTCAGCACTTCAACTGTATAATTATTTTTGTTTAGCTTCAGCTAGTTTTCATAAAGAGAGAAGGATTGTTTATATAGAGGCAAAGGAGGAGGTTGGGCTCCCTACAAAGGTGTAAGGGAGGCCTATCCTTTAGGAGTGTTCCAAGGGAGGTGAAAACTACTAACTAAAGAAGGAGGCCCATGGTTGTTTCAGTTCAACCACTCCCAGTGACTCATCCCCAAGGTGGATGGAATGGAACCTCTGTCTCTATTTTTTAAAAACATTTCATAAATAGCTTGGCACGGGCATTACACTAGGATAGAGCACCAAGTGGCGCGAGCCCTAGTGTTAATCTTCCACATATGAGCGAGGGCAGAACTGGCTACTCGTGCCAAGGAAAAAACATGGAATTTTACAGCTCTGCTGAGGGAAATGTCAACAAGAAGAATGTTTCCTTCATCAAAATGGATGCAATGATGTTATTTGAAAGGCATGAAACTTTTCAGAAGTCACAGGATTGACCCTCTAATGTGCAGGATAGGGACTCCAGGGACAGTGACAAAATGTTGTGTAACAGATGCTGTGTAACACTTATGTTGTTGCATTTCTAAGGATACTTGGTTATCATGAAAGAACGATACCTACACTAGATCCTCTATGAAATATTTGACTTCTAATGTATGTGCATATGGAATGCCATCATCTATACCGCTAGTTATTAGTAAGTGGTCTAGCTTGAGGCGAGAGTTACGCGTCTTTGCTAGAATTTGAAAGTTGAATTCTTGGAAGAACAAGAGCCACATGCAAAGGTGATCATGATGCACTCACTTGTTCACAAGGTACGCCGGTGTAAACGTATAGGTATGGGAAATAAATGAGTGTCACGACATGTAATGTTATAACTCATGTAGGGAGAGTGTCATTCTAGGGCCACCTCTCTGTATCGTCAAATAGTCCCTTTCTACCTTATTCATTTTTTTATATTGAAATAACGATGTGCACGTCAATATTTCCCTCCTTGGTTCGAGGTAGGATGGCACAGACAACACTATTTGTGGCATCAACTTGCACACTAAACGACTTTTTTCAATCTTGAATTCTTAGAGTGAGTGCCTTGACTAATTTTTTCTTCCACGAATCAAGAGATTCTTGGAAATCGTTTGAGGACGAAAGCTCAACATTTTGTTGGGGAAGTTCATCCATTTTTAAATTGATGCCATAATGACACCTTATGAACTTCCTATAGTGTGTTTTGTTCTGGTTTGTTGGTGTGATCTTGATGTTAGCCATGTCATATTTTAAGCCATCAATGCACCTAGTACGACTAATTAGGATTCCAGGTTTGGATGTTCTTTTTTTCAACAAAGAAAAAACTAACCAGTTTATATTAAGACGAGGATGTTAACACGTAGCATGTATCAAAAGTCCACCATTTCTAGTATACATCATAATCCTCAAAAATATATCCCAATCACAGATCTAAACTAGCTATGTTTAAACAAAGACATTTTTCTCAAATTTTGTCACTCGTGCAACGTAAGAATAGAAGGCCATAAAAAACAACTCTAAATAAAAGAAAAAATATCCACGTCATTAAAAATATTAGCTCATGTGAAGTAGATCTTTCCCAAACCCTGAAATGTGTTTTCTGCGAAGTTCGATTATAAGATCTCCCGTGCAATTGTAAATGTCCCTCCTTAAAATCTACATCTATAATTCTATTATGCTCCTTGCGTATATGAGATAAGTTCACCCCCTGAAAAAGTGCCTCCATCCTTTGAATTCGTTGTAACCAGCTTGTCATTAATGGAGGATTGAAAGAAGATTGCTTCGCTACCCACTCAATATTCACCTTAGAATCTCAAAATACCTCCAAAGTCTCTATAGATAGCCACTTAACACAATATAATAATCCCCTTAATGCAATATAATACACACAGGTGTTGGAAACTTCACCCCCATGCTAATAGAAATGATAATGTATACTAGGACTAATAATGATGTGCGTGCCACAACCACATATGTTATTCCTGGAAGCACCACCAAAAAACCGACCTAGACATCAGCCACTGATATAACTGAGTTATATATGTCTCTAAGAGGCCTTGTCAAGAACAAGCCCAGATTCTTTGAAATAAGCAACAATTTTTAGCATATATTATTAATATTTTGAACCCGACCCTAAAAAATTGATGAATTTCAGCTTCTACAAATACCCCAGATGATAAATAAAGGCAAGGAACGACATTCTTTACATTCAGACATCCATTCTTGTAAGCATAATTCCAATGTAGATGATTTGCAGTCAGCAAAAATGTCTAACATATGTATCACACCAAAACAGATAGGCACCATGAACGAACATTTAAAAAAAGATGCGCCACATCTTCCATGTCCAATTTGTGCGAGGTGCATCTGACAGGACAACATAATCCCCTCTGAAATTTTTTTTCCCATGTCAAAATATTATTATGCCAAGCTAACCAGCCAAAGCATTTGAGCTTTAATGGAATGTTATAGCTCCATATATTTTTGAACCATCTTTTAGACATCGAAAATGGAGACGTCGGTGTGATGTGAAAATATGCTTCCTAAACCGATACATGTCATGGTAATGTATTTGCATCCCTAAAATAGATATCCTAACGATCAATTAAAAAGATCTTAGCCATATTAATATTATGCACATAGATGTCCCAAGCCACAACTAGTTACCCAATAATCCAAGGTCTCGCGAACCATTCCACATAGGATGCAATATAAAAGGGTCGGTTGAGACCTACAATTGGTAAATGTAATAAATCACTGGATTGTGAAGATGTTGAATTAGTGGGAAAGGTAACATATGATCATTGGAAAAACCACAGATGGGATCTACACTGATATCCACCCCAGAACCAAACGTAATATGCCATTTTAAGCTCCCCAAGATCCAATGTTTAATTTTCATCTTGCTCCGCCACATATATGAGATAGAACCTGGTACACGAGCTCCATCCTCAATCCAACTTACCAAAGACTAATTTTTCAGATAATTATCCTTAATGATTCATTTCCAGATACCAGCACCATTTAAAGAACGCCACAGACTCTTCATCCATAAACTCCAAATGGATTTTTCAATATCCATGATTCCCCAACTCCCATCCTCCTTACTTGAGGTGTTATCCTCCAAGCGAACAAGGTGAATTTTGTAACCATCTTTAGAACAAGCCTAAATGAGCTTAGTTATAATGGATTTAATCCTTCTGATGATGTATTTGGGAATTAGATACAGATGCAACCAGTATACCATAATACTCTGCAAAACCGTCTGCGCCATAATCGGCCCTCGACCAATTGTAAGCGACCGGTGTGACCATGATAACAACCTATGCTCATGTTTTTGAGTTAGCCAACCCTAATCCTTAATGCCATAATTATTAGGTTAAAGGGAGAAACCAATATACTTAAACCCTTCGTCTAATGAAACCTTCTTAACATCGAATAAACGTGTTGTCTCCAAAACATTGGCGTCTGCCTGAGACGAAGAAATCAACTGAGATTTATATTTGCTTGTGTATAGACTCGTGGCATCACCAAAAGTGAAAATAATATTTTTCAATACATGCCATTCCATAACAGAAATCTTCCCAAATACGAGGACATCATCCAAAAAAAATGATATGGGTAATAAAAATGTTCCTAGTAATCCCCAAACCCGAGAGTGACCCACAAGAGTGTGCTACCTAAATCATTATGCCCATACCTTCAATGGCAAGTAAAAATGACAATGGAGAGAGTGAGCCGAGAGATGCCTTAAAAATTCATGAAGGCAACCCATTGATTAAGACAACGAAATTTGCAGTAGTTATTGGTCTAGGTGGATATTTGTGGCCACTCGCCTATTCCACTTGGACCCCCACCATTGTTTTTGTTTCCTTAACTGTAGCACAATTTACTATTTTTAGTAGCTTTTTGGGTCCTGAACTTTTGGAGCCGTTTTGAGGCCCTAAACGACGTTTTTTGGGCATGAAAGGTTCAAAAAATATGTGTCGGTGAATCCACATTTTTCACCAACAGTTATATTCATCGGATATATATTTCTAACAAGGTATCATGTGCGTCAAACAGAGATAGTATGCCAAATTTACGGCCCCGGGAAATTGATGTACCAATTTACCCTAGCGGGGCACATAGTCTGGCGTTTCATCTCCTAGGGTTATTTTTTTAGATGTCTAGGGTTTTCCATTGTTTCTCAATAATAAATATGCCTTTGAGCCTCATTGTAACACACTTCAGAGGCCTCCATCCGCCACATCTCTTCTCATAGATAAGCTACTAGTGCCCTAGCGAGTTTATTTTCATTCTCTATGTAAGCATATTTCGGTCATTTTCTATTAATAAAATGAAGTTATATTTCCACTGCATCTTTGTATTTATGGTTATATTTGTATTCTGATGCATTCCTGCATAAATCCGGATCAATTATACAAGCCATAATCCACTCAATCACCAATCTAGAGAGGACATTCTTATGAAGCACCGAACGCAAAAACTCCCAATCAACACAATCATATGCCTTGGGAAGGTCCAGTTTCAATAATAAGGTATCATTTTTCTTGGTTTTGATAGAATGTAAACATTCCTGGGCTATGGCCATGCCACCCTAGATTTGACGATTTTTATGAAACCCGAATTGTTTCAGCGCAATATGTTTTGTGAGGGCAACTTTCAATCGGTTAGCAATGATCTTATGGGTCGATAGTCCTATAAATAAATTAGGTCTGAGACATTTTTGCAATCAATGTGATGAATGAAGAGTTTAACGCAACATATATGAAGCATGTTATTCTCAACTCCTTAGCTAAAAGAAGTATAGCTGACCCCATAATATCCACAAAATATAAGAATATTTCCACCAACCACCCATCGGGGCCGAGGCTTTTATCCCTTGCCATTGATTTTAAAGCAGACTCCAATTCCTCGATGGAGATTGACCTCCCCATATTCTCATTTTCCTCCTCATCAAACATAACAGGATATGACTGAATGACTTGCAGTTGTTTTTCAATATCCATCACATCCCCGACCCAATATACATTACCAAAGTACCAAACAACCTCCAAATGTAGATCCTTAAGTGAGGATATACAAATACTAGATGCATCCTTTACTTCCCATGTAGTGTTTTCCCGCCTCATGTTTGTCGCAAAATTGTGAAAGAAATTGGTGTTTTTGTCACCCCTAGTGATCCAAATCGCACAGATTTGAGCCCCCACGCATCCTCCCGATACTTAAGAATTTCTCTTTCTCTTCCTCTTTTGGATAGACGAGGGTTGACACATCTTAATTAAGAATCATTTTCCCTATCTTCGTCTTGTGTATTCAACGTCACTTTCTATGGTGGTGGGAAGAAACATTCTTGGTTTAGGTCTTATTTTGTATCCAAGGTTAGTACTGTAGAATTTTCAAGATTAGTACTATAGAGTTGTCGTGCGTACATTGCATCAAGATTTTCCTTTGCCTCCAGAGTCCGAAAAAATTATATAATTTTGTTTGTCGCTAGCTTCTTCCGAAACAAAAGAGAGCCTCATATGGCATGGCGCATCCCAGATTCTCATATGGATGGAATTAATGGGTTATATGGTCATTGAGCTGCAGGAACTTTCAAATATGGTGCACGTGTTCATCACCACGAGTCCAATCCGTTTATGAAAGAAATGTATCAATTTTTCATTCTTCTATGTGCATTGGATGTTTCACAAGGGAGCGAACGAGGAAACTTAACCAGCCAAACCATTGGGTAGCATGAGGAGGGTGATTGCGCTGAGACCCACTCCTCTGCCCAGTATAGGGGAGATGTGCAGGCGTTAGATGTTAAATGTAAAATTTTTTTAAATGGAGGCTCTATTAATATGATGAATTTATACTAATATGTTAAATTTATAGGATGTAAAGGATATCAATATGAATTCAACATGTTAATATTAATGGAATAGAACGTCAATAGTGGATGGAGATATAGATTGAATCCTCTCCGAGCTCTCCTCCTGGTCGAGTCCTCCCCCGGTCGCGGCCCAGTCGAGGTTGAATTTGATAACCCTAAATTCGTTCTTAAAGGAAATCCAATGCAGGATGATGCGACGGTGGAGGTTGATGAGCAGATAGTGGCCCTCTTCGTCGATGGAGAGCAGGAGCATCTTGTTGGGGGACATCGATCCGCGTCGCGTTCTTGGTTTTCCCGCAGGGGAGTGTCACAGTCTCTGAATTCTCGAGATCCACGGTGGAGATGCGTTTTCCCATGGGCGTCGGGTGCTATTTCACAGGATCGAATTTTCGCCCCTGTATGGGGCGCCGAGCAGGTCCTTAAACCTGGAATTCAAGTTCTTCACCATCACGTTCGGATGTCAACCCAACAACAACCTGTAGAGCATTTGATGGTCCACATATCTCAATTCCATAGTGTGCTTAATCCTACATATGGTCCAGCTATCTCAGCTGCATAGTGTGCTCAATCATACATATGGTCCAGCTATCTCAATTTCAAAGTGCTAAATCATATATCCAATATGATCTACAGACTCAATTCTTTGAATGCAATAAAATGCTTTGAAGGTGGATATATACCACTTATAAGTTTTATTAACTCCCTCGTCTCATATTTTCATGCACTTTCTCAATGTTGTGCCCTGACTTCTCTATTAAGCACGGAGGCAAAGCAAAATGTTAGCCTCATATATTCAGTTAAATTATAGCCTTCATTCTTCAAAGCATCCACAAACTCAGTAAGAAACTCAAGAACCTTTAACAACAAGCATATTGTATTTGACTCACACAAACCCAAGACAGTCAGTCCATCGTAAGAGATTTGAAGATAGCCATTGAGCAGTAAAGTAAATCTCCAAAATTTGACCCTTTCCGCAATCTTGGAAAGTTCTTTCCAAGGAAAAGGACCTGAGAGAGAATTTCAGTAAAGTTTCTTTCAACACGTTTGTAGACTATTTAGGAGGAATAAGCAGAGTCCCAACTCTTGGTCGCTATTAGATGCTTGTATGCTTAACACCCGGCCACTGTCAGATGCTTATATGACTAACACCTTGCCACAATCAGATGCTTATATGATTAACACCCAATGAGGAGACTGGCCATAGCGAGTGGACAGATGCTGATAAATCTAAGCTGTTACATTTTTTTGGCTTTTCCACAGGAAATATCTGGATCCAAGTTTTTGTTAGAAGAGCTTGTATGACAATTCTTCTTTATATGTATATGCAGTAATTGGGCTTTATAACCCCCTCTTTTTTCCTTTTTCCCTTTTGGTCAGGTTTTGATATTTTCCTCAATGCTCAGGCTCATTGCAACGTGTATTCAAATTTCTCTTTCCTATAGTAAATATAGGATTTATATTCAAATTTCTATTTGAAATAGTAAATATGCCATTTTTATAACACAAACACAGCGTCCCCTTAATACGTCAAACACATCATGAATATCCAACCATTGACTACATGGAATACAAACAAGAAAGAAACGTTTGTCGTATGCTGTGAAAAGGTTTGACAAATAAATTCAACTGCTACTGCTAGGACATGACCCAAATTGGAGTGGTCAACAATCAATCTATCTATCAATGGTTTATTATGTATATCTATAGAAACAAAGATTGGAACACCAATAATATCAATCTGTGAAACAAATATTGGAACACCAATATCAATTTGTGAAACGAATGGCATCTGCAAGCAAAAACAGTGACAAGAAGATATATCAATCTGTGAAAGGATTATTATTAGAAGATATATCAATCTGTAAAAGGATTATAATATAAATATCCGAAACGAATATTGGAACACCATTAATATCAATCTGTGAAACGAAGATCGAAACACCAATAATTATATCAATCTGTGAAACTAATGGCATCTACAAGCAAGCAAAAAATTAACAAGAAGATTAGCACCAATATCAATCTGTGAAAGGAATGGCTTCTGCAAACAAACAGTAACAAGAAGATTAGCACGTAATTTCAAACAAAAAGTAACAAGATAATTAGCACATAATTGCACAAACAAACAGTAACAAGAATGTTAGCACATAATCACTTCCCATTTAATTGAAATTACAGACAGCTAATGATGCCTCGCATTTAGTTGAAATTACAAACTGCTAATTTATTTAATCGAAATTACAGACAACTTCCCTGCATTTAACTGAAATTACAAACATACTGTTTATTTATTTAATTGAAATTACAAATAGCTTGATTAGATAATTTTGATTTTACTGTGTGTGTGGCGTCTTCTAATTTAGTTAATTGCAATTACAAACATCATCTTGATTGATTTATTAAAGCAGTAGAAGATAATTTTAATTTTTGTTTTTGTGTGGAGGATTGATTTAATGCAGTAGAAGTTAATTTGAATTTTAGTTTTTGTGCGGAGGCCGCGCGAACGCGAGCCTCCACTGCCACAAATTATGACGTGCACTCTCCTTGGTGGGAGATGCTAGGTAGACCGCCCTCCCAAAGAAAATGGAGGTGGCCTTCACGCTAACTTTCTTACTTTCATCCTTACATTATTGTTGTTGTTGATATTCATGCTCAATTTGTTAATTTCATCCGTATTATTCTTGTTGTTGTTCATATCCGTTAGTGAAAGTGGGTAGGTAACATGGTGCACTTTCAATTTTTTAATTTCATCCCCGTTATTACCGTCATCGTTGATATATGTTAGAGAAAGTAGGTACGTAACATGGCCTTCATTAAGGTTCAAACCTTGCTCACTGCATGTTCTTACCATTGTGGATATGCGTCCATGCATGCAATCATTGTTGCTTGTTAAATTAACAAGGGTGAGATGGTGAAGAAGTGTTGCCACCACTTGCAATATCAACCACCATCAGGGCCACCATTTCCATGGAATTCACAACGGACCTTCTAAAAGAAGACAACCAATATGTCATGTCAACCACGTTTGCGAATGTGCTCACTGTTGTACCCTATCACACCCATTTACACCTCATGTGGTTACCCATGCTTCTGTGAACCCAATGTTTAAGTTGCACGCCATCCCACCTTCCATTACGTTGAATCGAGATCCTGCACTCACCAACAATTTCAAGCAGGATTGTTTAAACTTTAGGGTACTCAATTGAAAGTGAGCACCAGACGTCATCCCAAAATTGATAGGAAGATAGAGGTGGTCAATAAGTCCGTGGAAGCCTGTTTGAGATGCTTTGCCTCAAAAAGACTACACCAATGAGCATAATGACCACCCCTTACAGAATTGCGGTGTAATACCTCTTATCACGATGCTACCAAAATGACGCGCCATATGTAGTTTCCTATGGCCAAAAACCCCTGGCAGTGGCTTTTCATTTACCAGGCACACCCTAGCTACACAAAGTTGACTTCATGCTTCACACCAAATAAGCCATTCTCCACACACTACAAGGCAATTTGGTTTTGGCTCAAAATGGGATGAAGCGACGAGCTAACTAGCATCGCTCGAAGAAGGGGAATAATTGTTTCTACTTGGACGAGGCAATTAGCTCTGATGTCGTCTTTGACAATATAAGTTCCAAGTCTATTGATTTCCAATTTTTTCATCTTACCCTTAGGTTTTACTGCCATATATTCGTACAAGGTCTCCATTCATGAATTGCTTATTTTTTATATTTGATCATAGGGGGATTCTGGTGTGTATTTTGTTTTTATAGGCATTGTAATGCATGTTGTGAAGTCATAATATCTATTGTTCTAAGATGCCTTTTTTCAAATTTAAGCATGCATCTATTTTTTTTTGTTTTCTAAGGCATTGAGCGCCATTGCTTTTTTTCCTCGCGTATTTTTAAATGGGATATGACATGTTTTCTCTTGTGGGTTTTCCCATATGCTCATAAGAATCTCAAGTATTTTTCATCCTATTTATCCATACTGATGTTTCAAGTTTTTGTCGGGCTCTTCTTCAAAATCTTGTTGGAAGATGATGCTACTCCTTTGGCTTAAGGGGTAGAAAGAGAGCTCCTTATATGTTGAATGATGAATTCTTGCATTGATATCTTAATGATATGACTTAAAAGCGGGTCCCCTATTAACTTACTATTAAGAAGGGGCATCAAAACCTTACAATGATATTCTCATAAATAAACCTACATGTTGTCTTTTTGATATAGTCTCAAATTAGTTCCCTTTCTACCTACTTTGTTCATGTCATAGTTCTACTTTTACGTGTCTGGCTTCAATCATCATCCTATCATAAAAAATGGCCCTGGTGGCCCCTAGAACTTCTCTGAATCAAAAACCTGCTCAAAATTCCTCTAATGGCTCTGCTCAATAGTCAGAATAGACTATTCACTTGCATAAATTGGCCTCCGGCTGCTCGAGTTTCGCCTCCAACACCTGGTGGCACACACTGGCTCTCGATTCACTGAAAAATTCTCTGAATCAAAGACTTGCTCAAAAGTCCTTTGATGGCTTTGCAACCCTCACCAATGAGTTTGTAATGTATGAGATAGTCAAAATTGACTATTCACACTCTCATAATGAACGAATCTAGCTCAAGATAGAGCCTAAAAAAAAAAAAAGAGGAAAAAAGAAGTAGTAGAAAAGGGACAAAAGGAGAAAAGGAAAAGCATACATTTCTCAGCCTTTTGGATAAGATCAAGTGTAGTATCTGTTCTTATCAGTTTAATATCTGATACGTATTTCATAGAACCACATGATATTAAATGCATTTTTCTAGGGGGAGGGCCCACTTACAATAGCTTGCTATTGGGGCTCTCGGGCGTCGCTTGTGCGTTGCACTACAGCACTAGCCTGACGCATCCCACAAAGACCAAAGAAATAAATTGATGAAGGGTCTGTTTGATTGAACAAATAAATTGATGACGGGTTTGTTGGATTGAACAAATAAATTGATGAAGCGTTTGTTGGATTGAAGGAAACTAAATTTTCATTTCTTCCCTCCTTTATCTTCTAATTTCATTTGATTAGCCGCGCAAGATATATAGTGTTCTTTACCACACCCAAGTCCTGCAGCTATGGGATGGTGTTTACGCCCAAGTCCCACAGGTATGGTGTTTTTTTACCACGCAAGTGCAACCCTATATATAACTGTTGCTCATTTTCGGTATTTTCCAATTCTTCCCCTTCCCCGTTTGCAACTTTTGTAAGTTCACCCTCACGTGTTCTGATGTCAACCTAGCAGCAGTCCTCTAATGGTCCAGATATATCAATTCCATAGTGATCAATCATACATATGGTCCAGCTATCTCAATTCCATAGTGCTAAATCATAAATCCAATATGATATGATCTACAGACTCAATTCTTGAACCGTTGTTCTTTGAACGCAGTAAAATTCTTTGAAGGTGGATATATAGCACTGATAAGTTTGATTAACTCCCTCATATTTTCTTTTCACGCACTTTCTCAATGTTGTGCCCTGACTTCTCTATTAAGCATGGAGGCAATGCAAAATGTTAGCCTCATATATTCAATTAAAGTATAGCCTTCATTCTTCAAAGCATTCACAAACTCAGGAAGAAACTCAAGAACCTTTAACAAAAAGCATATTGTATTTGACTCCCTCCAGGGGGATATGATCAACAACTGCACATCGAGAATGATGCATAGAGAGCATCATATAGGAAGGAATAATGTGGGAGGATCAAGGAACTTTAATGATGGAAATTCAAGCCATCAATCCTCCTTGTCACAAAATGAATCCATCCATCATGACACTAGAATAACATCTGCACCTGCATATGAGAGGTGTGGAAACCCCTTGATCAAATTAATCATCACTGGGCAACGAAATATAGAGCGAAGCCAAGTTCAATGGATGCTCTAATGTGTAAAGTTGATGACAAGGAGATCACTAAGATGAGCCCATGGCTATCTCCAATGGTCAACACAAACTCCTAAGCTTATGTTTTCAGTATATGGAGCTCTGCTCGCATGTTGCAAGTCTCTTGTAATGTTGTCGATCATTTGTCCCTGTTTGAGTAGGTCTTTTGTGATTGCTACGATGGTTTCTTCAGTGCACTAGTAAAATATTGAGTCTTCCTCCCTATTTGACCCAGGTTTTTGTGATTGCTATCATGGGGGATCCTATCTGGGTTTCAATTTTTTGTGATTGCTATCATGGAAGATACTATCTAGGTTTATTGTAAATGATCGAGTCTTCCTCTTCCTCCAGGCATTCGCTACACATGTTTGGCCCTTGGAAGCATGCCTTCCTTATTCCTACTTGGGATAGAATTTTATTATTTTATGCCAACAAACAGAGCGCTGCTACTCCTAGCCACTATTGTGAGAGCTACATCATCTTCTTGGACTTGTCATTTGGCAAGAACCAATCCTGATCTTGATCGGTTTGTTAGGTATCCTTTTTTTGCTTGGTGTATTATCATTTTTCCTTGGTTTTCCAAAAAATTATGTGTTATCCACTTCTAACAAATCATTTTTCTCTTTCTGAGTTCGATATTGATGATTTTTATTTCAAATATATAGAGTATTGCTCCAACACTTTCCATTTTAGTTATTTTACCTGAAATGTTAAGCCCCTTCCCCTTCCAAAATTGTCCAGTGATATTTGAAATTCTTCCCATTTTCACCTGGCATTGTGGCTGCCTTGACATGGGTTTGTTGGTGAGCTCGAAACCTGCCTTATGTTTGGTGAATTGGCTTGACACACGTTGGTTGGCGAGCCCGAAACATGCCTTCATGTTCTATGAATTTCCATGACACGTGTTGGTTCCTGAGCTCGAAACGTGCCTTCTACATTTGGTGAATCGAATTGATGTTTGTTGGCTGCTGAGCTTGAAACATGCCTTCATGTTCGGTGAATTGTCTTGGCATGTGTTGGCTACTGAGCTCGAAACATGCCTTCATGTTTGGTGAATTCACTCGAAGTGTGTTGGTTGCTCAACACGTGTCGGTCGCTGAGCTCACATGAATTGACTCGATGTGTGTCGACTGCTAAGCTCGAAAACAAATGCCTTCATGTTTGGCGAATTGAAAAGTAATTGGACAAGATTAGACATCCTCCACACAGTTTCATTCAAAATTTTGTCTCAAAAGTAATTGACTTGACATGCATTGGTTGTTACCGAGCTTGAAACACGCCTTCACGTTTGGTGAATGAAAATAAATTTAGGAGATGGGATAGGAATATATAATCCCAAATTCTTATATTTTCACTTTTCAAGGTCCCCTCATTCAGCGTTCAGCCTCCATTATTACGGCAAATGGTAATAACAACAACAACCCTCTCGAGCTCACTTCTAACATGACAGCCTCAAGGGACATGGCGACCAAGGACCTTTTCAGCCTCAATTATTTACGGTGAATGGTAATAACAACAACAACCCTCTTGAGCTCACTACATGGCGACCAAGGATTTAACCTCCAATGCCGTTGGGGGAAGAGGTAAAGTGTTTTCAACTCGCAAAGCCTAGACCATAGACTGCCATATAACCATAATGATGAAATTTCCCGCCACCCCACCATGGGTATAGGGAGTGGTAAATTGAGAACTCCCCCCATACAAACTAATGAAGCTCGGCAGGATTATTAATGCCTAACAAATGACCCAAATCTAGGTCAATGGGGGTGTGGAAACCCAGAAAGGTCCAGTCATCCACTAAATTAGATTTTCTTATCGTGAAATAAAAAGGCTGCAAGGATAAATGTATACCCACATATTGACAAAAATCCTAGACATGGGAATATTTTGATGGACCGTGTCAAGGAGAGCCACAAAAGTTGGGGCAGCAAGAATTTCATATTTGGAGCGAGTTTCAATGAAGCATTCAGAGAGGGTACAAATAACTGGGCAATTGACAAAAATCTGGGGAATATTTTGATGGACCATGTCAAGGAGAGCCACAAAAGCTGGGGCAACAAGAATTTCATATTTGGAGCGAGTTTCAAAGAAACATTCAAAGAGGGTAGAAATAGCTGGGCAGTGTTGATTTCTCTTTTATTGCTGATAAGGCTGGCAACATGAAAAAGGAGTTTGCATATTCAAATTCTAAGAGATTTGAAAGAAACATTCAAAGAGGGTAGAAATAGCTGGGCAGTGTTGATTTCTCTTTTATTGCTGATAAGGCTGGCAACATGAAAAAGGAGTTTGCATATTCAAATTCTAAGAGATTTGAAGATAGCCATTGATCAGTAAAGTAAATCTCCAAAATTTGACCCTTTTCCCAATCTTGGAAAGTTATTTCCAAGGAAAAGGACTCGAGAGAGAATTTCAGTAAAGTTTCTTTTCAACACGTTTATAGACTAGTTAGGAGGAAGAAGCAGTGTCCCAACTCTCGGTCACTGTTAGATGCTTGTATGATTAACACCCGACCACTGTTATATGCTTATATGACTAAAACCCGGCCACAATCAGATGCTTATATGACTAAAACCCTGCCACAATCAGATGCTTATATGATTAACACCCAATGAGGAGACTGGCCATGGCAAGTGGACAAATGCTGATAAATTTGAGCTGTCTCATTTTTTTGGCTTTTCGACAGGAAAGATCTGGATCCAAGTTTTTTTTAGAGGAGCTTGTATGACAATTCTTCTTTTTATGTATATGCAGTAATTTGGCTTTATAACCCCTCTTTTTTCCTTTTTCCTTTTTGGTCAGGTTTTGATATTTTCCTCAATGCTCAGGCTCATTGCAACATGTATTCAAATTTCTCTTTCCTATAGTAAATATACAATTTATATTCAAATTTCTATTTAAAATGGTAAATATAACGTTTTTATAATACAAACACAACGTTCCCTTAATACGTCAAACACATCATGAATATCCAATAGTTGACTACAGGGAATACAAACAAGAAAGAAACGCTTGTCGTATGCTGTGAAAAGATTTGACAAATAAATTCCACTGCTACTGCTGGGACATGAACCAAACCAGGATCTCTCAGGTGAGAGCCGAAAAAGTAGACTAGACTTTATAAATGAGATCAAAAAATTAAGTCGAGTGTGAAGTAGTTTTGAAGACAAAAGCTATTAATTTAGGAAATTGGAGTGGTCAACAATCAATCTATCTATCAATGGTTTATTATGTGTATCTATAGAAACGAAGATTGGAACACCAATAATATCAATCTGTGAAACGAAGATTGGAACAACAATATCAATTTGTGAAACGAATGGCATCTGCAAGAAACAACAATAACAAGAAGATATATCAATCTGTGAAAGGATTATTATTAGAAGATATATCAATCTGTGAAAGGATTATAATATCAATTTGTGAAATGAATATTGGAACACCAATAATATCAATCTGTGAAAAGAATATTTGAACACCAATAATAATATCAATCTGTGAAACTAATGGCATCTGCAAGCAAGCAAAACATTAACAAGAAGATTAGCACGTAATTGCAAACAAATAGTAACAAGATAATTAGTACGTAATTGCGCAAACAAACAGTAACAAGAAGATTTGCACGCAATCGCTTCCCATTTAATTGAAATTACAGACAGCTAATGCTGCCTCGCATTTAGTTGATATTACAGACAGCTTGATGCCTCGCATTTAGTTGAAATTATAGACAGCTAATGATGCCTCGCATTTAGTTGAAATTACAGTCTGCTAATGGAGGTGGCCTTCCTAGGCCATCGACCTTCTTGGTCATCGATTGACCCCGCCCAGGTAAGTATGTTTTTAACATTCCCGTCTTACCCCTCTATACCATTTCCTTTCGTTACTTCCATCCCCACTTTGAATGTGGGATATATCCACCTTCACCATACAATGTCTTAATCCATAATTAAAACACACACATTAGATTGCTTAATTTCATCTCTATTATTACCGTTGTTGTTAATATTCACACTCAATTTGTTAATTTCATCCTTATTATTGTTGTTGTTAATTTCTTCTT
This sequence comes from Pinus albicaulis, assembly GCA_034641835.2. Classification (NCBI taxonomy): domain Eukaryota; kingdom Viridiplantae; phylum Streptophyta; class Pinopsida; order Pinales; family Pinaceae; genus Pinus; species Pinus albicaulis. Next base: position 1,034,301,452 of record CM076584.1, read on the forward strand.
TATTATTATTGTTTTTGTTGTTGAAGAATTTCTTTCTTATTGTTGTTGTTGATAATTTCATCCTTATATTATACTTGTTGTTGATCATATTCACCCCCTATTTGTTGATTCCATCCTTATACCATTATATTATACTTGTTGTTGATCATATTCACCCCTATTTGTAAATTCCATCCTTATACCATTCTTGTTGTTGTTGATGATATTCACGCTCACTTTGTTAATTTCATCCTTACATTATTCTTGTTGTTGTTGTTGATATTCACGCTCAATTTGTTAATTTCATCCGTATTATTCTTGTTGTTTTTCATATCCGTTAGTGAAAGTGGGTAGGTAACATGGTGCACTCACAATTCGTTAATTTCATGCCTGTTATTATCGTCATCATTGATATATGTTAGAGAAAGTAGGTATGTAACATGGCCTTCATTAAGGTTCAAACCTTGCTCACTGCATGTTCTTACCATTGTGGATATGCGTCCATGCACGCAATCATTGTTGCTTGTTAAATTAACAAGGGTGAGATGGTGAAGAAGTGTTGCCACCACTCGCAATATCAACCACCATCAGGGCCACCATTTCCATGCAATTCACAACAGACCTTCTAAAAGCAGACAACCAATATGTCATGTCAACCACGTTTACGAATGTGCTCACTGTTGTACCCTATCACACCCATTTACACCTCATGTGATTACCCATGTTTCTGTGCACCTAATGTTTAAGTTGCACGCCATCCCACCTTCCATTGCATTGAATCGAGATCCCGCACTCACCAACAATTTCAAGCAGGATTAGTTTAAACTTTAGGGTACTCAATTGAAAGTGAGCACCGGACGTCATCCCCAAATTGTTAGGCAGATAGAGGTGGTCAATAAGTCCGTGGAAACCTATTTGAGATGCTTTTCCTAAAAAAGACTACGCCAATGAGCATAATGACCACCCCTTACAGAATTGCATTGTAATACCTCTTATCACGATGCTACCAAAATGACGCGCCATATGCAGTTTCCTATGGCCAAAAAATCCTAGCAGTGGCTTTGCATTTACCAGGCACACCCTAGTTACACAAAGTTGACTTCACGCTTCACACCAAATAAGCCATTCTCCACACACTACAGGGCAATTTGGTTTTGGCTCAAAATGGGATGAAGCGACGAGCTAACTAGCATCGCTCGAAGAAGGGGAATAAGTGTTTCTACTTGGACGAGGCAATTAGCTCCGATGTCGTCTTTGACAATATAAGTTCCAAGTCTATTGATTTCTAATTTTATCATCATACCCTTAGGTTTTACTGCCATATATTGGTACAAGGTCTCCATTCATGAATTACTTATTTTTTATATTTGATCATAGGGGGATTCTGGTGCGTCTTTTGTTTTTATAGGCATTTTAATGCATGTTGTGAAGTCATAATATCCATTGTTCTATCTGCCATAGAGGTCGTCATGTCAAGTTTAAGCATTTCTTTTTCTTTTTCGAAGGCATCGAGCGCCATTGATTTTTGTCCTCGCGTATTTTTAAATGGGATATGGCATGTTTTCCCTTGTGGGTTTTCCCATATGCTCATAAGAATCTCAAGTCTTTTTCATCCGATTTATACATACTGATGTTTCAAGTTTTTATTGAGCTCTTCTTCAAAATCTCGTTGGAAGATGATGCTACTCCTTTGGCCTAAGGGGTAGAAAGAGAGCTCCTTATATGTTGAATGATGAATTCTTGCATCAATATCTTAATGGTATGACTTAAAAGCGGGTCCCCTTTTAGCTTACTATTAAGAAGGGGCATCAAAACCTTATAGTGATATTCTAATAAATAAACCTACCTGTTGTCTTTGTGATATAGTCTCAAATTAGTTCCATTTCTACCTGCTTTGTTAATGTCATAGTTCTACTTTTACGTGTCTGGCTTCAATCATCATCCTCTCATAAAAAATGGCCCTGGTGGCCCCTAGAACTTCTCCGAAGAAAAAACCTGCTCAAAAGTCCTCTGATGGCTCTGCTCAATAGTCAGAATAGACTATTCACTTGCAGAAATTTGCCTCCGGCTGCTCCAGTTTTGCCTCCAACACCTGGTGGCACCCCCTGGCTCTCGGTTCACTGAAAACTTCTCTGAAGAAAAAAATTGCTCAAAAGTCCTCTGATGGCTCCTGAACCCTCACCAATGAGCCTGGAATGTATGAGATAGTCGAAACTGACTATTCACACTCTCATAATGGACAAATCTAGCTCAAGATAGAGCCTAAACAACATTTATCTATTGTGCCCTAAAAAGCTCCACCAAATCTGGAGCAACTACACTTAACTCTAGTAAAAATAGGGAAAAATGCCCAATTTTAGGGCGCGCTCCAAAATCCACCAGCACTAACTGCAACATGTAATATTGCAGTTAGCGTTTGGGCACATGCCCAAACCACGCGGTCTTCAAACCTTAACCTTCGGTGAAAACTGCGCATAGACTCTGGGTAGTTGTTTGAAACCGCAGTTTAAAGTCGGAGTTTAATGTAACTGTCCACTTAACTATCGCATATGATAGCAATGAGTGGCATGTGACAAGGCTTCATCGGTGGCAGTTTCGTTTATGATTAATGCCGCGGGTTTTCCAACTTTTGGGTTAACATATATTATAACATTACATGTGAACGCTTCTATGGGGACACCGGCGGGTTGGGACCGATGGCGGTCCCCAACCCCGCTTATCAATTCATAAATATTCAAATAACCGTTGCCCCTTATGGGTTAAGTTCTAACACACAGTGCAATAGTTGTGATAGGTGGATGCTCCACGGGAGGTTGCGAGGTTGAACCCAGTGGCCTCCACAATAATTTTGATGCACGGTCTAGGGGACACGTGGTGGCCTTAGGGTTGGCCACGTGTTGTCCTCTAATTGGCCACCAAAACACACTCGTACAACCTTAACCCAATTAGGTAATGCCACTTGTTAGCCTCTGACTGGCCTGAAGGGAATATTCTAGGAATATTCCCTAGAATATTCTTCTTTTTGAATTTCCAAAAACCAGTCAAACTTGGTCAAAAGCCAAAAATTGCAGTTTACTAGACTTTTCAAATTGCGATAACTTCTTCATATGGTGTCGGTTTTTCGAACCGTTTGCGGTGCCGAAATTAGGAAGACAAAATCTATTCAGGCGTTCAGGTTCGACACACTTTTGAACACTTTGAAATTTGAGCTATCACTTAGGTCCTTGATCCAAATCTGATCAGATACAGATGCAACCAGTATACTGCAATACTTTGCAAAAACGCCCGCACCATAATCGACCCTCAACCAATTGTAAGTAACCGGTGTGACCATGACAAGAACCTATGCTCAAATTTTCGAGTTAGCCAACCCTAATCCTTAATGCCATAACTATTAGGTGAAAGGGAGAAACCAATATACATAAACCCTTCGTTTAATGAAACCTTATTAACATCAAATAAACGTGATGTTTCCAAAACATTAGCCTCCTCCTGAGACGAAGAAATCAACTTAGATTTAGATTTTCTCATGTATAGACCTGTGGCATCACCAAAAGTGAAAATAATATTTTTCAATACATGCCATTCCATAACTGAAATCTTCCCAAATACGAGGACATCGTCCAAAAAAATGATATGGGTAATAAAAATGTTCCTAGTAATCCCCAAACCCGAGAATGACCCAGAGGAGTGTGTTGCCGAAATCGTTTTTCCCATACCTTCAATGACAAGTAAAAATGACAGTGGAGAGACAGAGCCTCGAGATGCCTTAAAAATTCATGAAGGCAACCCATTGATTAAGACAACGAAAATTGCAGTAGTTATTGATCCAGGTGGATATTGGTGGCCACTCACCTATTCCACTTGGACCCCCCACCATTGCTATTTTATTTATTTATTTTTTCAGTTTCATTAACTGTAGCACAGTTTTCTATTTTTAGCAGTTTTTCGGGTCCTGAAATTCCGGAGCCGTTTTGAGGCCCTAAATGACGTTTTTTGGGCATGAAAGGTCTGACGAATATGAGACGGGAACTCCATATTCACTGTTATTCGTTGTATTCCTCTGATATATCTCTCTAATGAGGTATCACGTGCATCAAACGAAGATAGTATGCCAAAGTTACGACCGCGGGAAATTGATGTACCAATTTACCCTAGCGGGGCACATAGTCTGGAATTTCATCTCCTAGGGTTAGGTTTTTGGATGTCTAGGGTTTTCCATTGTTTTTCAATAATAAATAAGCCTTCGAGCCTCATTTTAACATAGTTTAGAGGCCTCCAACCGCCACATCTCTTCTCAAAGATAAGCTACCAACGCCTTAGCGAGTTTATTTTCATTTTGTCTGTAAGCATATTTCAGTCATTTGATATTAATTAAATGAAGTTATATTTCCGCTGCATCTTTGTATTTATGATTATATCTGTATTCCATTGCGTTCCAACATAAATCCGGATTAGTTATACAAGCCATAATCCACTCAATCACCAATCTAGAGTGGGCAATCTTATGAAGCACCGAACGCAAAAACTCCCAATTAACATAATCGTATGCCTTGTGAAGGTCCAGTTTCAATAATAACACATTGTTTTTCTTGGTTTTGAGAGAATGTAAAAATTCATGAGCAATGGCCATTCCACCCTAGATTTGATGATTTTTAAGAAACCCAAATTGCTTCAGCACAATATGTTTTGACACGGCAGCTTTCAATCGGTTAGTAATGATCTTAGAGATCATTTTATACAGAGTGTTGCACAAGGATATGGGTCGATAGTCCTATAAAGAAACCAGGTCCGAGACCTATTTGCAATCAACGTGATGAATGTAGAGTTTAATGCAGCATATATGAAGCAATTTCTTCTCAACTTCTCAGCTAAAAGAAGTAAATCTGACCCCATAATATCCACAAAATATAAGAATATTTCCTTCGACCACCCGTCGGGGCCGGGGCTTTTATCCCTTACTTTCAATCGGTTAGTAATGATCTTAGAGATAATTTTATACACAGTGTTGTACAAGGATATGGGTCGATAGTCCTATAAAGAAACCAGGTCTAAGACCTTTTTGCAATCAACGTGATGAATGTAGAGTTTAACGCAACATATATGAAGCAAGTTCTTCTCAACTCCTCAGCTAAAAGAAGTAAATCTGACCCCATAATATCCACAAAATATAAGAATATTTCCTTCGACCACCTGTCGGGGCTGGGGCTTTTATCCCTTGCCAGTAATTTTAAAGATAACTCTAATTCCTCGATGGAGATTGACCTCCCCATATTCTCATTTTCCTCCTAATCAAACATGACCAGATATGACTGAATGACTTGCAGTTGTTTTTCAATATCCATCATATCTCTGACCCAATATATATTACCAATGTACCAGACAACCTCCAAATGTAGATCCTTCAGTGAGGATATACAAATACTAGATTCATCCTTTACTTCCCATGTACTGTTTTCCCGCCTCATGCTTGTCGTAAAATTGTGAAATAAATTGATGTTTTTGTCACCCGTAGCGATCCAAATAGCACATATTTTGAGCCCCCATGTGTCCTCCCGATACTTAAGAATTTATCTTTTTCTTCCTCTTTTGGATAGACGAGGTTTGACATGACATATTAATTAAGAATCATTTTCCCTATCTTCATCTTGCGTATTCAATGTCACTTTCTATGGTGGTGGGAAGAAAAATTCTTGGTTTAGATATTATTTTGTATCCAAGGTTAGTACTGTAGAATTGTCATACGTACATTGCATCAAGATTTTCCTTTTCCTCCAGAGTCCGAAAAAATTCTATAATTTTGTTTGTCGCTAGCTTCTTCCAAAACAAAAGAGAGCCTCATACGACACGACGCATCCCAATTTCTCATATGGATGGAATTAACGGGTTATATGGTCATTGAGCTGCAGGAAATTTAAAATATTGTGCATGTGTTCGTCGCCACCAGTCCATTCCGTTTACGAAAGAAATGTATCAATTTTTCATTCTTCTATGTGCATTGGATGTTTCATAAGGGAGCGAATGAGGAAACTTAACCAGCCAAACCATTGGGTAGCATGAGGAGGGTGATTGCACTGAGGGCCACTCCTCAGCCCAGTATAGGGGAGATGTGGAGGTGTTAGACGTTAAATGTAAACATTTTCTAAATGGAGGCTCTATTAATATGATGAATTTATACTAATATGTTAAATTTATAGGATGTAAATGATATCAATACGAATTCACCATGTTAATATTAATGGAATAGAACATCGATAGTGGATGGAAATATAGATCAAATCCTCTCAGATCTCTCCTCCTGGTCGAGTCCTCCCCCGGTCACGGCCCAGTCAGGGTTGAATTTGATAGCCCTGACATCGTTCTTAAAGGAAATCTAGTGCAGGATGACACGACGGTGGAGGTTGATGAGGAAACAGTGGCCCCCTACGTCGATGGAGAGTAGGAACGTCCTGTTGGGGGACATTGATCCGTGTCACGTTTTTGGTGTTCCCATAGCGGAGCGTCGCAGTCTCTGACTTCTTGAGATCCACAGTGGAGATGCGTTTTCCCATGGGCGTCAGGCGCTATTTCACAGGATCGAATTTCCGCCCCTGTATGGGGTGCCGAGCAGGTTCTTAAACTTGTAATTCATAACTCTCTCTCTCTTATGTAAACCAATCACAATGGGTTTTTGTAGGGCTCTCTCAGCTGAAAAATTACTTCCATAGGGTTTTGTAAAAATATTCTAAACAACACATTTTTAAAACCGTGCAGATGTGAAAATTTCTCACGGTGGAGTTTTGAAAGTGTTGTACATTGTAGACAAGCTTAAACTTTGTCTAGCCTTAAGTGCGAGAGATTTTAAACTTTGACCAATGTTTGCGTGAGTGAAGCAAGGAATAAATTCATTGTTATAATCAAAGAATTGACTTAATATGTGGATAGCCTTAATTTTTTTTCTAATTTAGCTTATGAGAGTATCAGTCTAGTTTGGTAACGGTGAATTAAGGAACAAAGAAAAAACAATATGGATTGCAGCAAAATTAGGCCATGATATACTTCTTCTGAAAAGGCAAAATTAAATCATGATATACTCTTCACAAATAGTTAGTATAAACTTCTCAATGGATTAATCTTTCAAAATCAATAGTAAATATGTTTTATGTCGACTTGGTATTAAATTCATTATGCCTTCTCAAAGACAACGAAACACACTATATTGTATCATAATTGACAATTACAACATGATAAATAGGTACGATATGGTTAACACTGTGGGTGATTAAATATGGAAAGGCCAACGTAACATGTAGGTTGTTGATTGAATTTGACTAAGTTAAGACACATCTAGGTGAATTTGACTTCAAGGAATGGGTAAGCAATGATCTCCGTTGATTATATCCAACACCATTAAACATCGCATCGAAATATTTTTATATAGTGTAATTTTTTGCTTTATATTAATATACAAACTATTATGTTATGATAACATCCACCACAAGTTTAAGATAACATGCAAAGGGAATAAAAATAAATCTTTAATGATTATTTATCATATAATTAAATTTAATTAATTATTTTGATATTGCATTCATATATATATGAAATTTCGTTTTTTAAATATTAGATCATATTCTAATATTTAGTCAATTCTATTTATATATAAAAAACTATAGAGATATAAGATGGTGTAAAAAAGGTGAAAATGGTGAGAATATTGAAGACATAATGTTGATGCTAAAGAACATGTCTATTTAAATTGTAAGTGGTAAGGAAAGAATAGAAATGATTTTATACCACATGCATGAGTGAGTGGAATGGAAAAGAGGAGGAGTAGTAGAAAAGGGACAGAAAGAGAAGCGGAAAAAGCATACCTTTCTCGGCCTTTTGGCTAAGATCAAGTGTAGTATATGCTCTTATCAGTTTAATATCTGATACGTGGTTTATAGAACCACATGATATTAAATGCATTTTTCTAGGGGGAGGGCCCACTTACAATAGCTTGCTATTGGGGCTCTCGGGCATTGCTTGTGCATTGCACTACTGCACTAGCCTGGCGCACCCCACAAAGACCAATGAAATAAATTGATGAAGGGTTTGTTGGATTGAACAAATAAACTGATGAAGTGTTTGTTGGATTGTTCATTTTGTCCCTCATTTATCTTCTAATTTCAGTTGATTAGTCGTGCAAGATATATAGTTTTGTTTACCACGCCCAAGTCCTGCAGGTATGGGATGGTGTTTACGCCCAAGTCCCGTAGGTATGGTGTTTGTTTACCATGCAAGTGCAACCCAGCAGTCCTTTGATAGTCCAGATATCTTAATTCCATAGTGCTCAATCATACATATGGTCCAGCTATCTCAATTCCATAGTGCTAAAACTCAATTCTTGAATCGTTGTTCTTTGAACACAGTAAAATGCTTTGAAGGTGGATATATAGCACTGATAAGTTTTATTAACTTCCTCATATTTTATTTTCACGCACTTTCTCAATGTTGTGCCCTGACTTCTCTATTAAGCACGGAGGCAATGCAAAATGTTAGCCTCATATATTCAGTTAAAGTATAGCCTTCATTCTTCAAAGCATCCACAAACTCAGGAAGAAACTCAAGAACCTTTAACAACAAGCATATTGTATTTGACTCCCACAAACCCAAGATAGTCCATCGTAAAAGAATATCTTCTATTTCTGTCATCTCCTTGATATGAGAAGTTATTTCCTTCACGCAATTTTAATTAATCACGTCATGATGCAGGGATGGATGTGTATGTCAAACGAATTTTGTTGTACACGCTAGTTGCTAGTTGTTTTTTGATGTGAATTTGATATATATATATATATATATATATATAAATATATATATATATATATATATATATATATATATATATATATATATATATATATATATATATATATATATATATATATATATATATATATTCAACTCTTGCTTGACTACTTTACAAAATAAGTGATGTCGTGTATATTCCAAAGTCGTCATTAACAACATGAGACTGACATGAGCAGCAGTCTAGGAAACGTTGAAAATTTATTTTTGAAATGTGACAATGGGGGTGAGTACGTTTCTAGAGAATTTAGGGATTGATTTCTTAGGGATTGTGCAGGCTGCGTGCTATATCTATATATATATATATATAGACACAGGATTATTGAACCCATTTTTGGCAAAAGATTGTGAAGTTCATTTTCATTGGTAATGATTTAGATGCTTTGTGCTATGACTCTATTTGTTGCAACAAGGGCGATTGGACAAAGATAGCCCCTGCCTACAAAGCACCACGCACAGTTCAGTGCACTGGTGTTACACAACATTTTGTCATTGTCCCTACAATCCCCATCTCGCCCATTGGAGGGTCATTTCTGTGACCAATAAGCAGTGTCATACCTTGCAAATACCATCATTTCATCCCTTGCCATGAGGAAAACATTCCTTATGTTGACCATTTCCTGAGCATACCACTAAAAACACCTGATTTGTCCTTAGTACGAGTAGCCAGTCACACTCCCGTGCCGAATTGGAAAATTAACACTGAGCCTGCACCAATTGGCGCTCTGTCCTAGTTAAGCACCCGCGCCAAGCTATTTATGGAATGTTTTTTAAAAATAGAGGTGGAGGTTCTATTCCAACCACCTCGAGGATGAGTCATTGGGAGTGGTTGAAATGAAACAACCACAGACTCCCTCCTTTAGTTAGTAGTTTTCACCTCCCTTGGAACTCTCCTAGATGATAGGAATCTCTCCCACCTTTGTAGGGATCCCAACCTCCTCCTCTCCTCTATAAATATAGCCATCTTCCATTGATGTGCTAGTTGAACATATAGCTGAAAAGTTAGCACAGAGAAGAATCAATCATAGCTTCGGGAGAATAATGCAGAGTGTGATTGTTTGTGTGTATTGAGAACATAGTGAGATCTTGGACTTTTTTTCATGAGGGTGTGGTAAACATGCTTGGATACAGACCTGCCGTAGGAGAGCCTCAACATCAAGGCTTGGTTGTAAAATCCCCTTGTCTTTATCATAATAAAATGAAATTGATGTTTATCTTCCACTCTTGCTTACATCTATAATGATATTTCTAGCATTCCTTGATCAATTAGATAGGTTGTAATTATTGTATGTTTTTCGTGGTTTTACGCTTGTCGTGGTGTCTTGACTGTCATACAGGTAATCGAACGTTGGTAGTAGCGTGTATCGAGTTTGAGAAGAGCGACGGATCAAGAATCTTCGACAGAAGATGACAACATAGCATCAGAACAAGGTAGGACATCTTCCTTGCTCTGAATTTCATTTACAATATAGGAAGGTAGATGTTAGTATGTTCACGTAGTTGCTAGACCCACCCTAGGGCTAGAGGGATCACCTCTGTCCGCAGAAGGGATTTACCTGGAAAACAAATTGGTGACTCCACTGGGGAGTTTCCTTTGAGTTTGTCACTCTTTGAGGTCTTAGTAATTTGACGGATTTAGTCGAATGACCATTTCCCTGTTTGTTCCTATGTTTTTCATCAATTATGATCTTTTAGTTTTTGCTTGAAGTGGTGAGTCTAGTCTTGGTTGGGAGAAATTCTTTTTTTTTTCTTGTTCAGGCATTGGCGCTTTTATTTTTCTGACAGTGGCACCGATTGGCGCTAGTTTTCAGTTAGAAACCCGCGCCAATTGGCCATTGGCACTAGTTGTTAGTGAGCAAGTCGCGCCAGTTGGCGCTAGTTTCACCCACAAAAGTCGTGCCAATTTCAGGGTGTGTGAAAAATTGAGGTTTTTCCCTAATTCCTCCACCAGTGTGTCTTTCCCTTCCGTTCTTTTTCTCTATATGATTTATATGTTCTCCCCTCTACTTTTTTACTTGTGAGCTTAGATTAAATTTCTCATTATTCAGCTCAAATATCTTCTTTCTATGATTGCTTGATGTAAAAGGGAATGAATGCCTTGTTTTGAGCTCATGCTTTGGAAGTCCTTTTTGTGCTTGACCTCATATGTCTTGTAGCCTTTTGAGGAATTTCGTTATAAATTGTTTAAAACAACGATTGCATTCTTAGTGTTTGTTTGCATCCCTTGTGCATTCATCCTTCCATTAAGGAAATTTGCGTTCATTTAGTTTTTGTCTCAGAGTTTTCTTTTCGTTAAAATGCATTAGATCACATTACATTGAAAAGTATTTTGAGATTCCATCATTGAACTTAGATTACATTGTTTAATGATTGAAAGCTAAAAATCACATTGAGTGCATTCTCTTTCATTAAAAGCATGCATTAAGTAGATTCCCATTTCATCGAAAAATGCATTGAGTGCATTCTTATTCTTTTAAACAAAAAAGGAATTCGTGCACAGATTACAATTGCATAGTTTTCAAAAAAGAGGATTTTGCATAGATTACATTGCATAATTCGCATTGTTGAATGTTTTAGATTACTTTTGGATAGTGAAAGTCATCTAGTTTGGAAAAATTTTGTTTGCAGTGTTGTTGTTTGTTGCATCATTGTTTGAAACTCTTCCCTTAACTAGATAGCATTCACCGATTTGAAAGATTTATTTCCTCATATAGCTGCATATAGGAGATTTCCAGATGACATTCGATAGGGCCTTGAAACCGATATTTAATCCAAGATCAACTTTAAAACTTATTTAATTAACCTAAGGAAGTATTGAAACCTAACGAAACATTTTTAGTGGTCTAGGCTAGAGACGTGTTCCAACGTCTTAAAACCGAGTAACTTTCATTCGCCATCTGGAATTAGACAGCGCTAGTACAGACTTGTGCTCCCCGTACCGTCGAGTATATAAAGGGAGACCCATATAGGTTGCAATATTTTATCCATAGGAAGTTGAGTCTACCGCCCTGTAACCGTGATACACCGAACACAGCATTCGGGGAGACTACCTACACATACGGAAAGTCCTTGGTCATTTCTCTTTCATTTGATCACCAAGGTGTTTATGGCAGTTCACGGAAACTTGGTACACCCTCTTGCTTAGATTACCTGAGTAGTCATTTTGGTCTTTTCGTGACTCTCTAAAAGTGAAAAGATCATTGAGAACTTGTCCTTTCATGCTCGTTTCAACCTGAAAGTGATAGAGTCACCTTTTTCCTATTTCTTGACTCTTAAAATATGAAACTTCAGAGTTTTGTTTTAGTGTCTTAAAATATTAACTGCCCACGAAATCTTCCTGGTTAAAGTTACCTACCTTAATGTTTTGTTTTACGTATGTTTCCAATGGAAAATTTTCTGTAGTTTACCAACCAAGGAATCTCCTCCGAAGGGAATCCTGGTCCTTTTCCTTCTTTTGGGAATGTTGGTGCTCCTTATATGGCAATGTTATCCCTGCCTGGGTTAACTGTTGGGTTGCCTGTTTGGTTATTCTCAACCTTTGTGGTCTCGAGTGTTCCGTCCACTGTACAACCATCTCCTCCACCTGAACAACATCATGTTGATTCTAAAGTGGAACTCTCCCCTTCTTCACCTGTTTCTTTGTCCTCCTCTTCTACTTCGCTTGGTGAAAGTCTAGATTCTAGTAACTAGGTGGCTAAGAAGAAGAAGAAGAAAACCAAGAAGAAGAAGTCAACTAAGCGAGAGGCTAATGCTGCAGCTATTGTGCCTAAGGAACCTTCTATCGATAAACCATCCAACCTTCCACAGAAATTCAAATTCCCTTGCATGTTGTGCCAAGGTGACCATCCTCTTCGAGACTGCCTTGGCATTCCCAAGGTACTTGAAGTATGGTTCGGCAGTCGTCCACCATTGCCTTTGACTTCCGGAAGTTATATTGGTAGCACATCTTCGACTAGTTCTGATAAGACTCGTAAGAAACAGGGTAAGATCACGAATCCCTACAAGTTGTGTGAAGGGCATCATCCCATTCACCTTTATCCGTACATGGATGAAGCTAAGAGAGTTTTGGAAAACTCTACTGTTTCTACACCATGCCTTCTGGCTGGTTACCAGAAGCTTTCTTTGAGTTCTCCGCTAGTTGATTCAATGATCGGTCAAGAGTCATCTTTGGTCGATCCCGTTCCCTCGGAAATTCATATTCACGAATCCGTTCCCAACTAACCATTAGTCGAAGAATCGGTCGACTTGATCCCATTTGTGGTTCATTAGGTCTTTTCCATTGACATTGGATCTCATTTCCCTCATGTTCTTCTTGTTTCTTCAGATTCTTCGGAATTGGAGAAAGATTCTTTCATCCGTGTAGTTCAAGAAGCTGCTCCTCCTAGTCCCGTGATGGAAGTCTCGGAGGATGATCCTCTTGCTTCGGTAACACCAAGAGAAGACCATCTTAGTTCGATGGTACCTCCTCCAAGTAGTTTGGTCACTTCCTTCGATTGGGGTCGATTTGTAGGAAACCACCTTCCTTCTTATGTGCCTTTTGAGATCACGGTACAGGTCTTCGACATGATCATTCCCAACACCATTATAGATGACGACACATCTGTTAGTATTCTATCTTCGACTACTTGGAAAGCTTTTGGTTCTCCACCGCTTGTGCCTATTACGCAGAATTTGTTGGAATTTAACAAAAGAACCAGTAAACTGTTAGGGATCCTTCCGAAGTTTCCTGTTACTTTGGGAGGGAAAACAGTCTATATAGACATGATGGTTGTCCCAGGCTCTTTAGATTTTAATTTACTCCTGGGGCGTGACTATACCTATGTCAAGGGAGCGCTTGTTTCTTCCCTCTTTCGTGTGATATATTTTCCACATCAAGGTCGGATCGTGAACATTGATCAGCTTTCATTCTTCGGTCCTAACGTGACATTTGGTCCACCATCGTCCCTTCTGGGTCTTTATCCGCCGATTGTATCTTCCCTGCCGCAGGTTAATTATGTGGCTACCTGTCCCATGCCCGCATTTAGTGATAGTGCCATTGTGCATCGTGTGTTGGGGGCATTGGGTCATGATTTCTGAGATGTTTTTCTCCCATCCTGTGTGGAACTCTTGGAAGCCATGAATTATTATTCGACATGATGAGTTGTCATCGGAGCATAGTTTGTTTTCTTGTTTCAAGCTCCTTTAAAAAATGAAACAAGCTAGTCGGAGCACAGTTTGTTTTCTTGTGTCAAGCTCCTTAAAAAATTAAACAAGTTCGTTAGAGCATAGTTCGTTTTCTTGTGTCAAGCTCCTTAAAAAATGAAACAAGCTCTCATGAGGATAGTTCGTCTTCTATGTCAACCTCGTTAAAAAATGAATTAGGTCCGAGGATAGTTCATCTTCTATGTCAACCTCGCTAAAAAATGAATTAGCTCACGAGGATAGTTCTTTTAATGTGACAACCTCGTTAAAAAAATGAAACACGTTCTCGTTCAATTCGAGTCTTTGATTAGATCTCGTAAAATCCCAGTCGAGTCTTTCTCTTGGTCTCATAATTGAACCTTCATTCCATCTACCTGTTAGTAACCAATAGTCTACTCCGGTGAATGCACTAAATCTTGGAGGGCATGTATCTCGAATTGAATCACCATGCTGGGGGCATGCTCATTTTTCAAGCATAGTTTATCTTTGTTTCAAGATTATGTAAAAATGAAACCAATTTCAAGCATAGTTTCCTGATTTCAAGCTTGTGTAAAAATGAAACCATTCCCATTTTACCTCTCGTGATTTCCATTTTATCAGCCCGTTCCAGATGAGCCTTGGTTTTCTCATTCCATTGTCACCGTCTTCTTAGCCGATCATATGCCTTCACTTGATTGTTTTACCCATTCCTAAGGAACCACTACAATGAGTGGTCTTGTTAGCCAGCCTGTTGACCTTTACTTGTTCTGAGCAGTTCCAACATCACTAGAACCAGTTGCTACCCTTTATACCACTCATTCCTCTAGGAAGAGTCAACTTTCAACTCTTTTCTGACTCTTAAAAATTGAAAAGATTGCCGAGAATCTTGTCATTTTGAACTCGTTAAATGGCTGCGAAACGATATCTACCCAATATACGTTTACCCCTTTTTTGGGCTAGGATAGATTATTTACAAAAAAGGAATACCTTAGCCTATCGTGACTACGAGGTTCTTTCAGATATTGTTTTCTACCTTTTCAGATCTAAGGGACTATTTACCAAAAGGGATCTGTTGGAGTTTTCATTTCCACTTCTTTTCAAACTCTCTAAACATGAAAAGACGCTGAGTTCTCCCTTTGTCAGACTTGTTAAACCCTGATGACATTAGAAATCATCACCATGACGTTACTCGAGTTCCTCCTTCCTAGGGCTCGTAAAATGTACTAGGTTGGATTGGTCCAAAGGAAAAAATTATATGAAAAGAATATGTATCCTCTTCAAGCTTGTGTAAAAATAAAGAGGTACTTGCCAAAAATGGTGGGCAAAAATGGAAGTTATTCGTTAGTTGTGTCGGCAGTATGTCACTCTTGAACATGACACTTATCTGCAGTTCATGTCGGATTGGGATATCTCCATTATGTCACTTTGCCTCCATGGGTTTGGGAAATCCCTTTGCCTCTCATTTTATTACCAATTTTTTCAACATGACACTCTGATCCTATTTGAGTCAAATGCTGCCAAATTCCAGAGTCGTGTCGCCGATATGTCCAAGAGAAAATCATTTTGCAGTTTGTACATTTCTGATCCTCTATTTCAGTCTTTATTTACACTCATATTACATCCTCTGTTTTGTGTCCATAATGTGGGATTCATTATGACCCTCCTTCGACAGATTGCTTCCTGTCGACTTCAGCTCATTATCTAGGAAGTTGATCTAGAGACTCCTTTCTGGTACCTTAGAGCTTGCATGCCCTAATGGCAAGTTCTTCGCATTCGATGACAGGTTCACATCATTGGCCTTTGATCGGGTGATTTCACAGGTGTTCGACTTTAGCTCATTGTTCACATTCCGTGGATTGTACTAGTTGTACCTTGAGAGCCATTATCATTATTGGTGGTTTCTCTCACACTTGTTAACGATTCACATCATTGACCAGTAATCAAGTGATTTTCTAGCATGTTCGACTTCAACATGTCTATTCACATGTTGGAATTTGTACTTTAATCAGGTGGTGTTGGAGCGCAAGACCCTGGGCTTCGATCACAAAAGTCCAGGTTGCGAGCAATGATGAGTCATTCATGATTATATACATGATTCTTTAGACGAATGGATGCGACCATACCGTGGGTTATCTTGTTTTTATCCTCTCTATATGGATGGTTGCACTCATACCATGGATCTATTTCATAGGATCCCTTCATTCGGATGGCTGCGTCCATGCCGAGGATCCATTCACATGATCCTCTTCTTGTTGGATAGCTGCACCTATACCATGGATTCATGTATTTTCAATAGAGATTTCAGTTATGTATATGTATCTATGCTTGATTTGTAGGTCTCCCGACAGCAGCATCTGGTTCCTTGCACGTACTTGTAAAGCATTTCACCCCTCACTCATGTTCGAACTTCATACTTTAGGGGGCATCTGTTACACATCATTTTGTCATTGTCCATGAAATCCCCATATCGCCCATTGGAGGGTCATTTCTATGACCAATAAGTAGTGCCATGCCTTGTAAATACCATCATTGCATCCCTTGCCATGAGGACAACATTCCTTCTGTTGACCATTTCCTGAGCAGACCACTAAAAACACCTGTTTTTGCCTTGGCACGAGTAGCCAGTTACACTCCCGCGCCGAGCTGGAAAATTAACACTGAGCCCATGCTAGTTGGTGCTTTGTCCTAGTTAAGCACCCGCGCCAAGCTGTTTATGGAATTTTTTTTAAAAATAGAGGTGGAGGTTCTATTCCAACCACTTCGAGGATGAGTCATTGGGAGTGGTTGAATTGAAACAACCATGGAATCCCTCCTTTAGTTAGTAGTTTCCACCTCCCTTAGAACTCTCCTAAAGGATAGGACTCTCTCCCACCTTTGTAGGGATCCCAACATCCTCCTCTCCTCTATAAATATAGCCATCTTCCATTGATGTGCTAGTTGAACAGATAGTTGAAAAGTTAGCATAGAGAAGAAGAAATCATAGCTTCAGGAGAATAGTGCAGAGTGTGATTGTTTGTGTGTGTTGAGAACATAGTGAGATCTTGGACTTTTGTTCATGAGGGTGTGGCAAACGTGCTTGGATATAGACCTACAAAATTTGAGCCTCAACATCAAGGCTTGGTTGTAAACTCCCTTTGTCTTTATCATAATAAAATGCATATGATGTTTAACTTCCACTATTGGTTACATCTATAATGAGATTTCTAGCATTCCTTGATCAGTTAGATAGGTTGTAATTTTTGTCTATTTTTCGTGGTTTTACGCTTGTCGTGGTGTCTTGACTGTATGTACAGGTAATTGAATGTTGGTAGCAGCATGTATTGAGTTTGAGAAGAGTGACGGATCAAGAAGCTTCGATGGAAGATGACAACATAGCATCAGAATGAGGTAGGACATCTTCCTTGCTCTGAATTTCATTTACAATCTAGGAAGGTAGATGTTAGTATGTTCCTGTAGTTGCTAGACCCACCCTAGGGCTAGAGGTATTGCCTCTTTCCACAGAGGGGATTTACCTGGACAACAACTGGGAAGTTGGGTGGGACACAAACTCAAGCATGTGCATGTGCTCAAGGAATAATAATAGAAATAAATAAACACAATAGGTTTCCTTTTTATTTTATTATCTATCATGGTAATGGAATTTACAATGATTGGAGTTGCAACCTCCAATGGTTGTTTCTGTTACAAAAATAACAATTAAAACCACAGCACGACCAAGTCCTTTTTTTCTCGCAACTTACCCATTGGTTCGAGTCTTGGTTGCACTCACATTCACTATTCAAAACAACTGTCAATGACTCATTTTAAAACTAGGAAAAACTATGGTTACCCTGTTTCTGCAATTTTCTCCTCTCCACAGACTCGTTTTGGGAAAAGTCAGATGACACTTTGAACATCATCCAAAACCGATGGGAAAATAGGAATGAGAATTTGCAACTTTGGTCTTGGGCCCCTTATTTCAAGGTAACAAAAATCAATCAATTGTCACATTTGAATGCATGAAATATTGCTGAGACAAACATTTGGAAGATTGTTCTTTGCTCAACCCTGATAAATTAAGGAATCAAGAATATTCCATGAACCATTGGAGGTTGGAGTCCATTGTCACCTTCCCTCATCCCCAATTTGGAACTCAAACTGGTAAGGAGCAGGAAAGACAGATGCAACAGGACATCCATATTTGGAGCATCCTCTAGGGGGATATGATCAACAACTTCACATCGAGAATGATGCATAGAGAGCATCATATAGGAAGGAATAATGTGGGAGGATCAAGGAACTTTAATGATGGAAATTCAAGCCATCAATCCTCCTTGTCACAAAATGAATCCATCCATCACAGCACTAGAAGAACATTTGCACCTGCATCTAAGAGGTGTGGAAACCCCTTGATCAAATTAATCATCACTGGGCAACGAAATCTAGAGCGAAGCCAAGTTCAATGGATGCTCTAATGTGTAAATCCGATGACAAGGAGGTCACTAAGATGAGCCCATGACTATCTCCAACGATTAACACAAACTCCTAAACTTATGTTTTCAGTATATGGAGTTGTTCTTGCATGTTGCAAGTCTCTTGTAATGTTGTCGACCATTTGTACCTATTTGAGTGGGTCTTTTGTGATTGCTACGATGGTTTCTTCAGTGCACTAGTAAAATATTCAGTCTTCCTCCCTATTTGACCAGGTTTTTATGATTGCTATCATGGAGGATCCTATCTAGGTTTCAGTTTTTTGTGATTGCTATCATGGAAGATACTATCTAGGTTTCTTGTAAATGATCGAGTCTTTCTCTTCCTCCAGGCATCTGCTACACCTGTTTGGCCCTTAGAAGCATCCCTTCCTTATATTATTTTCTGCCAACAAACAAAATGCTGCTACTCCTAGCCACTTTTGTGGGAGCTACACCGTCTTCTTGGGCTTCTCATTTGGAAAGACCCAATCTTGATCTTGATCAGTTTGTTAGGTCTCCTTCTTTTGCTGGGTGTATTATCATTTTTCCTTGGTTTTCCAAACAATTCTGTGTTATCCACTTCTAAAAAATCATTTTTCTCTTTCCGAGCTCGATATTGATGATTCGTATTTCAAAGATATAGAGAATTACTCCAACACTTTCCATTTTAGTTATTTTACCTGAAATGTTAAGCCCCTTCGCCTTCCAAAATTGTCCAGTGGTCTTTGACATTATTCCCATTTTCACCTGGCATTGTGGCTGCCTTGACATGTGTTTGTTGGTGAGATCGAAACGTGCCTTATGTTTGGTGAATTAGCTTGACACGCATTGGTTGGCAAGCCCGAAAC
The DNA here is from genome assembly GCA_034641835.2 of Pinus albicaulis. Classification (NCBI taxonomy): domain Eukaryota; kingdom Viridiplantae; phylum Streptophyta; class Pinopsida; order Pinales; family Pinaceae; genus Pinus; species Pinus albicaulis. The sequence continues at coordinate 1,034,320,722 of CM076584.1, forward strand.
ATGCCTTCATGTTATATGAATTTCCATGAGATGTGTTGGTTCTTGAGCTTGAAACATGCCTTCTACATTTGGTGAATCGAATTAACGTTTGTTGGCCGCTGAGCTCAAAACATGCCTTCATGTTCGGTGAATTGACTTGGCATGTGTTGGCTATTGAGCTCGAAACATGCCTTCATGTTTGGTGAATTTACTCGACGTGTGTCAGTTGCTCGACGCATGTTGGTGGCTGAGCTTGTGTGAATTGACTCGACGTGTGTCAACTGCTAAGCTCGAAAACAAACGCCTTCATGTTTGGCGAATTGAAAAGTAATTGGACAAGATTAGACATCCTCCATGCAGTTTCATTCAAAATTTTCTCTCAAAAGTAATTGACTTAACATGCATTGGTTGTTATTGAGCTCGAAACACGCCTTCATGTTTGGTGAAATGAAAATAGATTTAGGAGATGGGATAGGAATATATAACCCCAAATTCTTATATTTTCACTTTTCAAGGTCCCCTCATTCAACGTTCAACCTCCATTATTACGACGAATGGTAATAACAACAAAAACCCTCTTGAGCTCACTTCTAACATGATAGCCGCAGGGGCATGGTGACCACGAATTTAACCTTTTCAGCCTCCATTATTACGGTGAATGGTAATAACAACAACAATTATCTCGAGCTCACTTCTAACATGACAACCGCAGGGGACATGGTGACCAAGGATTTAACCTCCAATGCCGTTGGGGGAAGAGGTCAAGTGTTTTCAACTCGCAAAGCCTAGACCATAGACTGCCATATAACCATAATGATGAAATTGCTCGCCACCCGGCCATGGGTCCAGGGAGTGGTAAATTGAGAACTCCCCCTATTATCACTCTAGTAAATTTTATATCAGAAATATTTAAAACTTTGTAACTTACTAGAGGTAACCACAAGCCTACTTTTGAAATCTAGGATCTAGCCCTCCTAAATTTCAGAGAGGGATCTCTCTTTATGATTTAACTTTGTTTTGGATTAAATTTTAGGCTAGGTATGATTGGGCAATTGGTTTGGTTTGAATGTTTGGTGGGAATAAAAGGTACTTCAAGGTAAACCACAGAGATATCTACCAGACCAATGGGCTATGGAGTCAAATTTCTTGGCAAACAGAGCTAGGAAATAAGGTCAAATGAACAAATGTATTAAGGGCAGGGTAGATGACCTTTAAAGTGTTTGGAAATAGGCTTTTTGATGAAATGGAAAGATCTAAACAAAAGGGTAATGAAGGATCCTTAAGTTACAGAAAATAAGATGAAAGAAAAGGGTCAAAATGGACTAAGAGCAGTTAAGGATTCTTAGGTCCGGATATCAGCAGAAAACATATCAATGAAAAACTAGTAAAAAACAGGGAGCTTTTGACGCTAATCTTGTATAAAATTTCCTAGTCAATCATTTAAGATAGAAAACATGTAAATGTACGTATGGAACTTAGAAAGACAAGCAGTGAAAACAGGAAAATACTTGACTTATGTGATCAGCACAAGAATCCTGAGTTATGATGTTTGTTTGACTTAGTTCTAGTCTGCTGCTTTACAAATCGACTCACACAAACTCCCAGTGTATTCACCAAAAATATCTATAGTAGTATTGACAAACTTTATTCCACCCAAAATATTTCCAAGAGTGAAGTATTTATACAAATTATAAACTAGAATATCTTGAAAAAATATCAAGATTGTTTCACTAATATCTCCAATTGTTTTACATAAATAGAACTTAATTAAAGGACACTCAAAACTAATGCATATATTTGGCACTATTTTTTATGGATAGGTGATTACAAAGAGGAGAATTCGAATTTGATCCAACTCTTAGTTGATGATGAGGCATCCAAGTCACTAACTGTTTCCTTTCTTTGTGCATTCTGCTACAGCAATTCTGCAAACCCGAAATATATATGTAAAAATTTAAAGAGGTTATTGTAGATAAATATGTTGGTGAAATAAACCTTTTTCAGTTTCCTAAAATTCCTCTCCAGCTGTTCACAATAGGCTCTGCAAAACCTTGTGTAAAACAAAGTTTTATAGAGTCTGGAAAATAGCCTGTAAAGATGTGCATGTATCTCTCATTCTGAAATAAATGTGCAAAAAGTGAGATAGGTTTTTGTATATGGTCTCTTAGGAACACAAACCTCCTTCAGTTTTGTAAGATGTATTTCCTATTGGCTACAATCTTCTCTGCAACATGATGACTTAACAAGAAGTTTCTACAAACAGTGCTCTCCAATATTGTTTAATATTTCCCAATCCATAATGCCTGTTAGAAAAGTGAGAGAGGTTTTTTTAGATGGACCTCTTAAGAACATAAAACTCCTTCAGTTTTTATAAATTCTTCTTTTATTGGTCACAATAGTTTCTGCAAAACAATGACTTAAACATGATATTTCTGCAAAAATGTTCCTTCTTGTTATGTTTTCATCTTTTCACCTTTTTTGTTCTTTTAACTGTTTTACTTTCACTTTGGAAAAAAATCATTGTTGGTGAAAGTATTTTCATCTCTTTTTACCATTACTGACTCTGTTTTTACTTTTACTGTTTTACCTTGATTACTCTGTAACTTTGTTTAAACTTTCACTCTGACTCTTACCTGATACACTTTAACCACTGATACTCTTTGACTGTTATGTTTTTACTGTCATTGTGAATTTTGATTTCACTTTTACCATTTACTGTGAAAAATTCATCATTCTGATCTCTATCTGACTTGATTTTGTTCTTTCTTTGTATACAAACTGTTTGTTGAATGAAGATATTGAGTTAAAATCTGAGAATTTGGAGCAAACAATTTTGTCAACTAGTATTGAAACTGATGGCCCAATTTCTTATTCTGATAATAACCTGCAAAAATCAAATAATTTGTTAATGAAATCCAGGTCTGCAGGGAGGTGATTGAAGGTTTTTTTTTTTTTTTAAAGTCCTATGGAATGAGATTTGTCTGTGGAGGTTTTAACTCTGTTTTTTAGGCATTATTAGGCTTACTTCTGCAAGATTATATTGTTTGCAGGAGTAATTTTACTTTAACAGAGGGATAACTGAGAAATTTAGGCTAAGGATAGCTTCTTTTGGGATTTTTTCTCAATTAGGTTTATTCAGAGGATGTAAACTGGGATAAAACAGAAAACGAGGGTTTTATGAGTGGATTTGACAGAGAGAAGGAGTTTCTAGGGTATATTCATATTTTTAACCCTTTAAATATTTGAATTTTGGTCTTTGGAGCTTAGAAACGGAGGAAACTGGCCTTTAAAAGACTAGCTCCAGAACACAGAGCTCCCTAAATTCACAGGTATTTTGATGTTTTGACAGGGTTTCTGAAGCTTCTATGGTCGAATTTGGACTTTTGTTGATTTTTTTGGGGCTGAAACAATGTACCTTCTTATGTCAATAGGGTATCTTCAGTTGAAATTGGATCTTTGACGCTGCAGAGGGTAGCTTTAATGGTCTTTCAGATGCACTCATAGTAGTAAATTTTAGCTCCGAGGCTATAAATTGGTCAACAGAGGCTTGAAAAATCTTTTAAAATAGTCGGGGCGGGAGTTTAACCAGTCGGGAATGCAACTAACAGATATAACAATGATATATTAAAGTTTTAACCTTAATAAACATCATCATATTCGGTGTTTTTTATAAGTTCATTCAAAGGAGGGAGGCGGATTTGAAATTTTGAATGCGAAAAAGTGCTAGTTGTTTTTGTGTTGCATTTGGATGGTAAGTTGTTTAAAGCATTTGGAACACGATCGAATAAGGATGGGACACGTAGCACTGAGTTGTTTTGGAAAACAACTTTTATCGCGCGATTTTGGAGAAACTTTACCCGATCATTTTCGGAGCACGATATGGAATGCGCATAGTTAGATTTACTCTGATGATGCGAACGGTCAGGATTATTTGCCAAGCTGCAGGAAAAGGTAAGTGGGACCCGGGATATAATATAAGTCATTGATCTAAAAATTTATATCTACGGTGTAGGTTCAACGCGATATCGGGAAAGGAATATGAATAGGAGTGGTGGGGCATATAGACGGGGTATCGCGTTGATTTAGGACCGTTGGATCCAAATGGATCTGGTTGATCAAGCGGCTAGGGATAAATGCAAAAAAGCACCAGGAAAATGAAGGGGTAAAATAATAAATCAAAGACTCAACGTTTTTAAACCTTGGTTTAAAAACAATATCTGAGGCATCGGGAAAGTTTGTTTAGTCAATGATATATCTATATTCCGAACACTTTCCTTCATATTTTATTATATATTTAATTTAAACCAAATAGGTTTATTAACTATAAGGGGGCGAGATATTTACATAGTGTTAGTCTAGCCAAAGGGAGTGTATTGTGGGTGCTTTATTAAAACATGTGGGATAATAGACTTTGGCTAAATTTTCTAATAGTGGGTTTTTCAAGGATATTTAGTAAAAGGGAATTATATTAATATGACAAGAATTTTTATAGGGAACTAATAAATAAGTTAAAGTTAATATGACAAAGGGAAAAGTGAATACACAAAATACATAAATATAACTAATAAAAGTGAAAATTAAAGCAAAGCTTCATTATCATAACTTAATCACTTTTACTTAGGATATAATGTACTTTTGAGGGTTTTTATGCTTTATGAGATGTAGGTAGTTAATCAAATGGGTATTTTATTTATCATTAAGTAAAAATGGAGTCTTTACTTATGATTTTTCATGGTGATGAATGCATGAATGGTAAATGATGAAAATTAGGGATTATTATAGAAATTTAACACTTTCAACTAGTCAGTCATTGAGCCTTGGGTCCGGTCCCAACAGAAGTCAGAGAAATGCTCTGAGCCTCTTTGACTGAAAGTTTAGAATGTCAAATAGCTATAGGGGAGGGGAAATTAGTGATTGTTGCCTGGTGACAAATATTTATAATGATTTTCCCACCTTCTTCTACCTACCCAATCATACCTTCTAACATTTTTTCTTCTGTTTTAATCAGGTGCATTTGAGCTAGCAACCTTCAAAACATTTATTATTTTTGAAAGTAGTAAAACTATCTAATTCTAACTTATTTCCTCCAAGAATCTAGATTAAACTGTTGGATTCTTTTTATTCTCTACCTAACTACTGAATTGTCATGATTAAACTGTAAGAGAATTCCTTATTCACTATCTACAACAAGTAAAATTGAAACATGACAAGTTAAGATTAAATTGTTCAATTCATCATGGATTATGGAATTTATTGACACTCTGCCATAATCAATTGCAAGAATTAAAAGTAGTGGCATTTAGACTTGCACACTTTCATGTTTTATTCATCTTTTTCTTTTGGGGTATATTATTTTTTTTAAGTCCTTTGATGTTTCTTTTAGGACTTTTTACCCTCTTTTTGATTTTTTGATTTTTGATTTTTTACAAAATATGGGAAAATAACTTGCGGAAAACAAAGTTTGTACATATTTACAAGAATACCATCGGTCAAGTCAAAATTATGAATCCCATATTTATAGGTTGCCAACATCGGCTTCACATGGGGATGGCATCTCCTTGTGAGATGTCAAGAACACCGTTGACTAGTAGCCTGATCCATTGGGCCAATCCCAAACATGCATTTGTTGTGGCTGAAAATCTTGAATTGAATATAGTCCTTTTTCTGCAACCTAAAATCTGATCTGAAACTAACAAAAACATACTGCAATTCTCAAACCAAACTGATTAGATCTTAAATATCTTTAGGACCTTCTCCTTAGCTTCAAACGCTAATGATTTATTTCAAACTAGCTGAAAATTGAAAAATAAAATAAGATGAAATCCTACCTACTTACTCTAATCAGTTGTCCAACTGCTGGTTAGGTAAAATGAAATAGCCAATGCAACCATTCAAGCATTATATACTTTGATAGATTTTGTTTCATTTTCTCGTTGATTATCAAAATTGTACTTCTGCAACCTATTAGAAACTTGTCAATAAATGAGAGGATAAGGAAATACTTGATTTCCTTTGTTGACTCTAGAAAATGTACTAAAGGATCTTCCAAAATACATACACTGATGTTTAACTGATCTGAACAACTGTACATCTGTTTTGTATGGCCTCCATACCATGAATATGAAATGTTATTTTCATCATTATCTCCTTGTAAACTTTCAGATAAGATTTGTGATGATATTCCTACTGATTGTAATGTTTGATTGTTGAAAATTTTATCATCTTGATTCTGAAAATCATAGTTAGTTAATGGAGGAAGGCTTTGAATGCATTCAATATTCAGCGTATCTGCTATTGGATCATGAAAAATTTGGGAAAATTGTTGCAACCTATGGCTTATAGGATTCCATGGGACTTCATAAACTTCAACAAGTTTCTCATCCTTTTCTTTAAATATGTTATACCACATTTCCTTTAAAAGCTGAAATGGTTCAAAACATAGTGGTATGGAACTTTCTTGAGTCATTTGATCATTTATTTTAATGGGAACTGATAACTACAATTGTGAAACTGAAAAATCTTGATCAATAGTTTCATTATCTTCTTTGTTGTCAGTCACAATTCCTAAAGATTGCTGATTATTGATGGCATGATAGTTGTCTCTAATGAACTGAAATGAAGAAAAACAAAGAGGTAAAGAACCTTCACTTATTTCCACATTTTCTGCTCTTTATTCCTCACTCTCATGGCTGATCTATATTGGCTGATCACTGTTTTCAATCTGCTAAAACTGCATTTCTTCATCCTCCAAACTAGTTTCTGATTTCTCTGTAAAGTTAGCTTGAGTTTGGAGAACATAAATATCATCATAATGATCATACTTAGGCAAATAATCAAAAGAAGGGATGTCTTCAAACATACACATTAGATCAACAGATTCCTCTTCCTCATATTGATCTGTAATTTCATTTTATAATCTATGATAATTTGAATTAAGAGGAATGTTTCTTGGCTATCAACCTCTTCTATTTCTTCATGGTGATTTTGAATAAAAATTTCATCTTTCATAGTGATCTCCTGTGTTCTTTCATCTAGTTTTCTTACCAAAAGGTTGAGTTTTACCTCTGCATTGTTTTTCTTTTCCTCTTTTTTTGCTTTCAACTTTTCCTGTCTGATTTGTAGATTAACTTCTACATCAACTGCAATGTTCTGCATCTGTATAAGTGTTTTTGGATCTCTTTCTCTTAACCGAAATTATATTTCTGGATCAAAGGCACTTGGATAATGCAAGAGAGCTGAATCATGAGGAGGTCTAATATTTTCTGGCATTGAATAATAAACTTGATTGAATCTGTCAGAAAATTGTTGTATTGTTTCATTTGGATGTCTTTTTAACTGATTATATTCTTCCATGATCACAAAAGGATTAACTTTGATTATCCATCTATCAAGGAAAAGTTTGATAAACTATTGGAAATTTGAGATGCTAGCATTAGGGAGATTTTTGAACAAACTCTTTATTCTATTTTTCAAAGAAAGAGAAAAAAGTCTGATTTTAACATCATCTTCATCAATCTCAAATAAATCCAAATAATTCTCAAAACCTTGAGTATTTTTTTTGGGTAGTGATACCATTCTCTCCATCAAATCTAGGAAGATGTTTGTAGTAGTTTTTAGGAAAATCATGGAGTGTAGGAGGTAAACTAAGGGGCTTATATCTATCTGGAATTTTATATGGTACAGGAATATGTACAGGGATTGTAAGATCAGTCTTGATTATTTGAGGCTTCTTAATTGGAAAATGATCATCATTAAATTCAGAAGAAAGTTGCTCAAAGAGATTAGAAGAATTATTATTTACAAATTTTAAAGGAAAATAATTAAAAACTAATCTAAGATCTTCTATAAAATACAATATAAATTGAAAAAATTTCTTAATGAGAAAGAACATAATGTCTTGGATTAAGATCCAAGTTAAAAGCCTGATCTTTCTATATTGTTCTTTCAGGTTCTTTCCTCCAGTGGAGTCTTGATTGTGAAATTGAGTTGGAGTCGCCAGGTGAATGATTTTAACCTTTGTGTATCTAATCACTGTCCACCATCATAGATCAGATCTGAACCTGTAAAATATTTCTGAAGAAAATGTTAGTCTTCCCCAGCGGAGTCGCCATTATGTTATCACTCTAGCAAATTTTCTATCAGAAATATTTAAAACTTTGTAACTTACTAGAGGTAACCAAGAACCTACTTTTGAAATTCAGGATCTAGCCTTCCTAAATTCCGGAGAGGGATCTCTCCTCAAGATTAAGCTTGATTTTGTTATAAGATTTTAGGCTAGGTATGATTGGGAAATTGGTTTGGTTTTAATGTTTGGTGGGAATAAAAGGTACTTCAAGGCAAACCACAGAGGGATCTACCAGATCATTAGGCTATCGAGTCAATTTATTGGCGAGTAGAGCTGGGAAATAAGGTCAAAAGAGAAAATGTATTAAGGGAAGGGTAGATGACCTTCAAAGGTTTGGAAATAGGATTTTTGATGAAATGGTAAGATCTGAACAAAAAGGCAATGAAAGATCCTTAAGTTACAGAAAATAAGATGAAAGAAAGGGGTCAAAATGGACTAAGAGCAGTTAAGGATTCTTAAGTCCGGATATCAGCAAAAAACATATCAATGAATAACTAGTAAAAAAAAGGGATCTTTTGACACTAATCCTGTATAAACTTTCCTAGTCAATCATTTAAGACAGAAAACATGTAAATGTATGTATGGAACTTAGAAAGATATAACAGTGAAAACAGGAAAATACTTGACTTATCTGATCAACACAAGAATCCTAAGTTATGATGTCTGTTTGACTTAGCTCCAGTCTGCTGCTTTACAAATCGACTCACACAAACTCTCAATGTATTCAGAAAAAATGTCTATAGTAGTCTTGACAAATTTTATTCCACACTAAAATACTTCAAAGAGTGAAGTATTTATACAAATTCTAAACTAGAATATCTTGAAAAAATATCAAGATTGTTTTACAAATATCTCCAACTGTTTTACATAAATAGAAATTAATTAAATGACACTCAAAACTAATGCATCTGTTTGGCACTAATTTTTATGGATAGGTGATGAAAAAGAGGAGAATTCGAATTTGATCCAACTCTTAGTTGATGATGAGGCATCCAAGTCACTAACTGTTTCCTTTCTTTGTGCATTATGCTCCAGCAATTCTGAAAACTTGGGGTCCAATTATACCTTTTTATTTCTCAATCCGAAATATATATGTAAAAAGTGAAAGAGGTTATTGTCGATAAATATTTTTGTGAAATAAACCTCTTTCCGTTTCCTAAAATTCCTCTCCAGCTGTTCACAATAGGCTTTGCAAAAAGATGTGTAAAACAGAGTTTTACAGAGTCTGAAAAATAGCCTATAAAAATGTGCATGTATCTCTCATTCTGAAATAACTGTGCAAAAAGTGAGATAGGTTTTTGTATATGGGTCTCTTAGGAACAAAACCCTCCTTCAGTTTTTTAAGATGTATTTCCTATTGGCTACAATCTTCTCTGCAACATGATGACTTAACAGGAAGTTTCTGCAAACAGTGCTCTCCAATATTGTTTAATATTTCCCAATCCATAATGACTGTTAGAAGTTTTTGTAGATGGACCTCTTAAGAACATAAACCTCCAATTTTTCAAAATTCGTCTTGGATTGGTCACAATAGTTTCTGCAAAACAATGACTTAAACATGATATTTCTGCAAAAATGTTCCTTCTTGTTATGTTTTCATCTTTTCACCTTTTTTGTTCTTTTAACTATTTTACTTTCACTTTGGATAAACTTCATTTTTGGTGAAAGTATTTTCATCTCTTTTTACCATTACTGACTCTGTTTTTACTTTTACTGTTTTACCTTGACTACTCTGTAACTTTGTTTAAACTTTCACTCTGACTCTTACCTGATACACTTTAACCACTGATACTCTTTGACTGTTATGTTTTTACTGTCATTGTGAATTCTGATTTCACTTTTACCATTTACTGTGAAAAATTCATCATTATGATATCTCTCTGACTTGATTTTGTTCTTTCTTTGTATACAAACTATTTTTTGAATGAAGATATTGAGTTAAAACTGAGAATTTGGAGCAAAACATTTTGTCAACTAGTATTGAAACTGATGGCCCAATTTCTTATTCTGATAATAACCTACAAAAATCAAACAATTTGTTAATGAAATCCAGGTCTGCAGGGAGGTGATTGAATAAATTTTTTTTTTTCAAGTCCCGTGGAATGGGATCTGTCTGTGGAGGTTTTAACTATGTTTTTTAGGCATTCTTAGTTTTACTTTTGCAAGATTAGATTATTTGCAAGAGTAATTTTACTTAAACAGAGGGATAACTGAGAAATTTAGGCTAAGGATAGATTATTTTGGGATTTTTTCTCAATTAAGTTTATTCAGAGGATGTAAACTGGGATAAAACAGAAAATGAGGGTTTTCTGAGTGGATTTGATAGAGAGAAGGAGTTTCTAGGGTATATTCAGATTTTCAACCCTTTAAATCTTTGAATTTTGGTCTTTGGAGCTTAGAAACGGAGGAAACTGGCCTTTAAAAGACTAGCTCCAGAACACAGAGCTCCCTAAATTCACAGGTATTTTGATGTTTTGACAGGGTTTCTGAAGCTTCTATGGTCGAATTTGGACTTTTGTTGATTTTTTTGGGGCTGAAACAATGTACCTTCTTATGTCAATAGGGTATCTTCAGTTGAAATTGGATCTTTGACGCTGCAGAGGGTAGCTTTAATGGTCTTTCAGATGCACTCATAGTAGTAAATTTTAGCTCCGAGGCTATAAATTGGTCAACAGAGGCTTGAAAAATCTTTTAAAATAGTCGGGGCGGGAGTTTAACCAGTCGGGAATGCAACTAACAGATATAACAATGATATATTAAAGTTTTAACCTTAATAAACATCATCATATTCGGTGTTTTTTATAAGTTCATTCAAAGGAGGGAGGCGGATTTGAAATTTTGAATGCGAAAAAGTGCTAGTTGTTTTTGTGTTGCATTTGGATGGTAAGTTGTTTAAAGCATTTGGAACACGATCGAATAAGGATGGGACACGTAGCACTGAGTTGTTTTGGAAAACAACTTTTATCGCGCGATTTTGGAGAAACTTTACCCGATCATTTTCGGAGCACGATATGGAATGCGCATAGTTAGATTTACTCTGATGATGCGAACGGTCAGGATTATTTGCCAAGCTGCAGGAAAAGGTAAGTGGGACCCGGGATATAATATAAGTCATTGATCTAAAAATTTATATCTACGGTGTAGGTTCAACGCGATATCGGGAAAGGAATATGAATAGGAGTGGTGGGGCATATAGACGGGGTATCGCGTTGATTTAGGACCGTTGGATCCAAATGGATCTGGTTGATCAAGCGGCTAGGGATAAATGCAAAAAAGCACCAGGAAAATGAAGGGGTAAAATAATAAATCAAAGACTCAACGTTTTTAAACCTTGGTTTAAAAACAATATCTGAGGCATCGGGAAAGTTTGTTTAGTCAATGATATATCTATATTCCGAACACTTTCCTTCATATTTTATTATATATTTAATTTAAACCAAATAGGTTTATTAACTATAAGGGGGCGAGATATTTACATAGTGTTAGTCTAGCCAAAGGGAGTGTATTGTGGGTGCTTTATTAAAACATGTGGGATAATAGACTTTGGCTAAATTTTCTAATAGTGGGTTTTTCAAGGATATTTAGTAAAAGGGAATTATATTAATATGACAAGAATTTTTATAGGGAACTAATAAATAAGTTAAAGTTAATATGACAAAGGGAAAAGTGAATACACAAAATACATAAATATAACTAATAAAAGTGAAAATTAAAGCAAAGCTTCATTATCATAACTTAATCACTTTTACTTAGGATATAATGTACTTTTGAGGGTTTTTATGCTTTATGAAATGTAGGTAGTTAATCAAATGGGGATTTTATGTGTCATTAAGTAAAAATGGATTCTTTACTTATGATTTTGCATGGTGATGAATGCATGAATGGTAAATAATGAAAATTAGGGATTATTATAGAAATTTAACACTTTCAACTAGTCAGTCAGTGAGCCTTGGGTCCGGTCCCAACAGAAGTCAGAGAAATGCTCTGAGCCTCTTTGACTGAAAGTTTAGAATGTCAAATAGCTATAGGGGAGGGGAAATTAGTGATTGTTGCCTGGTGACAAATATTTACAATGATTTTCCCACCTTATTCTACCTACCCAATCATATCTTCTAACATTTTTTCTTCTATTTTAATCAGGTGCATTTGAGCTAGCAACCTTCAAAACATTTATTCTTTTTGAAAGAAGTAAAACTATCTAATTCTAACTTATTTCCTCCAAGAATCCAGATTAAACTGTTGGATTCTTTTTATTCTCTACCTAACTAATGAATTGTCATGATTAAACTGTATGAAAATTCCTTATTCACTATCTACAACAAGTAAAATTGAAACATGAAAAGTTAAGATTAAATTGTTCAGCTCATCATGGATTATGGCATTTATTGACACTCTGCCATAATCAACTACAAGAAGTAAAAGTAGTGGCATTTAGACTTTCACACTTTCATGTTTTATTCATCTTTTTCTTTTGGGGTATATTATTTTGTTTTAAGTCCTTTGATGTTTCTTTTAGGACTTTTTACCCTCTTTTTGATTTTTTGATTTTTGATTTTTTACAAAATATGAGAAAATAACCTGCGGAAAGAAAAGTTTGTACATATTTACAAGACTACCATCAGTCAAGTCAAAATTATGAATCCTATATTTATAGGTTGCTAACACCCCCCATACAAACTAGTGAAGTTTGGTTGGATTAAAATCCTTTGGTGAATGATACAAAAAGGAAAAGGAATGTTCAATTGAACAACATTTGCAAATAAAGACAGGTTAAAACCTTGAAACCCTTGATACGATAAAAGGATAATTTTTTTAATGCCCCACAAATGACCCAAATCTAGGTCAATGGGGGTGTGGAAACCCGAAAAGGTCCAGTCATCCACTAAATTAAATTTGCTTACCATGAAATAAAAAGGTTGCAAGGATAAATGTATACCCACATATTGACAAAAATCCTAGACATGGGAATATTTTGATGGACCGTGTCAAGGAGAGCCACAAAAGTTGGGGCAACAAGAATTTTATATTTGGAGCGAGTTTCATTGAAGCATTCAGAGAGGGTACAAATAACTGGGCAATTGACAAAAATCCTAAACATGGGAATATTTTGATGGACCGTGTCAAGGAGAGCCACAAAAGTTGGGGCAGCAAGAATTTCATATTTGGAGTGAGTTTGAATGAAGCATTCAGAGAGGGTACAAATAACCCGACAATTGACAAAAATCCTAGACATGGGAATATTTAGATGGACCGTGTCAAGGAGAGTCACAAAAGTTGGGGCAGCAAGAATTTAATTTTTGGAGCGAGTTTCAATGAAGCATTCAGAGAGGGTACAAATAACTGGGCAATTGACAAAAATCCTAAACATTGGAATATTTTGATGGACCATGTCAAGGAGAGCCACAAAATTTGGGGCAACAAGAATTTCATATTTGGAGCGAGTTTCATTGAAGCATTCAGAGAGAGTACAAATAACTGGGAAATTGACAAAAATATGGGAATATTTTGTTGGACCGTGTCAAGGAGAGTCACAAAAGTTGGGGCATCAAGAATTTCATATTTGGAGCGAGTTTCAAAGAAACATTCAAAGAGGATAGAAATAAATGGCCAATGTTGATTTCTCTTTTATTGCTTATAAGGCTGGCAACATGAAAAAGGAGTTTGCATATTCGAATTCTAAGAGATTTGAAGATAGCCATTGAGCAGTAAAGTAAGTCTCCAAAATTTGACCCTTTCCCCAATCTTGGAAAGTTCTTTCCAAGGAAAAGGACCTAAGAGAGAATTTCAGTAAAGTTTCTTTTCAACACGTTTGTAGACTAGTTAGGAGGAAGAAGCAGAGTCCCAACTCTTGGTCACTGTCAGATGCTTGTATGATTAACACCCCGCCATTGTCAGATGCTTATATGAATAACACCCTGCCACAATCAGATGCTTATATGATTAACACCCAATGAGGAGACTGGCCATGGAAAGTGGACAGATGCTGATAAATCTGAGCTGTTTCATTTTTTTGGCTTTTCCATAGGAAAAATCTGGATCCAAGTTTTTGTTAGAAGAGCCTGTATGACAATTCTTCTTTTATGTATATGCAGTAATTGGGCTTTATAACCCCTCCTTTTTCCTTTTTCCTTTTTGGTCATGTTTTGATATTTTTCTCAATGCTCAGACTCATTGCAACGTGTATTCAAATTTCTCTTTCCTATAGTAAATATACGATTTATATTCAAATTTCTATTTGAAATGGTAAATATACCATTTTTATAACACAGACACAACGTCCCCTTAATACTTCAATCACATCATGAATATCCAACAGTTGACTATAGGAAATAGGTTTGACAAATAAATTCCACTGCTACTACTGGGACATGAACCAAACCAGGATCTCTCTGGTGAGAGCCGAAAAAGTAGACTAGAATTTATAAACGGGGTCAAAATTAAGTTGAGTGTGAAGTAATTTTGAAGACAAAAGCTTGACACCAATAATATCAATCCGTGAAACGAAGATTGGAACACCAATATCAATTTGTGAAACGAATGGCATCTGCAAGAAAAAATAGTAACAAGAAGATATATCAATCTGTGAAAGGATTATTATTAGAAGATATATCAATCCGTGAAAGGATTATAATATCAATCTGTGAAATGAAGATTGGAACACTAATAATATCAATCTATGAAACGAATATTGGAACACCAATAATAATATCAATTTGTGAAAATTACATACAACTTCCCAGCCTCTGTTAATTTATTGTTTAATTGCAATTACAAACATCGTTGATTTATTAAAGCAATAGAAGATAATTTTAATGCAATAGAAGATCAGTGGGAGATGCTAGGTAGACCCCCCTCCCAAGTGCAATGGAGGTGGCTATCCTAGGCCATCGACCTTCTTGATCATGGAGATGGGAATGTTTTGAACATTCCCATCTTACCCCTCTATACCCCTTCCTTTCGTTCCTCGCATCCCCACTTTGAATGTGGGATATATCCACCTTCAACATACAATTTCTTAATCCATAATTAAAAAACACACATTCGATTGCTTAATTTCATCTCTATTATTACCGTTGTTGTTAATATTCACACTCAATTTGTTAATTTCATTCTTATTATTGTTGTTGTTAATTTCTTCTTTATTATTATTGTTTTTGTTGTTGAAGAATTTCTTCCTTATTGTTGTTGTTGATAATTTCATCCTTATATTCTTCTTCTTATTTTTTTGTTGATATTCACGCTCAATTTGTTAATTTCATCCTTATATTATACTTGTTGTTGATCATATTCACTCCCTATTTGTTGATTCCATCCTTATACCATTATATTATACTTGTTTTTTATCATATTCACCCCTTATTTGTTAATTCCATCCTTATACCATTCTTGTTGTTGTTGATGATATTCACGCTTACTTTGTTAATTTCATCCTTACATTATTCTTGTTGTTGTTGTTGATATTCACGCTCAATTTGTTAATTTCATCTGTATTATTCTTGTTGTTGTTCATATCCGTTAGTAAAAGTGGGTAGGTAACATGGTGCACTCTCAGTTCATTAATTTCATCCCTGTTATTATCGCCGTTGTTGATATATGTTAGAGAAAGTAGGTATGTAACATGGCCTTCACTAAGGTTCAAACCTTGCTCACTGCATGTTCTTACCATTGTGGATATGCGTCCATGCACGCAATCATTGTTGCTTGTTAAATTAACAAGGGTGAGATGGTGAAGAAATGTTGCCACCACTCGCAATATCAACCACCATTAGGGCTGCCATTTCCATGGAATTCACAGCGGACCTTCTGAAAGTAGACAACCAATATGTCATGTCAACCACGTTTGCGAATGTGCTCACTTTTGTACCCTATCACACCCATTTACACCTCCTATGGTTACCCCTATGGTTACCCATGTTTCTATGGACCCAATGTTTAAGTTGCACACCATCCCACCTTCCATTGCGTTGAATCGAGATCCCGCACTCAACAAAAATTTCAAGCAGGATTAGTTTAAACTTTAGGGTACTCAATTGAAAGTGAGCACCGAATGTCATCCCCAAATTGATAGGCAGATAGAGGTGGTAAATAAGTCTGTGGAAACCTGTTTGAGATGCTTTGCCTCAAAAAGACTACGCCAATGAGCATAATGACCACCCCTTACAGAATTGCGTTGTAATACCTTTTATCACGATGCTACCAAAATGACGCGCCATATGCAGTTTCCTATGGCCAAAAACTCCTAGCAGTGGCTTTTCATTTACCAGGCACACCCTAGTTACACAAAGTTGACTTCACGCTTCACACCAAATAAGCCATTCTCCACACACTACAGGGCAATTTGGTTTTGGCTCAAAATGGGATGAAGCGACGAGCTAACTAGCATCACTCGAAGAAGGGGAATAAGTGTTTCTACTTGGACGAGGAAATTAGCTCCGATGTCGTCTTTGACAATATAAGTTCCAAGTCTATTGATTTCTAATTTTCTCATCTTACCCTTAGGTTTTACTGCCATATATTGGTACAAGGTCTCCATTCATGAATTGCTTAATTTTTATATTTGATCATAGGGGGATTCTGGTACGTATTTTGTTTTTATAGGCATTGTAATGCATGTTGTGAAGTCATAATATCTATTGTTCTATCTGCCATAGACGCTGTCATGTCAAGTTTAAGCATGCATCTATTTTTTATTTTTGTTTTCGAAGGCATCGAGCACCATTAATTTTTGTCCTCACATATTTTTTAATGGGATATGGCATGTTTCCACTTGTGGGTTTTCCCATATGCTCATAATAATCTCAAGTCTTTTTCATCCGATTTATCCATAATGATGTTTCAATTTTTTGTTGGGCTCTTCTTCAAAATCTCGTTGGAAGATGATGCTACTCCTTTGGTCTAAGGGGTAGAAAGAGAGCTCCTTATATGTTGAATGATGAATTCTTGCATTAATATCTTAATGGTATGACTTAAAAGTGGGTCCCTTATTAGCTTACTATTAAGAAGGGGCATCAAAACCTTACAATGATATTCTCATAAATAAACCTACCTATTGTCTTTGTGATATAGTCTTAAATTAGTTCCATTTCTACCTGCTTTGTTCATGTCATAGTTCTACTTTTACGTGTCTGGCTTCAATCATCATCCTCTCATAAAAAATGGCCCTGGTGGCCCCTATAAATTCTCTGAAGCAAAAACCTGCTCATAAGTCCTCTGATGGTTTTTCTCAATAGTCAGAATAGACTATTCACTTGCAGAAAGTTTCCTCTGGCTGCTCCGATTTCGCCTCCAGCACCTGGTGGCACCCCTCTGGCTCTCGGTTCACTGAAAACATGTTTGAAGAAAAAAAATTCTCAGAAGTCCTCTGATGGATGTTGAACCCTCACCAATGAGCCTGGAACATATGAGATAGTCAAAATTGACTATTCACACTCTTAGAATGGAAGAATCTAGCTCAAGATAGAGCCTAAACAACATTTGTCCACTGTCCCCTAAAAAGCTCCACCAAATCTGGAGCAACTGCACTTAACTCCAGTTAAAATAGGGAAAAATGCCCAAATTTAGGGTGTGCTCCAAATCCTCCAGTGCTAACTGCAACATTTAATATTGCGGTTAGTGGTTGGGCACATGCCCAAACCACGCGGTCTTCAAACCTTAACCTTCGGTGGAAAATACGCATAGACTGTGGGTTAGTTGTTTGAAACCACAATTTAAAGTCGGATTTTAACGTAAATTTCCACTTAACTGTCGCATCTGACTGCAAGGAGTGGCATGTGACAAGGCTTCATCAACAACAATTGCGTTTATGATTGATGTCGTGGGTTTTCCAATTGTCGGGTTAACATATATTATAACGTTACATGTGAACGCTTCTATGGGGCCACCGGTGGGTTGGGACCGATGGCGGTCCCCAACCTCGCTTATCAATTCATAAATATTAAAATAACCATTGAACCTTATGGGTGAAGTTCTAACACACGGTGCAACGGTTGTGGTGGGTGGATGCTCCACGGGAGGTTACGGGGTTGAACCTAGTGGCCTCCACAATAATCTTGATGCACGGTCTAGGGGACACGTGGTGGCCTTAGGCTTGGCCACATGTCATCCTCCAATTGGCCAAAAAAACACACTCATACAACCTTAACCCAATTAGGTAATGCCACTTGTCAGCCTCTGATTGGCCTGAATTGAATATTCCAAGAATATTCTCTGGAATATTCTTCTTTTTGAATTTCCAAAAACCAGTGAACCTCGAGATGCCTTAAAAATTGATGAAGGCAACCCATTGATTAAGACAATGAAATTTACAGTAGTTATTGATCCAGGTGGATATTGGTGGCCACTCGCCTATTCCACTTGGACCCCCACCATTGTTTTTTTTGGGGGTTTCATTAACTGTAGCACAATTTACTATTTTTAGCAGTTTTTCAGGTCCTAAACTTCCGGAGCCGTTTTGAGGCCCTAAACAACGTTTTTTGGGCATGAAAGATATGAGTCGAGGACTCCATATTAGTTAAAAGTGGCTATATTCCTCAGATAGATCTCTCTAACGAGGTATCACGTGCGTCAAACAGAGATAGTATGCCAAAGTTACGACCCCGGGAAATTGATGTACCAATTTACCCTAGCGGGGCACATAGTCTGGCATTTCATCTCCTAGGGTTAGGTTTTGGATGTCTAGGGTTTTACATTGTTTCTCAATAATAAATAGGCCTTTGAGCCTCATTGTAACATAGTTCAGAGGCCTCCAACTGCCACATCTCTTCTCAGAGATAAGTTACCAATGCCCTAGCGAGTTTATTTTCATTCTGTCTGTAAGCATATTTCAGTCATTTGATATTAATTAAATGAAGTTATATTTCCGCTGCATATTTGTATTTATGGTTATATTTGTATTCCATTGCGTTTGTGCATAAATCCGAATTAGTTATACAAGTCATAATCCACTCAATCACCAATCTAGAGAGGGCAATCTTATGAAGCATTGAACACAAAAACTCCCAATCAACACAATCATATGCCTTGTGAAGGTCCAGTTGCAATAATAGGTTATCCTTTTTCTTGGTTTTGATAGAATGTAAACATTCCTGGGCAATGGCCATTCCACCCTAGATTTGATGATTTTTAGGAAACCCAAATTGTTTCAGCGCAATATGTTTTGACAAGGCAGCTTTCAATCGGTTAGTAACGATCTTAGAGAACATTTTATACACAGTGTTGCACAAGGATATGGATCGATAGTCCTATAAAGAAACCAGGTCCGAGACCTATTTGCAATCAACATGATGAATGTAGAGTTTAACGCAACATATATGAAGCAAGTTCTTCTCAACTCCTCAGCTAAAAAAAGTAAATCTGACCCCATAATATCCACAAAATATAAGAATATTTCCTCTGACCACCTGTCGGGGCCGGGGCTTTTATCCCTTGATTTCAATCGGTTAGTAATGATCTTAGAGATCATTTTATACACAATGTTGCACAAGGCTATGGGTCGATAGTCCTATAAAAAACGAGGTCCGAGACCTTTTCGCAATCAACGTGATGAATGTAGAGTTTAACGCAGCATATATGAAGCAAGTTCTTCTCAACTGCTCAGCTAAAAGAAGTAAATCTGACCCCATAATATCCAAAAAATATAAGAATATTTCCTCCGACCACCCGTCGGGACCGGGGCTTTTACCCCTTGCCATAGATTTTAAAGCAGATTCCAATTCCTCGATGGAGATTGACCTCCCCATATTCTCATTTTCCTCCTAATCAAACATGACTGGATATGACTGAATGACTTGCAATTGTTTTTCAATATCCATCATATCCCTGACCCAATATAGATTACCAATGTACCGGAAAACCTCCAAATGTAGATCCTTAAGTGAGGATATACAAATACTAGATGCATCCTTTACTTCCCATGTAGTGTTTTCCCGCCTCATGTTTGTCGCAAAATTGTGAAAGAAATTGGTGTTTTTGTCACCTATAGCGATCCAAATAGCACATATTTTGAGCCCCCACGCGTCCTCCCAATACTTAAGAATTTCTCTTTTTCTTCCTCTTTTGGATAGACGAGGGTTGACATGACATATTAATTAAGAATCGTTTTCCCTATCTTCATCTTGCGTATTCAATGTCACTTTCTATGGTGGTGGGAAGAAACATTCTTGGTTTAGATATTATTTTGTATCCAAGGTTAGTACTGTAGAATTGTCATACGTACATTGCTTCAATATTTGCCTTTGCCTCTAGAGTCTGAAAAATTCTATAATTTTGTTTGTCGCTAGCTTTTTCCGAAACAAAAGAGAGCCTCATACGGCACGACGCATCCCAATTTCTCATATGGATGGAATTAACGGGTTATATGGTCATTGAGCTGCAGGAACTTTCAAAGATTGTGCACGTGTTCGTCGCCACCAGTCCAGTCCATTTACGAAAGAAATGTATCAATCTTTCATTCTTCTATGTGCATTGGATGTTTCATAAGGGAGCGAATGAGGAAACTTAACCAGCCAAACCATTGGGTAGCATGAGGAGGGTGATTGCGCTGAGGGCCACTCCTCAGCCCAGTATAGGGGAGATGTGGAGGTGTTAGACATTAAATGTAAACATTTTCTAAATGGAGGCTCTATTAATATGATGAATTTATACTAATATGTTAAATTTATAGGATGTAAAGGATATCAATACAAATTCACCATGTTAATATTAATGGAACAGAACATTAATAGTGGATGGAGATATAGATCGAATCCTCTCAGATCTCTCCTCCTGGTCGAGTCCTCCCCCGGTTGCAGCCCAGTCGGGGTTGAATTTGATAGCCGTGATGTCGTTCTTAAAGGAAATCCAGTGTAGGATGATGCGACAGTGGAGGTTGATGAGCAAAAAGTGGCCCTCTACATCGATGGAGAGCAGGAGCGTCCTGTTGGGGGACATCGATCCGCGTCGTGTTCTCGGTGTTCCCACAGGGGAGCGTCGCAGTCTCTAACTTCTCGAGATCCACGGTGGAGATGCGTTTTCCCATGGGCGTCAGGCGTTGTTTCACAGGATCGCATTTCTGCCCCCGTATGGGGCGCCGAGCAGGTTCTTAAACCTGTAATTCATGGCTCTCTCTCTCTCATGTAAACCAATCACAATGGGTTTTTGTAGGGCTCTCTCTGCTGAAAACTTACTTCCATAGGGTTTTGTAAAAATATTCTAAAAATCACATTTTTAAAACCGCGTAGATGTGCAAATTTCTCATGGTGGAGTTTTGAAAGTGTTGTACAATGTAGACGAGCTTAAACTTTGTCTAGCCTTAAGTGCGAGAGATTTTAAACTTTGACCAATGTTTGCACAAGTGAAGCAATGAATAAATTCATTGTTATAATCAAAGAATTCTCTAGGGTGCATGCTATATATATATATATATATATATATGCCCAAAAGAATGTGAAATTCATTTTGATTGGTAATGATTTAGATGCTCTGGGTTATGACTCTATTTGGTCCAGCAAGGGCGATTAGAGAAATATAACCCCTGACTACAGAGCACCACGCACAGTTCAGTGCGCTGGGAAGTTGGGTGGGACACAAACTCAAGCATGTGCATGTGCTCAAGGAATAATAATAGAAAGAAATAGACACAACGAGTTTCCTTTTTATTTTATTAGCTATCCTGGTAATGGAATTTACAATGCTTGGGGTTGCAACCTCCAATGGTTGTTGGTGTTACAACAATAAAAATTAAAACCATAACATGACCAAATCCTTTTTTTTTTCTCGTAACTTACCCATTGGTCTGAGTCTCAGTTGCACTTACATTCACTGTTCAAAACAACGGTCAATGGTTCTTTTTAAAACTAGGAAAAACTATGGTTACCCTGTTTCTGCAATTTTCTCCTCTCCACAGACTCGTTTTGGGAAAAGAAAGATGATACTTTGAACATCATCCAAACTCGATGGGAAAATAAGAATGAGAATTTGCAACTTTGGTCTTGGGCCCCTTCTTTCAAGGTAACAAAAATCAATCAATTGTCACATTGGAACGCTTGAAATATTGCTGACCCAAACATTTGGAAGATTGTTCTCTGCTCAACGCTGATCAATTAAGGAATCAATAATCTTGCATGAACCATTGGAGGTTGGATTCCATTGTCACCTTCCCTCATCCCCAATTTGGAACTCAAATTGGTAAGGAGAAGGAAAGACAGATGCAACAGGACATCCAGATTTGGAGCATCCGCCAGGGGGATATGATTAACAACTTCACATCGAGAATGATGCATAGAGAGCATCATATAGGAAGGAATAATGAAGGAGGATCAAGGATATTAAATGATGGCAATTCAAGCCATCAATCCTCCTTGTCTTAAAATGAATCCATCCATCACGACACTAGAAGAACATCTGCACCTGCATCTGAGAGGTGTGGGAACCCCTTGATCAAATTAATCATCACTGGGCAACGAAATCTAGAGCGAAGCCAAGTTCAATGGATGCTCTAATGTGTAAAGCCGATGACAAGGAGATCGCTAAGATGAGCCCATGGCTATCTCTGACGGTCAACACTTATGTTTTCAGTATATGGAGCTATGCTCGCATGTTGCAAGTCTCTTGTAAGGTTGTCAATCATTTGTCCCTGTTTGAGCGACATTTGTAAGGTTGTGATTGCTACGATGGTTTCTTCAGTGCACTAGTAAAATATTGAGTCTTCCTCCCTATTTGACTCAGTTTTTTGTGATTGCTATCATGGAGGATCCTATCTAGGTTTCAGTTTTTTGTGATTGCTATCATGGAAGATCCTATCTGGGTTTCTTGTAAATGATCGAGTCTTCCTCTCCTTCGAGGCATCCGCTACAACCTGTTTGGCCCTTGGAAGAATCCCTTCCTTATTCCTACTTGAGATAGAATTTTATTATTTTTTGCCAACAAATAGAGCGCTGCTACTCCTAGCCGCTGTTGTGGGAGCTACACCATCTTCTTGGGCTTGTCATTTGGCAAGAGCCAATCTTGATCATTATTCCTACTTGAGATAGAATTTTATTATTTTCTGCCAACAAATAGAGCGTTGCTACTCTTAGCCACTATTGTGGGAGCTACACTGTCTTCTTGGGCTTGTCATTTGGCAAGACCCAATCTTGAACTTGATCGGTTTGTTAGGTCTCTTTCCTTCGTTGGGTGTATTTTCATTTTTCCTTGGTTTTCCAAACAATTGGGTGTTATCCACTTCTAACGAATCATTTTTCTCTTTCCAAGTTTGATATTGATGATTTTTATTTCAAAGATATAGAGCATTGCTCCAACACTTTCCATTTTAGTTATTTTACTTGAAATGTTAAGCCCCTTCCCCTTCCAAAATTGTCCAGTGGTCTTTGACATTCTTCCCTTTTTCACTTGGTATTGTGGCTGCCTTGACATGTGTTTGTTGGCGTGCTGTGCCTTGACATGTGTTTTTTGGTGAGCTCGAAACCTGCCTTATGTTTGGTGAATTGGCTTGACACACGTTGGTTGGCGAGCCCAGAACATGCCTTCATGTTCTATGAATTTCCATGACACATGTTGGTTTTTGAGCTCGAAGCATGCCTTCTACATTTGGTGAATCGAATTGACGTTTTTTGGCTGCTGAGCTCGAAATATGCCTTCATGTTTGGTGAATTGACTTGACACGTGTTGGTTACTGAGCTCGAAACATGCCTTAAAGTTTAGTGAATTTACTCGAAATGTGTCGATTGTTCGACGAGTGTCAATGGCTGAGCTCATGTGAATTGACTTGACCTGTGTCAACTGCTAAGCTCGAAAACAAACGCCTTCATGTTTAGCGAATTGAAAAGTAATTAGACAAGATTAGACATCCTCCATACAGTTTCATTCAAAATTTTCTCTCAAAAGTTAAGGACTTGACATGCATTAGTTGTTACCGAGCTCGAAACACGCCTTCACGTTTGGTGAAATGAAAATAAATTTAGGAGATGGGATAGGAATATATAACCCTAAATTCTTATATTTTCACTTTGCAAGGTCCCTTCGTTCAGCATTTAGCCTCCATTATTACGACGAATGGTAATAACAACAAAAACCCTCTCGAGCTCACTTCTAACATGATAGCCGCAAGGGACATGTCGACCAAGGATTTAACCTCCAATGCCGTTGGGGGAAGAGGCCAAGTGTTTTCAACTTGCAAAGCCTAGACCATAGACTGCCATATAACCATAATGATGAAATTTCCACCCACCCCGCCATGGGTCTAGGGAGTGGTAAATAGAGAAATGACCCCATACAAACTAGTGAAGCTAGGCAGGATTAAAAACCTCTGGTGAATGATACAAAAAGGAAAAGGCATGTTCAATTGAACAAAATTTGCAAATAAAGACAGGTTAAAACCCTGAAACCCCTGATACGATAAAAGGATAACTTTATTAATGCCCCACAAATGACCCAAATCTAGGTCAATGGGGGTGTGGAAACCTGGAAAGGTCCAGTCATCCACTAAATTAGATTTGCTTACCGTGAAAGAAAAAGGCTGCATGGATAAATGTATACCCACACATTGACAAAAATCTTAGACATGGGAATATTTTGATGGACCGTGTCAAGGAGAGACACAAAAGTT
Source organism: Pinus albicaulis (assembly GCA_034641835.2). NCBI lineage: Eukaryota > Viridiplantae > Streptophyta > Pinopsida > Pinales > Pinaceae > Pinus > Pinus albicaulis. The sequence continues at coordinate 1,034,345,408 of CM076584.1, forward strand.
GGGGCAGCAAGAATTTTATTTTGGAGCGAGTTTCAATGAAGCATTCAGAGAGGGTACAAATAACTGGGGAATTGACAGAAATCCTAGACATGGGAGTATTTTGATGGACCGTGTCAAGGAGAGCCACAAAAGTTGGGGCAACAAGAATTTCATATTTGGAGCGAATTTCAATGAAGCATTAAGAGATACTACAAATAACTGGGCAATTGACAAAAATCCTAAACATGGGAATATTTTGATGGACCGTGTCAAGGAGAGCCACAAAAGTTGGGGCAACAAGAATTTCATATTTGGAGCGAGTTTCAACGAAACATTCAAAGAGGGTACAAATAACTGGGGCAATGTTGATTTCTCTTTTATTGCTGATAAGGCTGGCAACATGAAAAAGGAGTTTGCATATTCAAATTCTAAGAGATTTGAAGATAGCCATCGCGCAGTAAAGTAAATCTCCAAAATTTGACCCTTTCCCCAATCAGATGCTTATATGATTAACACCCAATGAGGAGACGGGCCATGGCAAGTGGACAGATGTTGATAAATCTGAGCTGTTTCATTTTTTTGGATTTTCCACAGGGAAGATGATCCCAGTTTTTGTTAGAAGAGCCTCTATGACAAATTTTTTTTTATTTTTTATATGCAGTAATTGGGCTTTATAACCCCTCTTTTTTCCTTTTTAGTCAGATTTTGATATTTTCGTCAATGCTCAGGCTCATTGCAACGGGCATTAAAAATTCTCTTTCCTATAGTAAAGATAGGATTTATATTCAAATTTCTATTTGAAATAGTAAATATACCATTTTTATAACACAAACACGTCATGAATATCCAACAGTTGACTACAGGGAATACAAACAAGAAAGAAAAGCTTGTCGTATGCTGTGAAAAGGTTTGACAAATAAATTCCACTGCTACTGCTGGGACATGAACCAAACCAGAACCTCTCGGGTGAGAGCCGAAAAAGTAGACTAGACTTTATAAACGAGATCAAAAAATTAAGTTGAGTGCGAAGTGTGTGAAGTAATTTTGAAGACAAAAGCTTGTAATTTAGCAATGGTTAACAATCAATCTATCTAGCAATGGTTTATTATGTATATCTTTAAAATGAAGATTGGAACACCAATAATATTAATATGTGAAACAAAGATTGGAACACCAATATCAATTTGTGAAACGAATGGCATCTGCAAGCAAAAACAGTAACACGAAGATATATCAATATGTGAAAGGATTATTATTAGAAGATATATCAATCTGTGAAAGGATTATAATATCAATCTGTGAAACGAAGATTGGAACACCAATAATATCAATCTGTGAAAGGATTATAATATCAATCTGTGAAACGAAGATTGGAACACCAATAATATCAATCTGTGAAACTAATGGCATCTGCAAGCAAGCAAAACATTAACAATAAAATTAGCACCAATATCAATCTGTGAAAGGAATGGCTTCTGCGAAAAAACAGTAACAAGAAGATTAGCACGTAATTTCAAACAAATAGTAACAAGATAATTAGCACGTAATTGCGCAAATGAATAGTAACAAGAATATTAGCACATAATCGCTTCCCATTTAATTGAAATTACAGACAGCTTGATGCCTCGCATTTAGTTGAAATTACAAACATCTAATGATGCCTCGCATTTAGTTGAAATTATATACTGCTAATTTATTTAATTGAAATTACAGACAACTTCCCTCGCACTTCTAATTTATTTAATTGAAATTACAGACAGCTTCCCTGCATTTAATTGAAATTACAGACAGACTGCTAATGTATTTAATTGAAATTACAAACGGCTGGATTAGATAGTTTTGATTTTAGTGTGTGTGTGGCGTCTGCTAATTTATTTAATTGGAATTACAAACATCATCTTGATTGATTTAAAGCAGTAGAAGATAATTTTAATTTTAGTTTTTGTGTGGAGGATTGATTTAATGCAGTAGAAGATAATTTTAATTTTATTTTTTGTGTGGAGGCCACGCGAACACGAGTCTCTGATGCCACAAATTATGACGTGCACTTTCCTTAGTGGGAGATGCTAGGTAGACCCCCTTCCCAAGTGGAATGGAGGTGGCCTTTCGTTTTGAACATGTTATCACTGAAAAAATTCAAAACATCATTTTGAAAAGGTTATATAGGTTCATGGGTTAAAATAAGGTTTTAGGAGTCATTTTAAGTTTGATCAAGAGAAGTATTAAATTTTTTATGGTTTGAGCTCACCCTAAGGTCTAAACCCATCTAAATTCAAACTCCTTCATGTCACATCATTCATCATTCTCCAATTCATTTCATTTTCCAAGGTTTTTTGTACTAAAAGTGCCAAATTAGCCAAGAAACCATAGTTTCGTAGTGCAATGCACTGTAAAAAGTCACTTTTTTCTACGAAACTGCTGAAAGTTTCATAGCGAAATATGAAGCAAAACTCTATTTTCTGACTTTGAGCAGTCAACTTCAAAGGAAGTTTATAGGCAAAAAGAAAGGTATTTTAAGAAACTGAGAGAGGTTATTTTCAAAAACATATTGAATAATAATAACCTCGCTCACTTTTCTCACAGGTGTTATCAGTTGGGAGATACAAGGATTTATTTGAAGCCCTATTTTCAGACAACATAGTTTTCCTGTTTTACACATGTTTTGCAAATGCCGTTTCTGGACAGCTGGAGATGTGTTTCAAAAAAAAAATAGAGGTTTTTCTTCAAGACATACTGACCTAAAAAAATCTCCTTCATTTTTTCAAAATACATCATGTATTAGAAGATATAGCCTTTGTTCCAAGCCCTATTTTTGATGAAAAAATAGGAAAAATCTGCAAGGATGTCTTAAATATGAAAGGTGAGATTGACACCTCAAGACTCTTAGGTGAGTTGATTTATGGTTGTTTGAGGTTGATGACATGATTATCTACAAGTTTTTTCCACTCACAGGTTTCAATTTTCAAAATTTTACAAAAATCTAAATTTTCAGCAATTTCGTAGCACCTCGAGGCTTGAAGGGCAACAAAGCGCTACGAAATTACTATAACTGCTCTTTTGAATTTTTGACCAGTTATGGAGGGTGTTGAGAGCTAAAATTGGTATGAAACATGTGTTGGATGATGATAAATCTGATGCAAAAGGAAAGAGTTGAAATTGTTGAAGATAAAGTCTTATTTTGCAGCGCTACGAAAAGCGCTACGAAACTGCCTTACTTTCATAGCGCACTACATATCATCCTTTTGAGCAGGTTTTGAAGCGAATTTTGGACAGCTGGAGGTTATGGAAGATTAATAGACTATGTCAAGCCATGATTCAACATTCAAAGACCACGAATTGAAGATTAAATGACAGCCAAAATGTTCAAAAAAGAAGAAGACTATTTGCCTAAAAAACAGGGTCTTGTTTCCTAGTTTTGAGGAGGTTAGTTAAGTGGTTATAAAGATAGGAATGCCATTATCCAAATTCAACCATGTGACAACATAATTGTCAATGATGTAATTTATTTAAGTAGATAAGGTTGTTAAATATAGTAATGAGTAGTTTGAGTCCTTTTTGAAATAGGACTGTCAAGTAGGATAGGTGTCTGTTTGTCATAAATGTCACGGTTATGCAAGGTCTCAGTGGACAAAAATTCGATGTATCTAGCCTAGAGGCAGATCATCTCATGAGGTAACATCTCTATTAAAGGCCATTGGGTCGAATTTTTCAAGGGGTTGAAGATTTTTGGCAAAATTGCAGCTTATTGTAATTCACTATTTTAGCAATACAGAGATTGGTTACTTGGCCAACTTTAGATTCTGAAGGAATTTTTGGTACTTACTCATTCTATCTGTACTTTTTATGTATCTCTCTTGCAGTGGTTTTCATTTATATTACTCAGAATTCATCCATTTGATGCTCTGACTTCCTTTATAAGTGAATTGACTGTGTATTTTCATGTTTCATGTGTGTGCATCCTACTACTAAAAAACTCTGATCTTCCTCAACTTCCATGTCAAGTAAATTCACTGAATCACTGAAATTGTTAACTCCATAAGCCCAATGTTTACATACTGATATTATTTCCAACCTACAGGCTTAGAGATGTTATCTCAGAAGACTATTTGATTGTAAAACTATTGGAGTTTCTACTATATACAATAACAGCACAACTTTTCTTCACCTGAGATTCTTATTATATTTCAATGAGTTTCTATCCTATCTTTTGAAAGGTTTTCTTCAATATCTTAATGCTTATTACTTAGAACTCATGATTGTTCATGCTCTAACTTCCTTTAAGTATTAAGGCATGGTATATCTCTTTTAATATTTTGCCTCCAATGTTTTGATGTTTCATTATTCAGAATTCATGTATTACATGCTTTGACTTCCTTTGAACCTCAAGCTATTGAAAACTTCTTGTATGTGTTGCTCTTTCATTGAAATATTTACAAGCCTCAACTTCCACAAGGAAAGCCTTGTTATTGAGATCCCTGTCACTGACTCCATAGCCCAATGGTAGTAAGCTTTGATCTTTTCAACCTACAAACATATAAAACCAATACATAAATCATAGAGTTAGCCATCTATCTACATCTTTATTCAATATAATTAACCCTTGAGAGAGCTCTCAGACTGAGGAGGCTAAGCCTCAGCCACAAGATTGGTTTGAAACAGTTACACTAAATTTGTCTGATTAGCAGCTGATCAAGTACGATTTTGGTGATAACATTTTGGCGCCATTTCCAGGGACCAAAGGTGTAAATTTTCCCTGGGAAGAACGACAAAGTTTTAGTTCTAAGGTCTGAGAGCAACAGACACTTAGGCACATATTGGCTGTATTTCTGCTCCAGTGACTCCACACATCAAATAATCAATTGGAAGGTGACTCCACTGCTTGAAGATCAGTAGCTTAATGAAGTTTCAAGATGAGTTCCATCGCAAGAATAAATGTCAGGTATGCCCCTATGAATTGGTCTCGTATCCCTGGTTTTCCAAATCCTATGCCAAAGGTCGAATGGTTAACTGATCTTCCTATATTTAAAGAGAAAAATAAAGACAATGCTGCTCTTCATTTGGTTAGATTCCATATGCATGTACACAAACTTAAGTTCTAGTTCCCCGAGGATTGTCTCATGAAGATGCTTCTGGCTACTTTAGAAGGAAAAACATGGTCTTGGTACAAAAGCCTACCAAATGGTTCATTATATTCTCTTGCTAATTTCCATGTTGCATTTTATGAGATGTATGAAGAGTGTCATCCCTCCTTATTGTTGGTCAAAGACTGCTGTAAACATTGTGTGAGTTTTATTGAATATTTGGAGAATTGTTATGAAGATGATGAGTTCATGGATGAAGAAATTTTAGAGGCCCTTCATGACAATCCCTTTCATCACTAAGAAGAAAGGATAGCCTTTCTATTGGATAAAAATGAAACCCAACAGGATTTTATTTATGAAAATCATGTTACATCCTCTGAGTTTGATGAAAAGTTGCAGCAGACTTGTTAGTCTTTTGATCATCAGGTTGATGAGAATCATTTTAAACAACAAGAGGAAATATTGGAAGATAATTACTATAACTCTCAGGTAAAGGAAAAATTTGATTCTTCATGTTATTTCTTGCATCAGTCTACATCAAATAATGATCACACTAATGAAGAAGTGGGTGAAATTTTTTCTTTATCCTTGTCTTCTAATCTAAAATCGTTTGAGTGCAAGTCAGAAGTTAAGATTCAGTTTGTGGATGAGGTTGTTAAGAACATTGAAAAAGAAATTGAAGTTTTAGAAGATAAAATTCAACCTTATAGGCTTCATGATCAAGATGAGTCTTTTCAAAAGTTGTTAATGCCAAAAAACAAAGAGAGGGTGATGCTACTTTTCTCCTTTGAGATTGAGGAAGAATACACTATTTTCGAAAATAAATTTGAACAACAATTTGATAGCACATAATTGAAATCTTGTGTGGTTGAGCAAAGCATATATGAGTGGTCCAAAGTTGCAGAATGTCTTGAGAATTTTCAAATAGATTATGTCTTCTATGATCCTATAGTTGCCTACATGGAAAATTTCTACAGTTCAGATTTCCAGTTATATTTTCATTTTGAAGATCAGATATATTTTATGATGCCTTGGTCATCTCAGTATCATGCTTATTTTTGGTTCAAGTGCAGTCAAGAGGTTCTAATTTCAGATCAGATAAATGACTAGCTTCATTGGAAGTTTCATGTTTCTTGAATTAAAAATGTAGATTGCAACTGTTAGGGCAGGTAGGACTGTGTGAATAAGCTCAAAGTTGAATGAGCATATTTTCAGTCGGTACAAAGTTGGTTTTCAAGCTAAATCATCAAGCTTGAGCTCGAGGTGAAGGCCATTAGAGTTTGAAGAGAAATCTTGGAAATTTCAAAGTTTTTTTTTTTTTTTTTCAAGAAGATGGATAGTAGCACTGGAACTACTGGTTCTTTAGTGTACCACAGGGGCACACTATCCCAAGTGGAGCCATTGTTATCACTCAAAAAATTCAAAACATCATTTTGACAAGGTTACATAGGTTCATGGGTCAAAATAGGGTTTTAGGAGTCATTTTAAGTTTGATCAAGGGAAGTATTAAAATTTTTATAGTTTGAGCTTACCCTAAGGTCTAAACCCACCCATATTCAAACTCCTTCATGTCACATCATTCATCATTCTCCGATTTATTTCATTTTCTAAGTTTTTTGTACCGAAAGTGCCAAATTAGCCAAGAAACCACATTTTCATAGTGCAATGCACTGTAAAAAGTCAATTTTTGCTACGAAATTGCTGAAAGTTTTGTAGCGAAATATGAAGCAAAACTATGTTTCCTAACTTTGAGCAGTCAACTTCAAAGGCGGTTTCTGGTTAAACACAAAGGTATTTTAAGAAACTGAGAGTTTATTTTCAAAAACATATCCAATAACAATAACCTCTCTCACTTTTCTCTCAGGTGTTATCAGTTGAGATACAAGGATTTCTTTGAAGCCCTATTTTCAGAAAATAGAGTTTTCCTGTTTTACACATGTTTTGAAAATGCAGTTTCTGGACAGATGGAGATGTGTTTCAAAAACCAAGATATATTTTTCTTAAAGACATACTGAACTAAAAAAACCTCCTTCATTTTTGCAAAATACATCATGTATTAGAAGATATAGGCTCTATTCCAAGACCTATTTTTGAGGAAAAAACAGGAAAAATATGCAAGGATGTCTTAAATTTGAAAGGTGAGATTAACACCTCAAGACTCTTAGGTGAGTTGATTTATGGTTGTTTGAGGTTAATGACATGATTAGATATAAGTTTTTTCCACTCACAGGTTTCAGTTTTCAAAATTTTACAAAAATCTGCATTTTCAGCAGTTTCATAGCGCCTCCAGGTTTGAAGGGCAACAAAGCGCTACGAAACTACTGTCGCTGCTCTTTTGACTTTTTGACCAGTTATGGAGGGTTTTGAGAGCTAAAATTGGTATGAAACATGTGTTGGATGATGATAAATCTGATGCAAAAGGAAAGAGTTGAAATTGTTGAAGATAAAGGCTTATTTTGCAGCGCTACGAAAAGCGCTACGAAAACTACCTTAGTTTCGTAGCACACTGCATATCATCCTTTTAAGCAGGTTTTGAAGTGAATTTTGGATAGGTGGAGGTTATGGAAGAATAATAGACCATGTCAAGCCATGATTCAACATTCAAGGACCACTAATTGAAGATTAAATGACAGCCAAAGTGTTCAAAAAATAAGAAGACTATTTGCTTAAAAAACAGGGTCTTGTTTCCTAGTTTTGAGGAGGTCAGTTAAGTGGTTATAAAGAGAGGAATGCCATTATCCAAATTAGACCATGTGAAAACATAATTGGCAATGATGTAATTTATTTAAGTAGATAAGGTTTTTAAAGATAGTAATGAGTAGTTTGAGTCATTTTTGAAGTAGGACTGTCAAGTAGGATAGGTGTCTGTTTGTCATAAATGTCATGTTTTATAGTTATGCAAGGTGTTAGCGGACAGAAATTCGATGTATCTAGCCTAGAGGAAAATCATCTCATGAGGTAACATCTCTATTAAAGGCCATTGGGTCGAATTTTTCAAGGGGTTGGAGATTTTTGGCAAAATTGCAGCTTATTGTAATGCACTGTTTCAGCAATACAGAGATTGGTTACTTGGCCAAATTTAGATTCGAAGGATTTTTTGGTGCTTACTCATTCTATATGTACCTTTTATGTATCTCTCTTGTAGTGGTTTTCATTTATATTACTCAGAATTCATCCATTTGATGCTCTGACTTCCTTTATAAGTTAATTCACTGTGTATTTTCATGTTTCATGTGTGTGTGTCCTACTACTAAAAACTCTGACTTGCCTCAACTTCCATGTCAAGTAAACTCACTAAATCACTGAAAGTGTTGACTCCAGAAGCCCAATGTTTACATACTGATATTATTTTCAACCTACAGACTTAGAGATGTTATCTCAAAAGACTATTTGATTGTAAAGCTATTGGAGTTTCTGCTATATACAGTAACAAAAAAACTTTTCTTCACCTAAGATTCTTATTTATTATATTTCAATGAGTTTCTGTCCTATCTTTTGAAAGGTTTTCTTCAATATCTTAATGCTTATTACTCAGAACTCATGATTGTTCATGCTCTGACTTCCTTTAAGTATTAAGCCATGGTATATCTCTTTTAATATTTTTCCTCCAATGTCTTGATGTTTCATTATTCAGAATTCGTGTATCACATGCTTTGACTTCCTTTGAACCTCAAGCAATTGAAAACTTCCTATATGTGTTACTCTTTCATTGAAATATTTACTAGCCTCATCTTCCACAAGGAAAACCTTGTTATTGATATTTACTAACTCCATAGACCAATGGTAGTAAGCTTTGATATTTTCAACCTAGAAACATATAAAACCAATACATAAATCATAGAGTTAGCCATCTATCGACATATTTATTCAATATCATTAACCATTGAGAGAGCCCTCTCAGACTGAGGAGGCTAAGCCTCAGTCACAAGATTGGTTTGAAACAGTTACACTGAAGTTGTCTGATCAACAACCAATTAGGTACGACTTTGGTGATAACAGAACATTCCCATCTTACCCCTTTATACCCCTTCCTTTCGTTCCTCGCATCCCCACTTTGAATGTGGGATATATCCACCTTCACCATACAATGTCTTAATCCATAATTAAAACACACGCATTCGATTGCTTAATTTCATCTTTATTATTACAGTTGTTGTTAATATTCACACTCAATTTGTTAATTTCATTATTATTATTGTTGTTGTTAATTTCTTCCTTATTATTATTGTTGTTGTTGATAATTTCATCCTTATATTATTCTTTTTCTTTTTGTTCATATTCACGCTCAATTTGTTAATTTCATCCTTATATTATACTTGTTGTTAATATTCACACTCAATTTGTTAATTTCATCCTTATTATTGTTGTTGTTAATTTCTTCCTTATTATTATTGTTGTTGTTGTTGAAGAATTTCGTCCTTATTGTTGTTGTTGATAATTTCATCCTTATATTATTCTTTTTCTTTTTGTTCATATTCACGCTCAATTTGTTAATTTCATCCTTATATTATACTTGTTGTTGAAAATATTCACCCCTATTTGTTAATTCCATCTTTATACCATTATATTATACTTGTTGTTGATAATATTCACCCCTATTTGTTAATTCCATCCTTATACCATTATATTATACTTGTTGTTGATCATATTCACCCCCTATTTGTTAATTCCATCCTTATACCATTGTTGTTGTTGTTGATGATATTCACGCTCACTTTGTTAATTTCATCCTTACATTGTTGTTGTTGTTGATATTCACGCTCAATTTGTTAATTTCATCGGTATTATTCTTTTTGTTGTTCATATCCGTTAGTGAGAGTGGGTAGGTAACATGGTGCACTCTCAATTCATTGATTTGATCCCTGTTATTACCGTCGTCATTGATATATGTTAGAGAAAGTAGGTTCAAACCTTAAGTTTCAAACCTTGCTCACTGCATGTTCTTACCATTGTGGATATGCGTCCATGCACACAATCATTGTTTCTTGTTAAATTAACAAGGGTGAGATGGTGAAGAAGTTTTTCCACCATTCGCAATATCAACCACCATCAAGGCCGCCATTTCCATGGAATTCACAACAGACCTTCTGAAAGTAGACAACCAATATGTCATGTCAACCACGTTTGCAAATGTGCTCACTGTTGTTCCCTATCACACCCATTTACACCTCCCGTGGTTACCCATGTTTCTGTGGACCCAATGTTTAAGTTGCACACCATCCCACTTTACATTGCATTGAATAGAGATCCCACACTCACAAACAATTTCAAGCAGGATTAGTTTAAACTTTAGGGTACTCAATTGAAAGTGAGCACTAGACGTCATCCTCAAATTGATAGGCAGATAGAGGTGGTCAATAAGTCCGTGGAAACCCGTTTGAGACGCTTTGCATAAAAAACACTACGCCAATGAGCATCATGACCACCCCTTACATAATTGTGGTGTAATACCTCTTATCATGATGCTACCAAAATGACGGGCCATATGCAGTTTCCTATGGCCAAAAACTCCTACCAGCGGCTTCGTATTTACCAGGCACACCCTAGCTACACAAAGTTGACTTCACGCTTGACACCAAAGAAGCCATTCTCCACACACTACGGGGAAATTTGGTTTTGGCTCAAAATGGGATGAAGCGGAGAGCTAAATAGCATCACTCGAAGAGGGGGAATAAGTGTTTCCACTTGGACGAGGCAATTAGCTCTGATTTCGTCTTTGACAATATAAGTTCCAAGTCTATTTCTTTCGAATATTCTCATCTTACCCTTAGGGTTTACTGCCATATATTGGTACAAGGTCTCTAGTCATGAATTGCTTATTTTTTATATTTGATCATGGGGGGATTCTGGTGCGTCTTTTGTTTTTATAGGCATTGTAATGCATGTTGTGAAGTCATAATATCTATTGGTCTATCTTCCATAGACACCATCATGTCAAGTTTAAGCATGCATCTATTTTTTTTTTCGAAGGCATCGAGCGCCATTGCTTTTTGTCCTCGCGTATTTTTAAATCAGATATGGCATGTTTTCTCTTGTGGGTTTTCCCATATGCTCATAAGAATCTCAAGTATTTTTCATCCTATTTATCCATACTAATGTTTCAAGTTTTTGTCGGCTCTTCTTCAAAATCTCGTTGGAAGACGATGCTACTCCTTTGTCCTAAGGGGTAGAAGGAGAGCTCCTTATATGTTGGATGATGAATTCTTGCATTGATATATTAATGGTATGACTTAAAATTGGGTCCCCTATTAACTTACTATTAAGAAGGGGCATCAAAACCTTACAATGATATTCTCATAAATAAAGCTACCTATTGTCTTTGTGATATAGTCTCAAATTAGTTCCATTTCTACCTACTTTGTTCACATCATAGTTCTAATTTTACATGTCTGGCTTCAATCATCATCCTCTCATAAAAAATGGCCATGGTGGCCCCTAAAACTTCTCCGAAGCAAAAAATTGCTCAAAATTCCTCTGATGGAGATGCGTTTTCGAATGGGCGTCAGGCGCTATTTCACAGGATCGCATTTCCACCCCTGTATGGGGCGCCGAGCAGGTTCTTAAACCTGCAATTCATGGCTCTCTCTCTCTCATGTAAACCAATCACAATGGGTTTTTGTAGGGCTCTCTTAGCTGAAAACTTCCTTCCATAGGGTTTTCTAAAAATATTGTAAACAACACATTTTTAAAACCGTGCAGATGTGAAAATTTCTCATGGTGGAGTTTTGAAAGTGTTTTACATTGTAGACGAGCTTAAACTTTGTCTAGCCTTATGTGCGAGAGAGTTTAAAATTTGCCCAGTGTTTGTGCGAGTGAAGCAACAAATATATTCATTGTTATATTAAAATAATTGACTTAATATGTGGATAGGCTTATTTTTTTTTCTAATTTAGCTTATGAGAGTATCAGTCTAGTTTCGTAACGGTGAGTTAAGGAACAAAGAAAAAACAATATGGATTGCAACAAAATATGGATGGCTCATTTTAAAACTAGGAAAAACTGTGGTTACCATGTTTTTGAAATTTTCTCCTCTCCACAGACTCGTTTTGGGAAAAGGCAGATGACACTTTGAACATTATCCAAACCCGATGGGAAAATAAGAATGAGAATTTGCAACTTTGGTCTTGGGCCCCTTCTTTGAAGGTAACAAAAATCAATCAATTGTCACATTGGAATGCATGAAATATTGCTGAGCCAAACATTTGGAAGACTGTTCTCTGCTCAACCCTGATCAATTAAGGAATCAAGAATCTTCCATGAACCATTGGAGGTTGGAGTCCATTGTTGCCTTCCCTCATCCCCAATTTGGAACTCAAACTGGTAAGGAGCAGGAAATATGGATGCAACAGGACATCCAAATTTGGAGCATCCTCCAGGGGGATATGATTAACAACTTCAGATTGAGAATGATACATAGAGAGTATCATATAGGAAGGAATAATGTGGGAGGATCAAGGAACTTTAATGATGGCAATTCAAGCTGTTACACTAGAAAATTTGGCCCAATTTCCGATGGCCACTTTGTCGCTATTTAGACACATAGTCGTCGCAAGAGCGACAGTTCGAGGATGGAAAAAACGTGGTTATCCATTACGTTGCAATTCCGATGCTTTGCCAAAGTGTCGCAATACCGACACTGTTTCTGACATTTCCAAACAACCGTCGCTCTTCGGACGTTTTCCATACCGTCACTCTTCCGACATTTGTAAACTATCACAATTCTGACGATATGGGGTCTGACGTTTTGAACGTCGCTCTTCCAACACTTATTAAAGTGTCGCAAGACCAATGCTTTTCTAAAGTGTCAAAATTCCGTCGATATGGGGTTTGACGTTTTGAACTTCGCTCTTCTGACGCTTATTAAAATGTCGCAATACCGACGCTTTGCAAAAGTGTCGCAAGACCGACACTTTTTTGAAGTGTCACAATATCGACGCTTTGCAAGAGTGTCACAAGACCGACGCTTTGTTGAAGTGTCGCAATATCGACGCTTTGCAAGAGCATAGCAATACCGATGAACAATTAATTTAAAAAAAAAAAAAATGGAACGTTGCAAGATCGACGCCTATAAGGCGTCACAAGACCGATGCTTATAAAACGTTGGTATACCGACAGTGGGTTAAATTTAAAAAAAAAAATGAAAATTATTATTCCAGCGCGCATAAACCATATATATATCTTATGTTATAAGGTTGGCCCTTTTTATAAAGTGCTCGAATTATAATAGAAATCCTCCCCTTATATACTGTATAAAAAGGCAAATATCTCGAGGCTCACAGCTTAACCATGCACTTATATCATAGGTGAACCCCTTCCTTTATTTTGTTTTAACAACTATATTAGCCAACTCACTAATTAACCCCCTCTCTCTAAGGTTTGAATCATAACATAACAATCGCTTCGTATTCCGACCTTATCACGTATCATTAAACCAATGGTTCGACGACTTTAACATATGCACTAGCACTTATAACATTCAACCATAGGTTATAACATTAACACGGTGTTTTATAACGTATTGGATTTACGGGCCCCACACATCGAAACTCATAAACAAGTGGTTTTCAACATGAGTCAATGATTCATAATTTAAGTTAACCTCCGTGCAATTGAACGCGCGATATTCGTCAGATCTCTTGGCCTCCAGATTGGACGACGCACAACAATATCGTGTTTTTTTTCTCGCATAACTTTAACACTTCAAAAAAACGCAATGAGGGCAGTATTACCCTAGCGACGTGGCATCATGTAATAGGATCGCGTTTTTTTTGAATGGTTTCGCCTCCGGCCAAAAGCTGCGCGATGAGGGCTATTTTGGCTTCGCAAAACCACTCCCGGGTTTTGAATAGTACTCGACCGGACTTCTACTATGGTTAGCACATTTCTTTGTATAACCTCCACCCCATTAACTCTGGGGTCAAGCCTCAATGATATCATTCAACTCACAATAAAACATGTTAAATTCTTCAACGAGCAGGGTTTTCCACCTTTGACAGGGTTTCAAAGCTCTTTAGGCAACCAAAGCATAACAGGGTTTCACTCCTATGAAGTTTGTTCGAACACACAGAACTCAATGCCTTATACAAAGGTTTAATATCCTCACTTGGACTGAGAACCACTACAACTCACTCTCGGCCTCTTATAGGGGTTATATACCAAGTTTACACATTCACATTAATCACATAGACTTGCGTTCAACCGCAGACAGAGAGGGCCACTGGAGATTTAACACAACAATTGTTCTTCTTCCAATTATACACAGAGTTCACAATTCAGAAGAGTAATTCTTTGGAGAATGTCAATAGCACATACAAAGTTAGGAAATAAGGCTTAAATCTTATTCAACAGAGAAGAAAATTTCTCAATTCAACCTTTCGTTTCCATTCAATCACAAACTATCATTGACTGTGAGGGATCTATCAACAAAGGAAATTTCAATGAAAGAGGCAAAGATTAAATAATAAAACAAGCTCTAGCCCATCTAATACTTTAGTGAAATCCAATCACTTCAGGGAACATGCACGTAAACTCAAAGGAGAAACTCTTCAGGGACCCCATATGCCCACAGATGGTTGACCGTGATAGTTATACATGCTCCATAGTACGTGACCACCAGTTCTCGATACACTGCCCAAGAGGTGTTCATGCCTGACCAGTTGCAGTACGTGACCAGGAAAGGAAGGAGTCTAGGGAACATGCACCTAAACTCAAAGAAGCAACTAAGAGGGTCTTGAAACTATCCACAAATTGCTCATAACCAAAACAACTTTAGCAAGAAGACATGCCAATCACCAATGAAACAATGTAAGAACCTAAATTCATGGGGAATTTCTTACACAAACAAGAAAATGCACCATCCGTGTTGGCAAAAAAATGATCAACTACTTAGCCAACCTCTTCTGAAGAAGAACATGATCACATGAAGCAATTAGCCAGGATCATCCCCATCATCAATCCAAAGAGCTCAATAATGTAGTGATACCAATAACACCAACAATGAGCTATCCATGTAGATCAAGATAATCAGAGTTACTTCATCATCAATGCATACATATGGTGTGTCAAATCCATTGAATAAAAGACATCAATATCATAGAAGATACCCTTACTTTTTCTCAACAAGGCACCCTAGCATTCATGCAACAAGGAAGATCTCTCGAAAATAGTGGGGCCCTTAATTCCTAGGGACCAAGGTCCTTGTACCTACAATAAGATTGTAGGTACAAAATGAACCATTCACCAACTATCCATAAACAATTAGCGAATACAATGTCACTAAAATCCTTTGTACAATCGTCATGAACAAGCAAGTTTAAATTTTGAAATATAACTGCAAAACAACTATGCCTCCCAATCAAAAAACGTGCTTCAAAAACAAAATCACATGGATATATCATATTGCATGTTTTAACAAGAATTCTTGCACAACAACAGACATTTATAAACAACATTTCACCTTTTTCTATGGGTTGGAATTTTAAGAAAATTTTCGTGGTTGGAATCCAAAATAAGCATTCTCTTTCACCATCGGAACATTACATGATTCAAAGCAAGGGTTTCATCACCATTAGAACCTTGCATGATTCAAAGCAAGGGTTTCATCACTGTTGAGATGTTTTCATCAAAACCATCATAAAAAACTCTTGAATATCATATCCTTTACACATCACCATAACAAGTAAATACTCGTTCTATAAGCATAGAAAACCAGATTGCACAATATTATAAAATACCCCGTCAGTAACAACAGATGGCAAATAATTTCAAATGATCAGTCATATTTGACAATCGTAAACAACTTGCTTTGCAAATAAAGTTTTGTTCAATAGTATTGAATTACTAGAACCACCACAATCCATATACACAAAAGGTGCAAATCCTTAACAAATGTGGCAAAATACAAAATACAAAAAAAAAACATGGTATACTTAATCGTGTTACTTATACAGGTTTCCATCTAGTTTACCAATCTCCAAAGAGCAACCCATTGGTGATAAGATGCAAGCTACGCTACAACAGTCCAATAATCTTCTTATCCCCACATATAATATACAGGTCAGGGTACAAAACCTAGATATTTGAAATACTCGTGCTCCAGAGCACTACGAGCAGTGATCCGTCTATTGGGCTTTAGGCACAACATTTTCTGGGAGGGAACATGGTGGTAGAAAAACAAAGAAACAAACAAAAAAGTTGTCAGCATTAAGAATAATTGTAACCTAGCATCCTTTGATCATATTCCAAAGAAGGAAATATAATGTCTATCCTTACCGAGATAAGATCAATTCCCGCTGGCTCAAGACCTGAAACCACAGTTTCCAAATCCTATCGAATGCAAAACAAGTGAAGAAAGTTTTAAATCATGCATCAATATCACCATGTATCCCATATGTATTTCAAATGGAAATAAAACTTGAATGTCCACTGTTCAGCAGAAAAACATTAAATGTTATTGATAGGATGTTCTATGTAAGAATAATCATAGAGCTAATTAAGATCAATTATGCTTGGCCAAATTAAGAGCCCCTGCCAAGTATTGTGCAAAAGTTATGCAATACAATGGAACCCAGTTATGCTGATGATTTGACAATGGGCTGGCTCTTGAGTTATTCTCATGTCATTTACCATTTTCCAGAACTTACTCTATGCTGATGAATCTGGAAACATTGCAATCAATAACAGCAGCTAAGCCTGGGAAAAGAGCAATCGCTTATACCAACTCGCTAGGAAAGATCATTACAAAAGTGCCTTACAGGACCTAACCAAGTCCCAGATCTTAATAGTAATAAAACTCTAGTTAACCCATCACAAGAAATCTTTGCATGATCCCTATAATCTGATTCAAAACAAACCAGTGTTTATTTGATATTCCCTAACTTTTATCCCCTTTTCATTTAATTTCATTCCTAAGTAGCAGTAGCAGTTGTTATCCACATTTCATTTCATCCGCAACTAGCAGTAGCAGTGCAAGCTACATTTCATGGTAAAAAATGAACATCTGAAGAAACAATCAACATTCTTGACATTAATTACATTTCCTCAACTTAGTGAAATATTGATTAGTTGAGACTACTACAATTAAAGGAATTGTAAAGCATGGGCAATGAATGACGAGGCAATAACACATGCAAAAAACTTTAGGGTATAAACATTAGTACATTAGTAGAAATAAATAATATCAACAAAGAATGATAGTATCTAACATAGACAAAGAATTGTGACGCAAGAAAATGTGAACAACTTAGGACTTAAACAATGGATGGCACTAGAGAAAAAACTAAAAATAAAAACACCAAGGCAAATGAAAACATTGTCTAATGCACCTCCACCTTTAATGCATCCTGAAAGATATTTTTCTGCACCGCCTCCAAAATTCTATACAGGTTAATAGCGATCCTAAACCATTTGGTCTCACTAACATAACTGGTCTAGTCAAACCATTTAATATCTCAGGTTCATGTGCTCTCAAGATAAAATGGCAAGCTTGGTAATAGTTAGTAACCAAACAAATGCATTTGGACTATGTGGCTTCTTGCCCTGGATGGGATTTGGCTGCACGATCAATTTGGACTTTCTCAATGGAAAGAAGGCAGTTTGGGATAATTCCTTTTCAGGAAGATGGATTGCATATCAAGGTTTTCATACATTGAATGATTTGTGGGACAAGGGTGCAGGTAAGTGATTGTCCTACAGAGCTCTTAATTAGTCTCAGCAACTTCAAGCAATTGACCATCCTGGAATGCAATACCCCAGATTTGATTCCCAGATCAGTATTGTGTATATTTACATTGTATTTGAATGGCCAAAATCCAATCGATGCAATATATAGAATTTTACAATGAATGATAATTAAGAAAAAATACATCAAAGGTTGCAGAAGAGAAAGACAAAATAATGGGGAGCTATGTCTCCACTCAAGGGGAATTACGAGGGCACTAAAGGGGCTGTAAATATATGAATTAAGGAAATTTTCATGAATGTATGTGTATTGTTGATTTATTCTGTGTGAAGAATGCCTTGCGTCCTTGGGTATTGTGTATGAAATTAAGACTCTGTGATAGGGCTAGAACATGCTCTGGTTCAGTGGAAGAATCGATGTCAAGGGCCATGATTTAGGACTAGATGTATGAAGGGTTTATAATTGAGCTCGTAAGCATAATGAGGAATTTGTTTGAACGATCTGTGTGGAGAGGTTTAATTATATGGGAAACTATATGTGAGACTTTGTACAGGTCTCTGAGTTTCGTATCCAATTGTGAATAGATATGTGATAAAATTACATTAAATAAGGCTCCACATGCGAAGGGAGAATCAATTTTAATATCAATTTATGTTTTGAATTACATATAGATATTTTGCTGTAATGGAGGCACAAAGTCCTTTTAACTTTGGTCAAATTTTGAAGGAAGGGATGTGTAACCATACTCTACAAAACCTAGAGCGAAGAAGTTATATGTCATAGCGTTAGCATGGGGAAAGGCGAGAGAATGAAACAAAGTAGTGAAGGAAGCTCGACAGAACCTTGAGCAAAGTTGTTGTTTTAAACCTGGTTGACAAGGGATTATATCCCGAAAGCCAATTTCATTGTTGAAGTCACCGGAAGCAGAGTGAAAGAAATGGAACCATAGTTCTATTGGGAACCTGAGTTAATTAAATTCCAAGGCAGTTTCTGTGGAGAAAACCAGTTGGTTCGCATTTTTTAAAATGGTAAGTGAGACTGCTAAAAAAAAACACGATGTACGTCAGCGTTTGACACGTCACAAAGTGGCGGTATTCTAATACCGCAAGTTTCACGTTTTTTCTGAACGTTAAGGTTCGGAGACAAAAAAAATGCAATATCCATCTTGGTCGTTGGGTCAGTGACGGTTGAAGCGACGATGCATCTGCCGTTGGATGTAGAGGGAAAGTTAAAGGCTGGGACCCATTTCATCGCGCGACGCTGAGAAGTTAAAGGGCGAGCGAGGTTATCACGCGACTGTCGTTGGATTCGTTGGTGGGAGCGCGATAGGACTACAACCGTAGATGCGAAAGGTATGTTAGTGCTGGGGCCCAAATATAGTTATATGTTGTATGGGCCGAATGTTGTAATATGCTGGTGGTTAGTTCTTAACCCAAGTTCAAAGGTTATATTGGTGAATTTTCGTATGAGCGTATGTTCGTCAGGTTTTTGTATTAAGTCCCAGTCAAGATTTAATAAAGGTGGATATGCATAAAACTATTGATGAAGTTCCACAGAAGTGTGAAGGTACATGGAAACTTCTGTGGGCCCGAAATTAAAGGTGGGGTTTTATTAAAGTGCGTTATGATGGTTTGATGGGTTGTGGGACCGAAATCACATGTCATGTGATTTAATTAAATTTAACCCTTGGTGTTATGCATAAGCACGAATGTGTTATAGCCGATATGGTGTTTAAGGTTGAATTCAATTGGTGTCAATTACTTATGTTTGACATTTGAGAATGAGATAGTGTGGCTGTGAGGTCATTTGGTTTAAAAACCTTAGAGTTGAAGTTGGTTGTTGTATACGGTTCCATAACCATAGGAGAGGAGATATTAAAGCTTCTGCCCTAACTATTTAAATTTCCAGTCCAACAACTAAAGTATCGTGAAATTTCCTAGGTCTTGAGGTTAAATGGGCAATGAATAGGAGGTGCAATTTTTCATACACAGAAAATGGGGACTGTGGGTTTTTACCCAGCATCATAATGGTTGAAGATGTACATTTGGGTCTCATACCACTTTTAAATTATACCATCGTGCATACATGAGGCAATGTTAAGCTATTAGTACATCTCATTTGTTGGGGTTAATTAGTATATAGGAATTTTATAAATGAATATCAGTTGGTCCCTTACTTGAATAGACTTGAACAAAACGAGAACTCTATCCAGTGTATTCTCCAACTCCTCCTCTGAAGTACCTTTGTTACCAGATCGAAGTTTCTCATCAAGAAATTTGGTAATAAGTTTTGCTGGTCAGTTCTGTAGACAAAGGCCATAATTCAGGTAAATGAAAAAACAATATATCTAATATTATGAATGCAATTCTCTGCCTAAAAATATTCTTTCATTACTTAACTTTAGCTGTTTGTTCATTAATCCTTTCAAAATTTCTGTCTCACTTAATTTGATAATCAAGAGCACAAATTCAATGAAAAATCTGTATAAACAAAAAGAAAATGAGCATAAACATATAGTAACTAACCTGTATAAACAGAAAGAAAATGAGCATAAACATATAGTAACTAACCTGCCTTAGATTTATCAGATGCTGAAAGGCATCTTTAATAGTATTAGAAAAGGCCTCATTCTTCAAAAAACTTTCTTCCCATATTGTATCAAGTCGTGCTTTCAAGTCTAGAAGTGATGACACCATGTCCTTGTCTTTCATTTCATCCAATACAATGCCTTGTCCAGTAGCTTTAATGTATGCACTGAGAGCCAGCCGAAGCAGCTCAAGTGCACTCACCCTTTTAAAAAGAGAGTACATGCATTGAAGGTCTGGAATGCGATTGGCATCCATGAGCAAAGTAAATCCCTGGGGAAATCATGATTTGGTTACCCTGTTAAATACATATGAAACAACATATTTCTGAATTTAGAGAGGGGATTTTACTCCATCAGTAACAAAGAATGGGCTTCTATATCGATTTCTTTCCACATAGAAGAGACCATAATGATTAATTACATAGAACATCCAATCAACAAACAAATATGGGAATTTGAAAAATTAACATGAATGAATATCAGATAACTCAATGGAAAGATCCACATTCCCAATATCCATCAATTTTTCCAAAAAATACATGTGATTTGAATGGTAAGGGTATTGCCGTCATCATTTTTTCTTTAGGTGAGACATTTCCCAACATGAAAATTGTATTTGGCACCTTCACACCTGTACTTATGGACATACTCCCTTTATAAATGAAAACTCTTTAATTTTCCCAGAATGAAAAATAAGAACAAAATCTCAACTGAGGGGTTTACACCAATCATGCAACCATTTTCAAGAAACTGTTTGATTTTGTCTGGAAACGCATGAAATGAAATGGAGCAACAAAAGTCAGTTTGATATAAACACAGTACACATGAAAATAGAAACACTGAGGTGCACCCACTTTGATCAAAATAATATTATACATATTTTCTGGTGCATCAATAGAATAACACAACTCTCGCATAGTACATAAATCTTCCATAGAAAATGTTACCACATAACCATGACACACTGTGGCATGAAAAACTACATTTTCTATTTCCATTTCAAGTGCATTCAGCTTTGTAAAGACTTTGACCCAAAAAGGGTCACCATCAGAATAATGCCTGCAGGAAAATTACATAGATATGGTAAGCAATGCATAGTTTTGTTTCACTACTCCAGTGAATAAATCTATGAATTTGATCAATAATGGAAGCAATAATCTGTGAATATCTGTGAATATACAAGGATGTCAAAGAAATGAAGGCCAAAATAGGGGACATGGAGCCGAATTCCAAAGAATTTTTTGAATTTTCAGAAGCTACAGGTCAAGAACAGGGTAAAAGACTCATTGATAAGCTTCAAGAAGGATCCAGGAACTATAAGACAAAGCAAGGGAAAAGGATAGGGTTATAGTTTATCCACAATACCATGATTGATTTGGGGAGCTAGAGAAGATTTTCGAGATTCTATGTCAGTTTTTTTCCAAATAAGGTTCCTTTATTGACCTTATTTTTAAGTCCTGGAACGAACATCTCTATGGTTGGTTTGCATATGAGAAGCTAAGGAACCTCTTGCTTCTTCCCTGCAGGGAAGAATGACATCTAGGAATGGATATAAGTAATTCTTACCTGTGTAAGTATAACATAAGATATAAGTAAGAATGGATATAAGTAATTCTTACCTGTGTAAGTAATTCTTAATGTATGAATGCTAGCTATTGTAACAAATAGACTTGAAGATCATCTTCTCTGTAGTAGCCATCATTGAAAGACGTTATTGGAAGCCAAATCAATACTCTTGATAGATTCTCTTTCCTTTTACAAGTAAGTTATCCTCTATGCTCTATGTTTGCAATCCAAAAGTCTATATCCTAATTTGAGACTATGGTCTAAAGCATCTTTCCAAAAGTTCTGTAGGTTGAATCCTAAAGGAATATAGGACCAAGACTGAAAGAATAAATCCTACATCTTTTTGAAGCTAATCTCTCGACCAAGTTACATAAACAAGCACTTATGATGACACCAAACAGTTACATGTGACTATACATGACATTCGATACAATATTCTTTGTGATTTATGGAAGAAGATGAAAGAATATCCAATGAAGTTTGAAACCTCTTAACCATCTATTATAACTCGCTCTTGCTTAAGGTTGAAGGTCAAGTTTATGATAATCATCTTTACAAAATGATAAATATTTTATGGGCAAATAAAGGTAGAAAATGAAGCAGAACAGAATTTGGAAGAGTACCGTATATATGTGACATGTGATCTGAAGTATCAAAGATCATATGAAAATAAATTTGTTGAAGCATCTAATCTCAAAAGATTGGGAGAATTGTTTACAATAGAAAAACACAAGAAGCATTCATGATAGATCTGAACCTATGAATTATTTGGTGGCATCTGAATCTTTTATGGCATTATAGTATACTGAATTTTTGTGACACTCTAACATACAAGTTTTGAAATCTTTGTGGCATTATTCCTATGTGGTAGTTGAGTTCTATGACATATCTCTCTATTTATATGATTATTTGTGGCCTAATTCATTGTGCTAAAATGAATGTCAAAAGGTACATAATGATGCAAATTTTAGAGACACCTTTTCAATAACACAGAAGTAGCCCTCGCTCAAGTAAAACCCTATTATTTGAAGATACATGAAGAATTCAAAAAAATGCCTTCAACATAAAAATGCCTTCAACAGAGGCCTCTAGAATTAACAGTAGCATTCTCGTGTATGCTCCGAAAATAGAGATACCCTCAAAGGTACGATGCAGCAGCAATCTACCAATGGTTAACTTAATTTACAACAGAATAACACAACAGAACTCTACCAACAATCAACTTAGTTTCCAATAGAACATTGATAAATCATAAGACTGAAGTAATACATTGTACAACCTGAATGCTCCATTCCCCTCCAGATTTCTATATGTAGTACATAACATTCAATCTTGGTTAAAAATATTTAAAAAAAAATCCGCCAAATGTGCTAGTTTTAAGTAAATAGGTGACTTAGCTAATTCGAAAGTTCTGTCCAAGCATCAGTAAATAGGAGATAATATGAGATTTTAATAGATGTTCACCACATAAAATATGTCAAAATCCTGTAGCTATATCCCTGGCCTAAGACTACAATGAAGAGGTCCAAAGTATGGCAGCTTCAATAGAACTAAGCCTCAATATAGGGTTCCAGTAGGTCCGAGGGTTTAACTGATTCAAGTATTAATAAAAGGCTACAACACAGAACAGAGCTCTTATGGTATATCTCTGTCCTCCAATAATGATAAACATTAAATTATCTTGAGCATGGTAATAGAACTAAATTTTCTTAAAACAGTCCACAAGATATCCATTCATTTCTAGAAATTCTGCAAGAAGAAAATGAAAGTCATGTGTAACAAAGTATTATGAAAAGAATTCAAGAAAACAGAACTTAGCCTGAATATTCTAAAACTGAAGTTGGAAACATCTCCTCTCCAAGGTTGTTAATGTTGCAATCCTCTATTCAACATTGATACAAATGTCGAAAACAAGTTAAAAGATGAACCAAATAATAGCATTCAAAGGAAAGACTAGGATGTCACCATTTATACCTGCTATCCTTGAAAAGAAGGAGAGATTAATTACATGCTTTTGTGTTTGCAAGGTGGACTTGAAGACCATGTTCATCCCAGAATGAGCTCAAAATGTACTTTTGTTTTTGGATTCGTGAAATAGAAGGACAATGTTGTCAAAAAATAGTGAAATGGAGATCCCATAGAGGGCCTCCACCTTTATCACCCATGGATTTTGAAATGAGAAACTCTCATCCATAAATATGAAGTCCAAAGAATGTGAGGTAGTCGACAACCTTGCTTGACTACTATGTTAATGTATATAATAGACCCCAGAGATGATCATTTGAATCTCATTTAGGGTCATAATTATAGAGATCGCCAAGCATAAGAGAGGTATACCTTCAACCTCTCAAATAGTAGGTTTCTTCCAACTATATGAAAGGCTTAACAGGTGTCCATGGATCAACAATATACTTACTTTTGCTTCCTCAATAGCATTTGGGAGGATTGAAAAATAGTCAAAAGTGCAGTGATTCCATTTGCAATGACTAAACCTTAAACCTGCAATTTCTTCCTCTCTGCCCATATGGAGATGAATTTGTCTGCCCTTTTGGCAAAGATTTTGAACATGGTGTATCCTAGCATGATAGTCTCACAATTAATTGATTCAGAGGTCAGGATGTATGTAGGAGGTGAAGGACTTGAGTGAACTACCATACTAAGGAGGAGAGCATGAGTATTGAAACTGGGTATTGCTTCTCTAGTGAACACTTGATTACTTACTGTAATGGGTTTTACATATTAAAATTGTATTCATCCTAAGAGAAGCCAAAATAATAGAGATTAAATTTTCTAGATCCAAACACCCAATTTCCATAAAATCAAGAGAAAATTGGGTTAAAACAGTTTAGCAAATTGATATTTCAAAAAATAATGTCAGGAATAAGAACTGTAAGCTACTTAAACCCTAACAAGCACTTTTGAATTGGATGTTCATGGCATGTTGTCTGCCCCATCTTAGTTAGATTGGAATTACACCTTGCAATTTGATAAGAGTTTGTATTGCCTGATGAACAAAATGCAACTTTAATTGAAACCAAAAAAAAGGCAATCCTCTTGTAGAGTCTGTTAGCCACCAATAAAATTTGTCATATCAAATGGTGGCTAAAAATTTTTTTCGGAGCCTTCAAGGAACAAGTTTTATTGCAAAAAGTGTTATCCCTTGAAGACTCATGAAGACATCATTCCCTCCATCCAAATATTCACTGCTATTTCCATTTTAAACTCTGAAATTCTGTTGATTTCATAGAGGAAAGAATGCTGCAAAATCCATTTTTCCTTCCCTCCACCTCAAAACTAACCTTCATTTTTCCTCCTCTTTTCCTCATAAAATTCCTCTATTTTCCCTTTTTTCCATTTCCCCTTCATAAAATCCTCTTTATAGAGTTTAAAACTCACATTTAAACTTTGCCGAAACCCCCAAATCCATCAGAAAACTCTAAAAATTTCATAAAAAAATAAGTTTTTCACTAAAAGTTTAAGCCCCTTTGGGCTAAATCCTAAAAACCACTTCCCCATATGTGCCCGTGCCCTGGAACCGGGTGCTAAGCCTTTTCGACGCTTATCGCATCGTAAAAATCCGAGTGCACAAATCTTTTGGTCAAGTTGAAAGTTTCGATGCGATTAGCCTTTTGCTCATAACCCCCGATCCCATTAACCGCTTCATATAACCCTTGTACCCGCAATCGGGCACTAAAACATTGTAATAATCCATTCCCAATTGCCATTTTCCTTTGTAAATCAAAAAACCCTTTTATCCAAATTTTTGGTCTAAAAACCCACCAAAACCATGTTTTTATATATAAATGGTTATATTGAAAGACCAAGCTCGATTTCCGATGCGATTGGCCCTCATACATAAGCCCCGGGCCTTTTGTCCTCCATATAGACCAAGGCCCCACAGCCAGGCGCCAATCCATATCATATATATAAACCCGCCCCCAAAGCCAAAATTTTGTATTATATTAAATTTTGGGTTTTTTCATATGTTTTAAAGGGTTTTCACCGGTTCTATACTTGCGATAATCTCCGCCATTGATCTTAAGCCGATCAAATGGCCTGTGCTACATCGCATCGCAAAGTTTTCATCGGGCGCATTTTATTTCTCTCCCCGATTGGTCATCCCCCGATCAATCGAGAGCCATTGATCTCCTCCCCGCCTTCCCAGATCTAACGGTCCACATTTGCTCTGATTATTAGCCTTCCTCCACCTTCAAAATCCTTTGATTCACTCCCCACCATTGATCTGATCCTCAGATCAACGACCAACGCTCAATCGCTTCGGTGCCTCTATGTTCTTTGCCCTGCCGATGCCGATAGCCCCTGATTGCATCTGGGCTGTCCACGTGTCCAGATCGAACGGTCCAGATCACATTCTCCGACTTTGGTTTAAAAACATGCAACCCCGCTCCCAATGTTTTTTCGACCAATCTCGATCGTTGATCTATGCAGATCAACGATCCTCATTTACTCCTTCTCCACCCTTGTATTATTTTTGTTCACGCCCCAGATTCAATCGTCGCCGTCGATCTTCTACATCCAACGACTTATATTTAACCCGATAGGCCTGCTGCCCATGGGTCCTGCCTCCCTCCAAATTATAATCTCTGCCATTCAAATCTTAGATCCAACGACCCAGAATGAAACTGCTAATCCCGCTTCCGCCTGCACATATTTTCAAATTCACGCTCGCTCTCCGCCATCAGATCTGAGACCCCAGATCTAACGGTTCAGGCACATTTTCGCGTAACTTTTAGTACGGAGGATAATTTTCAAAAATCACGCGATATAGGTGGTTTTATGATGCCACCTGTCGGGCAGGGATGCATATCGCGTTCCAAAAGGCAAAAATGCCTACCCGTCTTTTCTCCGCGCGAAACCCGTGGTTTTCATCCCCGAAACCACTTTTCCTCTTTCCCACTATGTTTCATCGCATGCGCCTCCTGCCATTGATCTCTGCAGTTCAATGGCCCAGATTTAATCTGGCCTTACACTATCGCCCTCCACCCTCGCTAAAGGATTTTAATGTGTGATCTCCACCGTTGATCGCATGGGCTAATCTCATCTGATGGCCCACGATCATCCCGAATCCCCAACTCTATTTTAAACCATATTTCCTCCGGAACAAATGTTTTAAACCTTTTTCTTTAAATTTCTCTCGTTTTATTATAAAGCGGCCTTTCCACTTTATGTTTTCCCGATTACTCCCGACCGTTGATCTCTGCAGATCGACGAATCTAACTTAAAAGCTCCCTCTGCTCTCCTTTTGACCTCCTTTAACAGATCTCCACCATTGGATGTTGCCATCCAACGGCCACGCTCCCCCACAACCTCTGAAGCAATTAACCCTGTTGCGCTCAACTTAGTGTTCCTAAATTGAGGTCATAAATTATCAACCAGGGTCAGTAAACTGCTGAAATGTGGTGCACTATATGTGCCTAGGTATCTGTTTCTCACTACGTTGTGTTTAGTGTTTTTATGATGTTTTTGGTTTTATGATTTTATGTCAAGAGGGAAAAGAAATAAGTGTTGGTAAAGAGAAGTGGATGGTTACACTAAAACAAAGCAAAACCTACTCTAAACTGTGTATGACACTAAAGAAAAGAAAATGCAAAGCTTGATAATGACTCATTGTAAGGAAACAAATCACAACATGAACGCAATAACTCATAGCATGAACTCATCCAATTCATTCATTAGGAATATGTTGGAATAGTTTGAGGAAAGAATAAGTTTAATACAAATGAGGTTCTCCTAAGGACACAATCATCTTACAATATTACAAAGAATCTCATCCATGGCTAGAGGTTTATTGGAACACAATTGAAAAGAGATTATTTGTAGCACAATAAGATTTCTACTCTAAATTAACTTGTAATGCTAAATTACTCCATTCTGCAGCTTAGCTTCTTACTAGTAAACCTCATCCAAAAGTTAGATATTTTCTAAAATAGTTTTTGGAAAGAAAGGTTTAATTGTGAATTTGCAAAGGATTACAGAATAATCAAGGCCTTAAACTGATATTACTAGCTTCTGTCCAGATGATGATGTATTAATAGAAAGTCAGAACAAAAGAAGTTTTGTAGATAATGAAGGCCGTGGAGTCTAATGTTAACAGTTAATACTACTTAAGGAACAATGGATAAAACTGAGAATGCAATTGATCAAACTCGAAACATAGTAACCACAACTAAACTACAGTACAATTAACCTAATTTGAAATTTAGTGAACAAAGTTGAACTAGAATGCCACTAATCTAACTTGAAATGTAGTGAATTGAAACTGAACTAGAGTGCCATTATCAAACTTGAAATATAGTGACAGAATTAAACTAAAATGACATCTACCTCCGGAGTGCTACAACTAGACTAAAGATGCAACTAATCACTAAAATGTCTCAGCTCTGTCTTATTTGGAATTAGTAGTATTTTGGAATAGTTTGTAGAACAGGACTGGATGCAACATGTTATGTAAATGAGCATGAAAGCATAAAACTCAACAAAACACAACAAATCTATAAAACACCACAGCTATGTCTCATCCAAAATTAGTGATATTTTGGAAGAGTTTATAAGATCATGACTAGCTGTAACAACTGATGTAATTGAGCATAAGAACGTCAAACTAACTCCTAAAATACTACAGTCACAACTCATTCGAAATTAGTGATATTTTGGAAGAGTACGTAAGAACGAGACTAAACTGTAGCATCTAATGCAAATGAATATAAAACTCAAAGTTCAGAAAGTCAATTAAACTAGGAATGAAACGAGGCTAAATTACTTATCTAAATTATATGAACAAAGCTTCTCAGGTAGCAGGGGCCCTCTACCACCGGAGTAGCATGCAAATCTACTTCAAGATTGACTCAGCTCTTGCAATAAAGCGATGCTTCTTTCATTAAAGGAGAAATATTTCAAAACAGAGTATCACGGTTCTCTGAAATCTAGCAACAAAAACAAAATCTAACCAACAGTTTCTGGGTCTCCCGAGTCATACTTATAATGAAATTACATAACTACTCTTTGAGAAAAATGGGGATAAGTGTCTTTCCCACTTCTAATCAAATTAAAACTCTTACTAACAGTCTTGTGCTTTACTGTGGACATCTGTAGAGTCCGTGTTTTGATAGGAAACTGCCTCTCTTCTACGCGCATAACCGCTTTGATACTTTAACTCAGACTTCGTGGGGAGCAGGAGATGATGGGGAGGTGTTGTGGATTTTACCCATATGCCTTTTTCTTCGCAATGACACCTGGAACCTACATAAACATGAGGATGGCTGCAGAACAGACGATTGGCTACGGAATGCCTGTATTCTGTAGCCAAGTCTTAGTCAAAATTACTACACCAACAAAATCATGAAAACATAGCAAGTTAGTCATTATATAAATTCTTAAAGAAATTTTAATTAATCCTATTGATCATTTAACCCTGTAATTGATGAGCGACAGAGAAAATGAAGTGGAATGTGGTGAAGGAGAAGAACATCTTTGGGGCTCAACATACCCCCACTGCGAGGTTTTTGCATGTCCTCATGCAACTACTCCATGTACTCTGAGACCTCTGCTAGGACATCTAACCCTCTTCTTCTGCTTTGCCTGACAGTCAATGGTCTTCTAGGCTTCCTTATGACTAACTTGAATCTCAAATTTGTAAGTGCCCTGATTAGCTTTTTGTTTTTCTTCTTCACTTTTTCATTGGCCTTGTACAATTTCTCCATTTGTAAAGACATAGTTGAATTCATATTACTTTTTAGTTTCACCTGCTCCCTTAAGATTTCATTCTCATTCTTGATATGCCTATTGAGTACTTATAACTCATACTTATCTCTTCTTAGCATATCAATTTCAGATTTTGGTAGGCTAGGAGTTCTATCTCTAGATTCTGAAGCTCTCCTCTCTAATGACTCAATATAATTGTAAACTTGTTGTTGTGCTGGGTCAATTTCTGGAGTTTCTTCATCCTCAATGTTTATGATCCCTGTTTGTCTAACCTCTGTTTTCTTTAGTATACCTCTAAGTCTGTGGCTCCGTCTTGGTTGAGATGGCCCTTCTCCTCTATCTTTGGCATATCTTCTTATTATTATTTCCTTCTTAAGCTGCTTCTTTATTTGAGCCAACTTCTCAGAAATCATCTCTTAACTGTCCTCTTGAATTGATTTACCAGTTTCAACTTCAATAGCTTTGGAAATTTCCCTTCTCCTACTTCTTCTTGTAGGTTTGCTTTCAGGTGAAGATTCTTTGGGTTCCTCAAAATGGTTCCTCACTAGAAAATCTTCCTAGTTATCTCCCATTTTCCCCAAATGATATTCAATTAAGTTTTTGAATAAACCATGGTGATACAAAGTTGTTTCTAGAAATTGAACCATTTTTTTAACGTTTGAGGCCATTCTTTTCAGACTATGAAGTAGGAAGAAGGGAAAATTAATTTCCTCATCTAAGAAATGCATCATTAACTGAATATGATAGACATAGAGTGTACCAAATCTACCTTCACAAGTGATAAATTTTTGCAAAATGAGCAACATGTTCCTCCACTTATTCTTTAATGCCGAGCTAGGAATACCCTTTTTGAAAATGGAAACATCCATACCTGGAGTCTTAAGCATTTTCCTCCATGCTTCGTTATGGAATTCCCTATTTTTGAACCACCTTTCTCCTTGTCTAGGTAGTTCCGTTGCCTCTGCAATGAAAGCCTCTGTAACAGTGAATTTAATGTCTCCTATTTCGACCTCGGCTCCATTGAAGGACCTTGCAAATGTTTTAGTCACCTCTTTGTGAAAACCACTGAATTTTTCCAAGAATTGCAACCAACCATCCTGTTGTAGCATTTCTTTGATTTGTGGATAACCTTCCAAGTACTTGGTCCCAACCGGTTCAGTCCTCACTATTAGACCCATAGCTTTTCTTCCAACTTTCAGTTTACTGCTCCTCTGCTCACGGTGAAAATGGCTGTTAAAGAGATGTTTCTACCCCAAAGATGTTTCCTCCGTTTTACAGAGCGGAATGGCAAAGTATTGGCTGCGGAAATGAATGATATGGAGTGGTTTTGAAATGAGTATACTGTGGTGAGGTGGTTCATATGAGTTGAAAGCTAACACGAAAGAAAAGACCGCGAAGATATTTCATTAAGCAATTCAAAATCATCATTAAATACTTCAGCCTAATGACGTGACTGATCAAATCACTTCAGTCTTTAACCGTTAAGTTTTAGATGATAATCGGGTATGGCAAGATGGAATGGTTTTCTTTTTCAAAGTTTTTATGACATGGTTGATAGGCATGATCAACATGACTAATGAAAATAACCTTTTTGAATCATATATGACTTAACTATGCTAAAATTTTCATGATTTGTCACCATAATAATTTCATACCTTTGCCTTTCCTTTGATTTTCTTTGTGGTTTCGATATGCCTTGTCCTCAATCATTGATCTTCAGTTCCTCATAACTCCTTTGATTTTGATTGTTGTCTTGAATATGCAGGATCAATTTGTTGCTAAATAAAATGATTACTGGATAGTGCCTTCAGGTTCTTTGGCTGCAGAATGTCTGTCTGGCTGCAGAATGTCTTCCTAGTTGCAGAATGTTTGAATGATTGCAGAATGTACCTGTAGAAGTCTTGAAACATGAAATGGAATGGTTTGAAGCATGAATGGAATGATAGAATATTGTATGAAATGAGTTAAAAATGGATCATGGAATATGGTGTGATGGAGTATGAGTGGAGTGAGTAATGGAATGAAACAGATCACAATTATGAAGTGGAGTGAAAAAGTGACCTGCAACTTCTGACCTGTATTATTCAATTGCAGAAAAGAAATTAATCTTAAAACTCTGAGATGGAAATGAGGTGAACCATGGAATGAAATGAATGAAGTATGGATGAATGAAATGAAATGGAGTATGGATGAATGGAGTGAAATAGATCATAAGTGGGATGTGAATCACTTATGATTTTATGATAGCTGCTTGCAGAGAGAAAAACAAACTTGAAAAGCTAAAGTGTCAAAAAGATTCTGATTTTCACTCTATCTTTTCTGTATAAACATGCTAATCAGAGATTAGTTTTCATGTTTATACTTTATTATTTTTATTTTTTATTTTTTTATTTTTATTTTTATTTTTTGTTGCAAATATTTGACTTTAGAAAATTCAATTAAGTTGATGAAGAAGAAAAATTATTCTTCATTAACTTCATATCACTATTTTCCTGGAATTTCTTGACAAATTCTTCTCTTGAGAGTGGCTTATGATACAACTTCAATCTATGACCATTCACAAGAAAAGTGACCTTCTCTTCATCTATTTTCCTGATTTTTATTGCTCCATTATCAAAAATTCTTATAATTTCATATGGCCCAAGCCAATGTGTTTGGAATTTACCTTGAAAATCCTTGAACTTTGAATCAAACAAGAGAGCCCAGTCACCTTCTTTGAACTTCTTTTCCTTAATGTATTTGTCATGCCATCTAGTCCTTTGCTGTTGGACTATACTTTTTTTCTGAACTGCATCTTGTCTGATCTCATCCAATTCATTAATCTGCTCCAATTTGTGCTTTTGTGTCTCTGTTAGATCAAGTCCTAGCTGAACTTCCATTTTGAAAGTTTGAATCTGGAACTCTATGGGAAACAAACTTTGCTTTCCATAAACAAGTTCATAAGGAGTATGGCCTGTTGTGCTTTTCCATGTAGTTCTATAGGCCCACAAGGCTTCAGGAAGCCTATCTACCCAATCTCTTCTATGTAAATGAATAGTCTTCGTTAGGATCCCTTCAATGACCTTATTAGTAGATTCCACTTGACCATTTTCTTATGGATGATAGGGAGTAGATTTTCTATGTCTGATTTTGTACCTCTCCATCATTTGTTCCACTAGCCTTGACGTAAATTGAGCTCCTTGATCTGTAACAATTTCCCTTGGGACACCAAAATAAGTAAAAATATCTTCAAAAATAAAATTAACTACAGATGCTTCAGTAGCAGAAAGTAATGGCTTGGCCTCTACCCATTTAGTAACATAATCAGTGAAAACTAATATATATTTATTTTGTCTTGATGGAGGACTAGTAGGTCCTACAAAATCCAAAGCCCATTTTTCAAAAGGTTCAATATGTACCTGAGGCTGCAATGGCATCTCACCTGAAGGGGAAGGTTTCCCTACCCTTTGGCAACTGTCACACCTTTTGACATACTCTTTAGCATCTTTAAACAGGGATGGCCAATAATATCCTAAATGAAGGATCTTATAGGTTGTCCTTTTATCAGCAAAGTGTCCGCCACAAGGTTCATCATGACATGCCTTGAGAATCTCAGGCATCTCATCTTCCCGAACACATCTCCTAATGATAAAATCTGGACCTGTCTTGTATAACTCATTAGCAACCCATGAATATTTTTCACTATCATAAATGATATTTCTTTTGTCTCTTGCATTCATTATTGAAGGAAATTTCCCTGAAACTAAATAATTAGCAATGTCAGCAAACCAAGGAGTTTGAGTAGAAATTGCAAAAAGATATTCATCAGGAAATTGATCTTCAACTGGGGTATTGTCTTGGATGTTTTGGAGTCTAGATAGGAAATCAACTACTGTGTTTTGTTTTCCAGGCCTATCTAGAATGGTAATGTTGAA
Organism: Pinus albicaulis; assembly: GCA_034641835.2. Classification (NCBI taxonomy): domain Eukaryota; kingdom Viridiplantae; phylum Streptophyta; class Pinopsida; order Pinales; family Pinaceae; genus Pinus; species Pinus albicaulis. The sequence continues at coordinate 1,034,378,936 of CM076584.1, forward strand.
TTCTTGTAAAATCAATAACCATCTTATGACTCTACCATTAGTAATTGATTTGTTCATTAAATATCTAATTGCAGAGTGATATGTGTGAACAAAAGTTTCATAGCCTGTTAAATAGTGTCTGAATTTGTTTATGGCATGAACAACAACTAAAAAATATTTTTCAGTTACAGTATAGTTTAAATTTGAAGGAGTCAAATTTTTACTGGTATAGTAGATGGCATAAGGAATCAAGTCTTTTTGTCCCAATACTGCTCCTAGAGCTGTATCTGAGGCATTTGTTGAAATATGAAAAGGTAACTTCCAGTTAGGTTCCCTTAAAATAGGCACTTCAGAGATTTTTGTTTTCAGGTTCTCAAAGGCTAACTGGCAATCGGGATTCCACTTGAATTCACAGTCTTTGGTAAGTAATTTGAAAAGTGGAGATGTTATCTTGGTGAAGTTTTCTATAAACCTTCGATAATATCCTGTAAATCCAAGAAAACTCCTAACGTATTTTTGACAACTTGGAATAGATAAGTTAGAGATGAATTCTACTTTTGAGTCATCAACTCTAATCCCATCCCCTAAAATGTGATGTCCCAAAACAATTCCTTCAGTAAACATCATAAAACACTTTTCATGACTTAGTGAAAGATTTGCTTCTTTACATCTCTTTAAGAATTTTTCCAAGTTTTCTAAAGCTTCTTCAAATGTGTTTCCATAAACTGTGAAATCATTCATATATACCTCTACACAATCATGTATTAGATCTGAAAAAATTCCTAGTACTACCCTTTGAAATATTGCGGGTGCATTGCATAGTCCAAATGGCAATACTCGATAAGCATAGGTACCCCAAGGATAGGTAAATGTGGTTTTACCTTGATCTTCCAGTGCTACTTGGATTTGATTATAACCACTAAACCCATCTAAGAATGAGAAGTACTTTTTTCCAGCTAATGTATCTAACACCCGATCTATGAAAGGTAAGGGAAAATGATATTTAAGAGTAGCTTTGTTTAATTCCTGGTAGTCAATACATACCCTCCATTTACCATTTTTATTTGGCACAATTACCAAAGGAGAAACCCACTAACTATCTGAAATGGGATAGATAAAGTTGACATTCAATAATTTCTGCAATTCTTCTTTAACAATCTCCCTAAGATTTGGATTCATCCTTCTCTGAGGTTGTCTGATTGGTTTACAATTTTCCTCTATGTAGATGTGATGAGTGCAAGTCTTGGGGCTTATCCCTTTCATATCAGTGTACTCCCATGCATATGCAGAAGAATGTCTCTGTAGTATCTTGACTAGCTCTTCTTGTTGAGATTTCTCTAGGTTCTTGTTTATGTTTAAAGTTTTTCCTGGAAATATCTCAATTGTAGAGCTGCCAAATTTATCCATGGAATAGAGAGACATCTGCCTTGATGACAAAAACTCAATGTTGGATTCTTCTTGAAATTTATCATGCTTATATTCTGAAGAGGATTCAAAGTTTTCCAAGGTATTCAGAATATGGCTATCTTCACTAATTTCTGAAATTGTGAAGAGAGGTTGTAATTCTTCTTCATCCTCTATCCATTGAGTATCATCTAATTCTGTAATTGTTCTTGCTAGAGGATACAAGGTAAATTTCTTAGTTGAAATACCATCAGAGATGTACATATCACCGGATCTAAAGCTAATGAAAGCATTATCTATAGTTAACCAAGGTATTCCTAATATAATAGGATGTCCTCCTATATTATTCTTAGGAGTTAGGATCATAAAATCCATAGGATACTCCCAAGAGTCTAGGGACACTGGAATGTCTTCTATTACCCCATTAGGTTTAATCACAGATCTGTCGGCTAATTGTAATAATGTAGGTGTAAAAAGAATATTAGGAAGTTTCAGTTTATCCATGATTTGTCTACTCATAATATTGATTACTGCTCCTAAATCAATGAGTGTGTTTTGGATTTCAATTCCATTGATGTGAATTTTGACAACTGGATTTCCTGGGTCTAGATACTTTGGAATAGCAATCTTACCCATCATGATATCTGCTATTTTTCTTTCCAGTTGAATTTTCTTTGTCTCTCTTATTATTTTTCTTATTTTCTTCATGCTCAAATCCTTTATTATTTTTGCTAAGATTGGAATTTCCTTGATGGCTTGCAATAATGGGATCTTAATACAAAAATTTCTCAGCTCATCTAGGAAATCATAATTAGGCACCATAATTTGTTTTTCTAGGCCCAATTTCATGATTGATTTTGAAATTGAGGCCAAGGTTGCTGCCAAGAATTCCAATTTGGTGGAGGTTGATTGTACATTTGATCATGGAATCCTTGTGTTTGAGGTCCTTGCCAAGGCCTTCTAGAGACAAAATTGAGAGATTCTGTGGAACTTGAAGGAGTATTTTCTTGAAAGACAGCTTTAAGACCAGGAAGTGAAGGACAAATCTTAGTCTCATGTTTTTATGAACAAATTACACAAGTCTCCACAACTTTGGCATCCAAAGGACACTCTCTCAAGGCATGTTTCTTTTTACATTTGGGACAAAATATTGCTAAGGCATCAGATTCAGCTTTTTGCTTGTTTTGTAACTTAAGAGTGTCTATATGTTCACTAAGACTCCCCAAGATATTATATTTTAATTCGTCAAGCATATGTCCTATTTCTGCCCTACTTACTATCCCAGAAGCAGACTTACTTGCCCTTGCAAGAGCAGGGTCTCTTGGTCCTTTCACAGTTTTAGATTTCCCTCTTGAAAGGTTGATACATAATTCAGCTATTTCAGGTAATGTGAGCTTATATATATCCCCTTTTCCCATCATGTTAAGGATATCCAACCATTCATCCCTAATTGTTTTCAAAAAAAGATCTTTCAAAGTGTCTTGGTCTAGGTTTTCCATTTTTGCTCTTTTGATGTTGTAGTTAAATCTCTCCAACAAATCTCCCAGATTTTCATCTTCTTTTTGTAACATTTTAAACACTTCCTCCTTATGATTGACTGGCATACAGTAATCCAATTACCTCTCTAGAAATGCTTGTTTCATGTCCTCCCATGTCCTAATAGAACTGTTGATCAAACTCATAAACCACTTCAATGCTACTCCTTTCAATGTTGAAGGAAATAATTTAAGTTTTTGAGAATCTTGTAAGTAGTCATAGGTTCTACACAGGACTTCAAATTCAAATAGGAAGGTTTCAGGATCTTCGGTTTTAAGTCCATAAAAGTTTGTAAGGACAGAGGGTGAAATTTTTTTCATAGTTGTATTGGTTTCTTCATCTACTATAGGAAACCCAAAAGAGCTTCCCATTTCTCTTCTACCTCTTCCTCTGCCTCCTTCTCCTTCTGCACCTCTACCTCCTTCTCCTCTACCTCTACCTCTACCCCCTCCAAATAGTGTGTGTTCTCAATTAAAAAATCCTCCCCCCCCTTCTTCTGCCATAGTTGATTCTTCTGTAGAATTTGAAAGGTTTATGTCCCTAGCAGGGGTTCCTGAATCTTCTTCTAAGACAGGCTCAGTGGGTAAAGTAGAAGGTCTTTCTAATGGAATATCTGATCTTAAGTTCTCTGGAAGTCTAGGATCAGTAAAGGATGGAATGTGAGTTTGAGTTGGAGGTGTGCTGGCTCTAGGTCTTGGTGAAACAAGTGGTGTTCTAGGAATCAAGCTTCTGCTTCTTGTGAATCTACCCCTTGAGTCTCTTTCTCTACACATATCATTGTTTTTGGGTGGTAAGAAACAAGGCTACCTAGTTACACTTCCCCGGCAACGACGCCAAAATGTTGTGCTCAACTTAGTGTTCCTAAATTGAGGTCATAAATTATCAACCAGGGTCAGTAAACTGCTGAAGTGTGGTGCACTATATGTGCCTAGGTATCTGTTTCTCACTACGTTGTGTTTAGTATTTTTATGATGTTTTTGGTTTTATGATTTTATTTCAAGAGGGAAAAGAACTAAGTTTTGGTAAAGAGAAGTGAATGGTTACACTAAAACAAAGCAAAACCTACTCTAAACTGTGTATGACACTAAAGAACAGAAAATGCAAAGCTTGATAATGACTCCTAGTAAGGAAACAAATCACAACATGAACTCAATAACTCATAGCATGAACTCATCCAATTCATTCATTAGGAATATGTTGGAATAGTTTGAGAAAAGAACAAGTTTAATACAAATGAGGTTCTCCTAAGGACACAATCATCTTACAATATTACAAAGAATCTCATCCATGGCTAGATGTTTATTGGAACACAATTGAAAAGAGATTATATGTAGCACAATAAGATTTATACTCTAAATTAACTTGTAATGCTAAGATTACTCCATTCTGCAGCTCAGCTTGTTACTGGTAAACCTCATCCAAAAGTTAGAGATTTTCTAAAATAGTTTTTGGAAAGAAAGGTTTAATTGTGAATTTGCAAAGGATTGCAGAATCATCAAGGCCTTAAACTGATATTACTAGCTTCTATCTAGATGATGATGTATTAATAGAAAGTCAGAACAAAAGAAGTTTTGTAGATAATGAAGGCCGTGGAATCTAATGTTAACAGTTAATACTACTTAAAGAACAATGGATAACACTGAGAATGCAATTGATCAAACTCGAAACACAGTAACCACAACTAAACTACAGTACCATTAACCTAATTTGAAATTTAGTGAACAAAGTTGAACTAGAATGCCACTAATCTAACTTGAAATGTAGTGAATTAAAACTGAACTAGAGTGCCATTATCAAACTTGAAATATAGTGACAAAATTAAACTAAAATGACATCTACCTCTGGAGTGCTACAACTAGACTAAAGATGCAACTAATCACTAAAATGTCTCAGCTTTGTCTTATTCGGAATTAGTAGTATTTTGGAATAGTTTGTAGAACAGGACTGGCTGCAACATGTTATGTAAATGAGCATGAAAGCATAAAACTAAAAAAAACACAACAAAGCTCTAAAACACCACAACTATGTCTCATCCGAAATTAGTGATATTTTGGAAGAGTTTATAAGATCATGACTAGTTGTAACAATTGATGTAATTGAGCATAAGAACATAAAACTAACTCCTAAAATACTACAGTCACAGCTCATTCGACATTAGTGATATTTTGGAAGAGTACGTAAGAACGAGACTAAACTCTAGCATCTAATGCAAAAGAATATAAAACTCAAAGTTCAGAAAGTCAATTAAACTAGGAATGAAACGAGGCTAAATTACTTATCTAAATTATATGAACAAAGCTCCTCAGGTAGCAGGGGCCCTCTACCATCGGAGTAGCATGAAAATCTACTTCAATATTGACTCAGATCTTGTAATAAAGCGATGCTTCTTTCATTAAAGGAGAAATATTTCAAAAACAGAGTATCACGGTTCTCTGAGATCTAGCAACAAAAACAAAATCTAACCAACAGTTTCTCGGTCTCCCGAGTCATACTTATAATGAAATTACATAACTTCTCTTTGAGAAAAACGGGGATAAGTGTCTTTCCCACTTCTAATCAAATTAAAAATCTTATTAACAGTCTTGTGCTTTACTGCGGACATCTGTAGAGTCCGTGTTTTGATAGGAAACTGCCTCTCTTCTACGTGCATAACCGCTTTGATACTTTAACTCAAACTTCGTGGGGAGAAAGAGATGATGGGGAGGTGTTGTGGATTTCACCCATATGCCTTTTTCTTCGCAATGACACCTGGAACCTACATAAACATGAGGATGGCTGCAGAACATACGACTGGCTACGGAATGCCTGTATTCTGTAGCCGAGTCTTAGTCAAAATTACTACACCAACAAAATCATGAAAACATAGCAAGTTAGTCAATATATAAATTCTTAAAGCAATTTTAATTAATCCTATTGATCATTTAAGCCTGTAATTGATGAGCGACAGAGAAAATGAAGTGGAATGTGGTGAAGGAGAAGAACATATTTGGGGCTCAACAAACCCAATAACGCAAGATTTCTTAAATAGTTTTGAATTTTGCAGGTGTTTAATGGTTTTTCCATTATATTGAAGAAACGCTAAAATCCAGGGATGACGATTCCCATGCCTTTGATTCATAAAAAGGAAACCATTCACAGGGTTCAAACTCCACGTCTCGTCGATGCTTCATGGGCATTGATGCCATACGAGCCTTGTGCGGCCCTGCACATCAACAAGACATAGTGTGATTTAATCAAATTAAAAAAGTATCAGTGTCGAAGAAAAAATATATCAGAACAGAGGATTGAAGACAGTTTTTGGGGATTACGACTAAGATTGATTATCAAAAGCCTAATCCTCCAAATTAAAACATAGTTAAAGAAAATCATAAGTATTTATCAGACAGAAAAGCCTCCACCGCCACATCAGAGGCCAATTGATTCCTCTCAGCTACCACAAAGCCACCTGTTGCCTCAAATCATTCAAACAGAGGTCGAGTTATTATCAGAACATCAGATTTTTGCCTCAGCGCAGCCGAATAGTTAATTATGCTAAGGAAATTAATGCAAAATATCAGTAGAGTTACTACAACATGAAACAGAGCCTTAAAGTCAACAAAAGCTCCCACCGAACTTAAATCTTAATGTAAAATATTTAATACAGAGGACACATATGTAAAATTCTCCATCGAGCCCCTCAAAGGCCGAGAAGTATTAAGTCTGTATTAATTAACCTGGGAGATATTTTATCCCCTCCCACCTCCTCATTTCTTCTATAAATACTTCTGTAGAAGATGAGAAAATGTTGGTTGCTGAAATTTGAAATATACTTGAGCTTGAATCTTCTACTTGTAAATAGTTTTCACTGGCTCTTGAAGCTTTGCTTGTGATAGATAAGTTAGTCTGAGAAGTGAAGATGATTCCTGAACTGAAACATTGTACTTAAAGCTGTAACTGGTTTGGAGCATCAATACAAGCTGATTTATGGGATCCTGTTCTATGTCGACGGTGATGTTATTTCTTATTGTAAATTGTTATTTTATTTTTGTTTTCACTTTGTCCATCTGCTCTGATAAAGAACAACAAGCATAGAGTTAGGATTTACAGTATATCAGTACCCTTCTCTGACTGATAAGCTTTATATTAATGTTTTCTTCCAATTTGTGTTATTTAGGAATGATTTAATTCAGTTCAAGCAGTTAGGAATGCTAGCGTTCCCTCTTCCTACTGTCTTAGCTAAATATTGTTCTTAAATGTTATTTTACGTTTATGTTAAGTAGAGATAAACTAAGGAAGTTATGGTGAGCCCTGTCCTAGTTTTATCCCCAAAGAATATCTAAAATTTTCCCTTGGAATGTGTTGAAAGCTGGCTAGTTTCAAAGTACTTACCAGATCTTAGACCATTCTTTGTTATCTTATGTGTTTGTCTTGAAATTTTACCAAGTAAAGCAGAGCTAGGAGAGGTTTGTGGTGAGCCCTGCCCACTAGTTTCTTCTCCAACATTTGCCTTTGAGTTTCCCTTTTTTTTTAAATGTTTTCTATTGAAAGTATATCAAAGGCTGGCTAGTTTTGAAGTACTTACCAGATCCTTGATTTATTTTATGTCCTTCTTAAGTGTATGTCAAAAGCTAGCTAGTTTCAAAGTACTTACCAGATCTTGGGCTGCTCTTTGTTCTTCATTTGTTTAATTCCCCTTCTTGTTGTATCATTTCATTCCATAAATCAAAATTTAAAGAGATCCTTAGACATAGATGACTTGCCCCATGGAACACTCTTGCCCCTTGCTGTTTCAATTAAACCCTATTATGACTCCATAGCCCAATGGACTAAAACCTACAATTATCTATCTTTTTGGCCAAAGCTTGTTCTGGTTGCTTGCAACTTCTCACCTTTGAAACTCTTTCCATTTAGAACTTTCCACTCAAACCATAATCATGCCCAACCATCCAGAAACAAACAAAACCCTCTGCCTTCATAACTAGCCTAATATCATTACCCAAAACCTTAAAGATAAATCCATCTTTGCACTTATTGGAGAGATCCCTCTCTGGATTCAGGAGGGCTAGATCCTAGAATCCTAAAGTGGTTGAAACAATATTCTCCCTGTAGTCAGACTTTTTCCAATCCTACTGATTAGGGGGAGATAACATTTCTAGCGACTCCACTAGGGAGGTTTGAGTGATTTTCATTTCAAATAATCATAAGACATCATAATTTCCTTTCTTTCAAATGACATTTGTTCTGTTAGCTAGTTGAATTGTTAGGCATAACATCTCTGGCCAAAAAACATTGTTTAGTGAGTAAAAGAAGCCCTTTTCAAGCACTACCAACACACGATAATCATGATGAAACTTGTTTGAATCAGTGACAAACTAGGCAAACTATAGGATTCTCATAAGGGTTTATCTAACCTTGAAAAATCAGCTAGCTTAGCCATAAGAGTAGACTGTATTTCTCTCACAACCATAGCTAAGTTTTGAAACAAATTGAGGACACTCTTAGAAACCACACAATTGAAAAAGAACTCAGAAAACCCAAAAATATTTCAGATTGGTATTCAATAAATATGGTGGTGGACCATAAAACCTTTTACCTCCTAAAGAGCTAAAAACTTCCACTTGGCGACTCCACAATCCTCAACAAACCTTAAGACTCCACTGGGAAGAACCTTTGTCATTATAACATCGTTTAAAACTCAATTAGAGGACTATAGGATTTGAATTTGTACAAAACAGATTAGTTAACCTCTTAAAGGCTGTCATATTTGGTTAAACTGTTCTTGTTTATTTGGGTCTGAAAAACACAGCATAGTGGCTCCTAGAAAGATTCATACTAGAGCCTACCCTGACCCTAATCCACCTGAGATAGTTGATAACCCTGAAAGTGTCCTTAGGAAGTCTCCTAAGGTAATTTTTTCAACTGTTTTCAGATCTCCCTTGAGAGCTAATTCGGTTCCTGAAAATATTTCAGCTCTACAGCAATCACAAGCTAACTTAGTAGATCCATTTAGAACTAGGTCATTTGATGATATAATTAAGCTAGACTCTGAGTCTTCACTTTCATCCCCGGAAACAAGTGAACATCCTAGTGATAGAGAAATGACACCACCTGATTTACATGTCCTTCACAATTTAGGTGTCTCTCATCCAAGATCAGCTCAACAATCTACTGCTGTTCCATCTACATCTGTTCACCAAACATACACTGTCCAAATGACTCCACTTCAACCCACTTTTTCACTTGTTAATCCACCTCTTGTAAATTGACCCCCACCACATATCATGGCAGCATGGTATGCTCCCTTAGTCCTTCTTTTTCCATTAGTCAATCTTCCACAGGACTATCAGTCCAAAATTCCATTATATGATGCTAGCAATGCTACAACTGCATCACAACATGTGGCTAAAATGAATGAATACTTTGACAGAAATGAAATTGATGATGCATCTGTCAAAATGAGACTGTTTTCTCAGAGTCTAGGGGGAGAAGTAAGAAAGTGGTTTAAAGGCTTAACCCCCCACAATATAAATGATCTCCAAGCCTTCCATCAGACATTCTTAAACAAATGGGAAGTGAAGAAGAATCCTCTCCAGGTCCTTTTTGATTACACCGGGGAAAGTGTTCAAGCTTACTACACTAGATTTAATAGTGTGTATAATGCACTTTCCCCAGATCTAAAACCTCCACAAGGCTCAGCTCTAAACAAGTTTCCTTAAGGATTTGACCCTGAGATGGCCTATCAGTTGAGAGAGAGAGATCCTGCAACTCTTGAAGATATTCAAAAAGGTGCTCTTGCTGTGGAAGTTAACTTAATGGAGACGAGAGCAAGAATGGAAAATGAGAAAAGAGTGTCCTTTAGAGAGGAATCCACACCTTCCACTTCCAGCTCTAAGATGGAAAGAATTATGGAGGAGATGATGAAGAAAATGAGCATTCTTGAGAGAGCACAAGCAAGTCAAAACCAAAATTCTCCTCAAAACAGAAACAAGAACCAAAATCATAATTTTAGAAGGAACCAACCTCCAGACAGACCTAGGGAAGATTATCAACAGATCACTCCTCCATTTCATTAAAACTATGTGAGTGAGGTTGAGGAAATAGATGAACAAGCAGAGGAAGAAGATATCAACATGCTGGGAGTAGATAATGATGACTTTGAGATTCATTATGATAGAAGACAAGGTCTTACACACCTTATCATGACAAAAGAGATGATGATGAAATTTATTATCAAGACATGGAAAATGTCATCATAGAGTCTCAAAGAGAATATGACCTTAGAAGTAAAACCAATCAACAAACTCCCAACACCAAAACCTCTGAAAAATCTTCACAAAACAACATTGTAAACAAACCAAAAAATGTAAAACAAAAGGAAAAAAAAGTAGCTGTAAATTCTGATAAAGGTAAAGAGAAAGGCACTCAAAATAATAAAAAACAGAGTGCAGACCTTAGTAGTACTAACACTTCATCTAGTACTCCTATTAAGACCATTTTTTCAAATGTAAATAGAACAAATCAGCAAGCAAATTTTGCTGATAGAGTGGCAGCTAATAAGGTTGAGACAAGTACTTCAAAGAATCAAATTCCTTTCAACCTTAAGCAGGAAATTTCCAAAATTAAAATCTCTATTCCCTTGACTGAGTTAGCTACCCAGAATGTATATAGGACCCAAAATTTGAAGGCTTTAAACATTGAAGAGAATAATGACATAGTCAATCTTAATGATGACCAACCAAAGCTTATTTTTGGTCCAAATATTGAAGGTAGATATCAAGAGGGACCCGGTTCCTCCCTTTTATGTGAGTTTAAACATTCATGACAAGATTTTGCATAACGCTATGCATGATTCTGGGGCTTCTCATAATTTAATGCCTAAAGATGTAATGGAGAGCCTTGGTCTAGAAATCACCAGACCTTATAAAGACCTTTACTCCTTTGACTCAACTAGACTAAAATGTTTAGGATTAATTAAATATCTCTACATTAACTTAACACAGATTCCAGCCAAATGCTTAGTCATGGACATTATTGTGGCTGATGTGCCTCCAAAGTATGGAATGCTATTATCAAGATCTTGGGGGGATAAGTTACAAGGAACTATGCAGATGGACATGACCTATGCGACTATCCCTGTTTTCAATCAGACACGAATACTTTACAGGGAGTCCCATATGCAGTACATGGTTACTAGTCAAGACAAACCCCAAAACTCTCCTCTGTACTCTGTAAATATAGGCCTCAATTCTTTTATCCTATTTAACAATGAAACCCTTAGTGAACAAGTCATTTCAATAGAATTAATGGCCGATAGGGAGAAAGAGGAAAACATCACAGAAGTGTCAAAAAAATTTGCTGCATTTGAAAACATTAGCAAACCCAACACAGGTCTTGAGCTACAAGTCATGTGTCCTTTGCTTTTAAACCTTAATTGTCAAGAAAACAACCCTCAACACAGTGAAAAATCTGAGGTGTTGAAACGAATTCAATTAAGTGCTGATATTCAAGAATCACCCGAGAGCACTTTAGTTGAAGAGGACAACCACCAAATAGATGAAACCGAAAATCTTCCTCTGTGGATTATGTATTTTGATGGGTCATGCAATAGAACTAATGCTAGTGCAGGTGTCTGGATTTACAAAACTGAAAACAACCACACAGAAACCATTTCCTGTACATTAAACTTTCAGTGTTCTAATAACATAGCGGAATACGAATCCCTGCTTTTAGGCTTACATTGATTGAAAAAATTAGGAGCCAAGAGAATTAAAGTACATGGGGATTCGGAATTAATCATTAGGCAAGTTAACGAGGAATACAATGCTAATCATCCCAGACTTAGGGCCTACCGTAACGATGTTGTGGACCTTTTAAAAACTTTCAAGGAGTCCCAATTGATTTTTGTCCCAAGAAAAAGAAATAACGCAGCCCACAACTTAGCTTTTGCAGCTATAACATGCTTAATGCCATATGAAACCAAAGAATGTACAACTCAGATTAAATTTAGACCAGAAGTTCCTGATAACGAAAGATATTGGCAAGTGTTCGACAGAGACAAACAAATAGAAGATTTCATGCAATTCAGAAATGAATTCGAACTACACAGTTCGGATTCAGATTATGAAACAGACTGCAATAGTGAAGAAAATTTTCTTGGTAAAGAAGAACCATCTCCTGAACTTGGTGATATAAATCTGTTGACTAGAAAACCTGAAAATAAAACAAGACCGACTGCAGAGTTAGAAACAAAGGAGTTAGAAACCCTGCAGTCTAAAGATCAGAGTTTGCCTAAGAGTCTGGCCCCTTTAGAAGAGTTGTTCGATTTTAACAATGTGGCCAAGAAGCCAAAACTGGAACTTGTAGAGACTGAAGTGGAAGAGTGAAATATAGGCAATAAACTTAAACCTACGATGATCAAATTGTCTAAGACTTTACCAACTCACATTAAACTCAAATACATAGAGTTGTTTAAAGAATTTTCTGATGTTTTTGCGTGGAGTTACGAAGATCTTAAGTCCTATGACACTGAAATAATACAACACAAAATCCCTCTCAAAGAAAACCAAAAACCATTCAAATAGAAACTGCGCAGAATAAACCTTGTACAGCTGCCTTTGGTTGAGAAGGAAATCAAGAAAATGTATGAAGCTGGTATTATTGTCCCTATTAGATATTCCGAATGGGTGTCTAATCTAGTGTCAGTGAGGAAGAAAACATGAGAGATTAGTCTTTGTATAGACTTTAGAGACTTAAAAAAAGCTTCACTAAAGGACAACTACCCTTTACCTAAGATGGATCATATTTTACAAAGGGTGGTAGGGTCTAGAAGAATTTCTTTGCTTGATGGCTACTCAGGGTACAATCAGATCTTAGTTCACCCCGATGATCAATTAAAGACAGCTTTCACTACATCTTGTGGTACTTTCATGTATGTGAAAATGCATTTTGGTCTAATGAATGCTGGAGCAACATTTCAAAGAGCCATGGACATAGCATTCTCCGAAGAACTGGGCTACTTCATCATTATTTACCTTGATGATGTTATTGTTTTTTCAAAGAAAAATGAAGAACACTTACAACATTTAAGAAAATTTTTCGAGAAATGCAGAAAGTTTGGGATATCTTTGAACCCTAAGAAAACACTTTTCGGTCTCCAAGAAGGTAAGCTTCTTGGGCACATTATCTCAGAAGAGGGTATTAAGATAGATCCAAAGAGGATTGAGGCCATATTGCAAATCTGTCATCCTCGAAACATCAAAGAGTTGCAATATTTCATTGGAAAGATTAACTTTTTGAGAAGCTTCATCCCCAACTTGGCTGAGCTCCTTAGGAATATAACAAACATATTGAAAAATGAGCAAGGGGTAAAATGGACCTTGGAAGCAAAGAAGTCCTTTGAGCTGGTGAAACAAGAATTAACCAAAACACCGGTTCTAATAAGTCCTGATTTTTCAAAATATTTTTATATTTTTTCATTTGCATCAGAACATACAATAGCTGCTGTCCTTTTACAGAAAAATCCACAAGGACAAGAGCAGCCTATTGAATTCTTTAGCAAGGCATTGAGAGATGCCCCTTTGAAGTATAACATTATGGAAAAGAAAGCCTTTGGTTTGGTTAAGGCTTTAAAATACTTCAGGTTATACATCTTGCACTCACACATCATTGCCTTTGTCCCAAATTCAGTTGTGAAAGACATTCTAACACAGGACCCAGATGGTAAGAGAGGTAAGTGGATTACTGTTATTATTGAATATGATTTAGAGATTAAACCCACTAAACTCATCAAAGGCCAAGGTCTAGCTAGATTAATGGCCGAATCCAATTTTGAAGTTATTGATATTAATATGATTAATGCTTTAGATGATCAGGAGGAAATCTCAACACCCTTTTTTGAAGAACATTTTATGAATTCCTCTTGGTATGCTGATATTCTTTATGTTTTGCTTAATTTGAATACACCTCCTGATTTGACTAAAAAAAAGGCAAGGTTTCTAAAGTTGAAAGCTGTAAACTATTGCATTATAGATAAATGTCTTTATTGGAAAAATGCAAATGGTGTATTGCTTAAATGTTTGCCTGAGTATGATGCAGAAAAGGTCAAGCACGAGTTCTATGAAGGGGAGTGTGGAGGCCATTTATACTAGAAGACAACGACCAACAAGATCTTGAGGGCTGGTTACTATTGGCCTACTCTTTTCCTTGATGTACATAAGATGATAATTGCCTATCATAAATGTCAACTTTTTGAAGGCAAAAGGAAGTTGCTACCCTTACCTCTACATCCAATCATTGTTGAAGCTCCCTTTCAACAGTGGGCACTTGACTTCATAGGTGAAATCCATCCACCATCCTCTGCCCAGCATAGATGGATTCTCACTACCACAGACTAATTCACTAAATGGATAGAAGCCATCCCTTGTAGGCAGGCCAATGATTCTGTTATTATAAAATTCATGGAGAATAATATTCTCTCTAGATTTGGCTGTCCTACCAAGATCATCAATGATAATGCAACATCATTTGGATCAAAGAAGATGGTTGAATTCTGTCACAAGTATCATATAAGATTAGGGCATTCCACGGCCTATTACCCTCAAGGTAATGGACTTGCAGAATCCTTAAACAAGAGTTTAGTGAACATAATCAAGAAGTTGTTGGAGGACAACAAAAAGTCTTGGCACACAAAGCTTGTGCATGCACTTTGGGCTGACAGATTAACATTGAAGAAATCTATTGGTATGTCACCCTACCAGCTTGTGTATGACACTGATGAAATCTTTCCAACCAGCCTTGGTGTGATAGTTATGAAGTTAATTCAAGAAGTTTAGTCTGAAGATAATGACATGATTAGAAGGATAAATCAGACTATTCACCTTTAGCAAACCAGAGAGGAGGTTTATAACAAAGCATTGCAAAAGAAGGACAACACCAAAAGGCTTTTTGACAGAAGAACAAAGGCCAACAATTTAAATATTGGGGAAAAAGTTTTAAAGTGGGACTCAAGGATGGAAGACAAGGGCAAGCATGGAAAATTTGACAACTTATGGCTTGGCCCTTACTTCATTCATTCAGCTGCTGGTAATAATGCCTTTTTCTTACAAGAATTGAATGGAGCAGAATTGTTTGGGGGTCCTGTCAATGGCAGGATGCTCAAGAATTAATTTTCTTGATCCATGTAATGTTCTGAAAGCCTTTTTATCTTTTTTCCATTATAAATATTTCATCCACCAATGCATTCAAAGTTATAAAAAATGAAAATACAAAAACAATGAAAGAAAGAAAAAAGGGCAGATTGTAAAAACAATAAAGGTACAACCCCATACCAGAAAAGAGAAACAAATCTGAAAGTGTGCATGCTTAAATGCCACTCCTGAAAAACACACTTCTAGTTAGTCAAACATCCTAATCTTGATTAATTAGGTTTAAATTTTCTGCTGATAGGATAGTGAATTTGATTTTCCAAACTATTTAATCTTGGATTATCAGTAGTTAGATTAGGCTAGAAATTAAAGATTCAAACATGCTCAAAATATGAACCTAAGTATCCAAAGAAGAATGACTCAAATCTGTTTATTTTCTGAGTCAAAACAGAGGTTAAAACTGGTTCTAATCAGCTCAAAATTTGAACCAGTTAACAAAGTAAAACCAACTCAAACAGAAGTAAAAACAAAGCTGTAAAAAATATGAATGAAGTGCTTTGAAATTTCAAATCTTAAGCCTTCCATTTTGTTTTAATTTTCTGCAAAATAATATCTATGTGCAGCTTGTTTTTATGCCATAGATCAACATCAAGTTAGACTGTTCAATCCTGACTTGTATGCTTTTTAATTTATGTTGTAGAATTTAGAGAATAAAATCTGTTAGATTGTTTAATCCTAGTAGATTGGTAGATTAGGTAGAGAAGCATATGGGCTCAACTGTTTAATCTGAGTTCATGGAGAAATAAGAAGTAGAATTAGATTAATTTTATGCTTTCAAAAGAATAAAATATTGTAAAAAGAGTTTTCTAATCCAAGTGCACTCTATTGAAGAAAAAATGTTAGATCAATAGGATTGGGTAGGTAGAAAGCTTGTTGATGAAGATCCATTGTTTTTTCATGGCTGGTAACATTTTCAAGAGAAAAAGAAGAACATTTAGGTAAAGAAAGGCAGCCCAATGGATGAGGCATTGATCAGCCCCCCAGAGAATGCAAGTTTGAAGTTCTTGATGCTTTCAAGAAGGCACCATCCCCAAGTGGAGCCACTATTAGCCACCAATAAAATTTGTCATATCAAATGGTGGCTAAAACATTTTTTTGGAGCCTTCAAGGAACAAGTTTTATTGCAAAAAGTGTTATCCCTTGAAGACTCATGAAGACATCATGCCCTCCGTCCAAATCTTCACTATTGTTTCCATTTTAAACTCTGAAATTCTATTGATTTCATAGAGGAAAGACTGCTGCAAAATCCATTTTTCCTTTCCTCCACCTCAAAACTAACCTTCATTTTTCCTCCTCTTTTCCTCATAAACTTCCTCTATTTTCCCTTTTTTCCATTTCCCCTTCATAAAATCCTCTTTACAGAGTTTAAAACTCACTTTTAAACTCTGCCAAAACCCCCAAATCCATCAGAAAACTCTAAAAGTTTCATAAAAAAATAAGTTTTTCACTAATATTTTAAGCCCCTTTGGGCTAAATCCTAAAAACCACTTCCCTAGATGTGCCCGTGCCCTAGAACTGGGTGCTAAGCCTTTTCGACACTTATTGCATCGCAAAAATCCGAGTGCACAAATCTTTTGGCCAAGTTGAAAGTTCCGATGCGATTAGCCTTTTGTTCATAACGCTCGATCCCATTAACCACTTCATATAACCCTTGTACTCGAAATCGGGTGCTAAAACATTGTAATAATCCATTCCCGATTGCCATTTTCCTTTGTAAATCAAAAAACCCTTTTATCCAAAGTTTTGGTCTAAAAACCCGCCAAAACCATGTTTTTATATATAAATGGTTAGATTGAAAGACCAAGCCCGACTTCCGATGCGATTGGCCCTCATACATAAGCCCCGGGCCTTTTGTCCTCCATATATACCAAGGCCCTGCAGCCAGGTGCCAATCCATATCATATATATAAACCCAACCCCAAAGCCAAAACTTTGTATTATATTAAATTTTGGGTTTTTTCATATGTTTTAAAGGGTTTTTTCCAGTTCTATACTTGCGATAATCTACGCCATTGATCTTAAGCCGATCAAATGGCCCGCGCTACATCACATCGCAAAGTTTTCATTGGGCACATTTTATTTCTCTCCCCGATTGGTCATCCCCCGATCAATCGAGAGCCGTTGATCTCCTCCCCACTTTCCCAGATCTAACGGTCCACATTTGCTCAATTATTAGCCTTCCTCTGCCTTCAAAATCCTCCGATTCACTCCCCACCGTTGATCTGATCCTCAAATCAACGACCAATTCTCAATCGCTTCAGCACCTCTATGTTATTTTCCTCGCCAATGCCAATAGCCCCCGATTGCATCTGGGCCGTCCACGTGTCCAGATTGGACGGTCCAAATTGCATTCTCTGACTTTGGTTTAAAAACATGCAGCCCCGCTCCTAATGTTTTTTCGACCAATCTCGACCGTTGATCTCTTCAGATCAACGGTCCTCATTTACTCCTTCTCTGCCCTTGTATGATTTTCATTCATGCCCCAGATTCAATCCTTGCCGTCGATATTCTACATCCAACGGTTTATATTTAACCTGTCAGGCCTGCCGCCTGTGGGTCCTGCCTCCCTCCAAATTCTAATCTCTGTTGTTCAAATCTTGGATCCAACGGCCCAGAATGAAACCGCCCATCCCGCTTCCACCTGCGCATATTTTCAAATGTGCGCTTACTCTCTGTCGTCAGATATGAGACCCCAGATCTAAGGGTTCAGGCACATTTTCGTGTAAATTTTAGCACGGAGGATAATTTTCAAAAATCACGCGATATAGGTGGTTTTCTGATGCCACGTGTCAAGCAGGGACGCATATCGCGTTCCAAATGGAAAAACTGCCTACCTGCCTTTTCTCTGCACTAAACCCGTGGTTTTCATCCCCGAAACCACTTTTCCTCTTTCCCATTATGTTTCATCGCGCGCGCCTCCTACCATTGATCTTTGCAGATCAATGGCCCAGATTTAATCTGGCCTTACACTATCGCCCTCCACCCTCGCCAAAGGATTTTAACGTGTGATCTCCACCGTTGATCACGTGGGTCGATCTCATCTGACAGCCCACGATCATCCCGAACTCCCAACTCTATTTTTAACCATATTTCCTCCGGAACAAAGTTTTTAAACCTTTTTCTTTACATTTTCTCCTGTTTTATTATAAAGCGGCCTTTCCACTTTGTTTTCTCCCGATTACTCCCGACCATCGATCTCTGCAAATCGACAGATCTGACTTAAAATCTCCCTATGCTCTTCTTTTAATCTCCTCTAACAGATATCCATTGTTGGATGTTGCCATCCAATGGCCACGCTCCTTCCCCACAACCTCTGAATCAGTTAACCCAATAACGCAAGATTTCTTAAATAGTTTTGAATTTTGTAGGTGTTTAATGGTTTTTCCATTATTTTGAAGAAAAGCTAAAGGCCAGGGATGATGATTCCCGCGCCTTTGATTCATAAAAAGGAAACCATTCACAGGGTTCAAAATCCACGTCTTGTCGATGCTTCATGGGCATTGATGCCATACGAGCCCTGTGCGGCCCTGCACATCAATAAGACACAGTGTGATTTAATCAAATTAAAAGAGTATCAGTGTCGAAGACAAAACACAGTAGAACAGAGGATTGAAGACAGTTTTGGGGGATTACGGCTAAGATTGATTATCAAAAGCCTAATCCTCCAAATTAAAACACAGTTAAAGAAAATCATAAGTATTTATCAGATAGAAAAGCCTCCACCGCCACATCTGAGGCAAATTGATTCCTCTCAGATACCACAAAGCCACATGTTGCCTCAAAGCATTCAAACAGAGGCCGAGTTATTATTAGAACATCAGATTTTTTCCTCAGCGCAACCGAATAGTTAATTATGCTAAAGAACTTAATGAAAAATATCAGCAGAGTTACTACAACATGAAACAGAGCCTTAAAGTCAACTAAAGCTCCCACCGAACTTAAATCTTAATGTAAAACATTTAATACAGAAGAAACATATGTAAACTTCTCCATCGAGCCCCTCAAAGGCCGAGAAGTATTAAGTATGTATTAATTAACCTGGGAGATATTTTATCCCCTCCCACCTCCTCATTTCTTCTATAAATACTTCTGTAGAAGATGAGAAAATGTTGGTTGCTGAACTTTGAAATATACTTGAGCTTGAATCTTCTACTTGTAAATAGTGTTCACTGGCTCTTGAAGCTCTGCTTGTGATAGATAAGTTAGTCTGAGAAGTGAAGATGATTGCTGAACTGAAACATTGTACTTAAAGCTGTAACTGGTTTGGAGCATCAATACAGGTTGATTTATGGGATCCTGGTCTATGTCGACGGTGATGTTATTTCTTATTGTAAATTGTTATTTTATTTTTGTTTTCACTTTGTCCATCTGCTCTGATAAAGAACAACAAGCATAGAGTTAGGATTTATTGTATATGAGTACCCTTCTCTGACTGATAAGCTTTATCTTATTTTTTTCTTCCAATTTGTGTTATTTAGGAATGATTTAATTCAATTAAAGCAGTTAGGAATGCTGGCGTTCCCTCTTCCTACTGTCTTAGCTAAATATTGTTCTTAAATGTTATTTTCAGTTTATGTTAAGTAGAGATAAACTAAGGAAGTTATGGTGAGCCCTGTCCTAGTTTTATCCCCAAAGACTATCTGAAAGTTTCCCTTGGAATGTGTTGAACGCTGGCTAGTTTCAAAGTACTTACCAGATCTTAGACCATTCTTTGTTATCTTATGTGTTTGTCTTGAAATTTTACCAAGTAAAGCATAGCTAGGAGAGGTTTGTGGTGAGCCTTGCCTGCTAGTTTCTTCTCCAATAGTTGCCTTTGAGTTTCCCTTTGTTTTTAAATGTTTTCTATTGAAAGTATATCAAAGGATGGCTAGTTTCGAAGTAATTACCAGATCTTGGATTGCTTTTATGTCTTTCTTAAGTGTATGTCAAAAGATGGCTAGTTTCAAAGTACTTACCAGATCTTGGGCCGCTCTTTGTTTTTCATTTGTTTAATTCCCCTTATTGTTGTATCATTTCATTCCATAAATCAAACTTTAAAGAGATCCTTAGACATAGATGACTTTCCCCATGGACCACTCTTACCCCTTGCTGTTTCAATTAAACCCTATTATGACTCCATAGCCCAATGGACTAAAACCTGCAACTATCTATCTTTTTGGCCAAAGCTTGTTCTGATTGCTTGCAACTTCTCACCTTTGAAACTCTTTCCATTTAGAACTTTCCACTCAAACCATAATCATGCTCAACCATCCAAAAACAAACAAAGCCCTCGGCCTTCATAACTAGCCTAATATCATTACCCAAAACCTTAAAGATAAATCCATCTTTGCACTTATTGGAGAGATCCCTCTCCGGATTCAGGAGGGCTAGATCCTAGAATCCCAAAGTGGTTGAAACGATGTTCTCCCTACAGTCGGACTTTTTCCAATCTTGCTGATTACGAGGAGATAACAGAGTCCATAAAGGTGGTAGTTCTATATGGCCAGGCTTCACTTGAACAAACATGTCTGCCATTGCATTTTTATTCTGCTCTGCCAGACAGAGCTGAGGCAAGGATGAAATGCATGCTCAAGAGTTCAACTTTCAGGGCAAAATATTGAGAAATTTAAAGAAATTGCACCTAAAATTCTTAGTAACACGTACCTTCATTGGAAATGGCACTTTTGGTACATATAAATAGTAGTAAAAATGAATAGATGAGAAATAAAGGAAGAAAAATTGGACTCAATGCCTAGCTTGGACCTGCAAGATGAGAAATAAAGGCATGTTGACAGGCCATCTCACATAGACCTGTCAGGACAATGAAATTTTATGGCAAACAACAACGCATTGATCATTGGTTCAAATCAAATTAACTGACTCATAATAGCTGCCCTCTATCCAGATGTGTCGAGGAAGGAGAGGGGATTACACAAGGATTTCCTTTCAAAACAAAAATCCATTGCTACTGTAACTGTACAGTACCACAATCAACACTTTGCAGCAATTAACCATGTGCTAATCTATAATTCTAAACTCGAACACATATGCATGAAATAAAATATGAAGTTGTGTTAGATTGCATGAGTGAACGTCAGAGAGTTTGGAAGATTCAAATGGATGACCCTCGCATAAATCTAGCACACCTCAGGACGAAGCCCTAGCATTCTCGCTGTAAGAGGAGGGTCCTGAAGCGGAACGTAGAGTCTTGAAGGGTACACTGCGGGACAAGCTACGTTGTAGAGGCCGGAGTGAAGTAATCATGTCTGCGCTAAACTCAAAGACATGAGTCACGAAGAAGTGCAGCATGCCAATGGAGTTGTCGCTAAAGTAGAATTGAATGGTGATCCTGCACAAGATGCCAACAAGAAGTAGAGGATCTGATTTTTAGCATTTTAGAACACGATCTAATTTTTAACGTTTTAGATAGTTGTATTATATAGTGTAGCTGAGACATTAAAAGTATCAAATTTCTGTGTGATTATAGACTGCATGATTAATTATATTATCTGGTTGCTCAAACTCAGTTAAGATTGAAACTTTGGGACTAAAATGAATACAATGTTTCCAGGACCAGAAATTAGCCTTATAAATAATTTAGTTTCTGCTAGAGGTATATTTTTCCCAAGAACAAAAGAGATTTTAAATATGGTTGTAGAGGGCTTGGTTAGTTTATTTGATCAATTTTACTGTATGCATCAGTACCAAGGCCCAAGAGGCAGAGTAGGAGGCTGCCATAGCCCCAATGTCATTGAAATTTCAAGAATAGGCAAGGTCCCGAATTGTTGCGCAACAGAAAAGCATCTCTAACCATTCCATTCTACTCACCATGGACTATCATGGCTAGGAGGAGAAGTCCAAGTCTAAATCTTATTCCTTGGGGAAAACTAGGTCCATGTTATGTCTACTCATTTTCATTTACAAATATAAATGCGCTACTGTCCTGCAGCAAGGCCATTAGAGGTACTTACAAGCCACATTAAGGCCACAACTATCTCCAACAAGAACACATAAAGAAGAAGGCTTACAGGTGGGAGGAATGGTGTATTTGAGCAGGGATAGGTGCCCTAACCAGGGCTGAGTTCTTCAAAAAAATACAAATCACATTTTAAGGAATTGGAAGAGAAGTTTGTGGAGAACAGATGTAGGATTGAGTTTGAGTCTTGTGATAGCATTATGTGCTTGATGGTGTGAGGGTCACCTTTGTCTAAAAGACCAAAAAGGGAGGT